>CM029020.1:89262666-89637196 GCA_016801055.1 Panax notoginseng | reverse complement strand
GAGTCGTGGACTCAAGAATGAACGAGTTTGAGTTCGGATGACCGAATTACGGACGAATGAATGAAGAACGTTAATAACAAAAAAACGAACAAAAGTGGAAGATTAAGCCAAGTGAATGGCATATTAACGGATTCAGAATTGATTTTTATCCAAGGGAAGTTGAAGTACGTAAGATAAGGAAGAGAATGGCTTTGGGACAACCTCGTTCCGAGCTATAACGAAGAATATATGAGATCGTAAAGTGAGCGTCTCAAACCAATGCAAAACTTAGAATTTTTTTGAAGTTTCATGCTCGCGCCGCAGCACCAGCAGAGCTTTGGGACGCGGTGCCGCAACACGAGCTCGAACCATTAGCTACTGTTGGGTGGTGCCGCAGCGTGAGATGTAGAGAAGGAGTTGGCGCCGCAGCGCCAGATCGGGGAAGGAGGTACTAAAGAGTCGCGCCGCAGCGCGAGGAGAAAGAAGGGGACCGGCGCCGCAGCGTCGGTGCAGGGCAAGGCCCAGTGATGAGAATTTCATTACTCAATTACTGGGGGATGTGTAAGAAAGAATAATGAACATAATGTAACACTTAAACAAGTGATTTAAACCTTTAATGAAGGTTGAACAAAGAGATTGAACGAGATTAAAAGACAAAGAACGTAATCGCAACGCAGTTGCAATGCACGAGCAGTCTTAGCATACAGCGAATTGTATACCTTCGACATTAAGAAAGATTAATGAACGTGGGGTTCATGTAATGAATAAACGAATGAAAGCCGTAGAGAACGATAATGAGAAAATGAAAGTCCGAATGTAAGTCGGATAGAGAATGTTAGAATGAAGTAAGCGTTAAACACTTTAGTTGACGTGAGAGTTGAGTGTACGCGAATATTAAACGGGCAGAACCTACACTCTGTGTATGGTTTGACCGTAAGGTAATGAAGAATGTTGATTAAACCGTGAACGGTGAAAAAACTAAATTGAAGACAATAACGTATAACGTTAAGAAGCCTAGTTAATAAGTATAACTTGGACAACGTTCCGAGTCGAATGAATCGGACGTTGTAAGGTATGAATAAGTTAATATAAAATGTTTAACGCTATGAACTCATAGTATTGACATTGAATGATCGTTCTGAGTATACAAAAGATTGTAGGACTTAGACGATAAGAAATGAATCCTGAGGTATGGCATTTAGTTGCCAGAAAGCCGTAAGTAATAAGAATTTGACTTAACGAACATTATAGTTTAATGGTTCGGATATGTTAAGATAAAGTTAGGTTATGGTACAATCGTAATCTTTGATGGTTGACATATGGGAGCTGGGATATACAATTCCCTCAGAGAGCGGAGGTATATACGAAACTGGCAACCGATCTAACTCACTGTGAAAGACAGTGTAGAGAGACGGGAACTTGTTTGTTGGTTGTTTGTGGGAAACCACTCAGAGTACCATATGGACTACTAGCAGAGACGCGATGTGTACTAAGTCCTAGAAGGGTTATAAGAAGAAGATAAGAATATAATTCATCAAAGATGATGAACGTATGAGTAAGACATCTCCGTATGTCATGAAGCCGTAACCGGTAAAGAAAGTTAGTCGCGTAAACTTAGATTACAAGAACGCGAACCCTAAGATGTAAAGTTAAGTAAACCAATGCGTAAGTCAAATATGTGACTAATTGGTGTATGTGTTATTTCCTTATGTGTTATATAGGGATTGGAATGAGCAGTTCAGCGTAAGCTATAGCTGTGCGTAAAGGAAGTTTCCTAACTTAATTCATACTTTACATGAATGCTAGTTTCTTAAACTTCTCAGATGTTGAACTTCAGAAGTTTTATCTATGTGCATATGTGCGATATATGTACAAGGTGGTAGTACGTATGAGGCCTTGTACCACAATTTGAACACTTAGGTGTTTCTATGAGATGAACTGTTCTATGATTGAGCTGTTCAATATGAGTATGTTTTGTTTATACATGAACCTTGATTCTTAAGTCTGTGCTAATGATTCTAGCCAGACAGGATGTGTATGGAAAAGGTAGAAGAATGAAAGTATTTCAAAGTGTGTGACAACTCGAGAATTTAGATATTTATTAAAATCTTAAAATAATGAATTAAGGTTAAATAATAAACCTAGACAGAAAATAAGTGAATGGATTTGGCATTTCTGGGAGGAAATTTTGTGAATTTAAAATTTTTATAGTGAATTATTCAGGATTAATGGTATAAGTGTATATGTTATGTGTATATAGTTGTATATGTGTACGGTATGTGGTTACGGGTTAAGGGTTGACCAGATAACCTATATCAGTGGCAAACCCTAGTATTATATCAACGTTCAGTTAAAAAATCCTAACGACAGATAAGAAACCTTAATACCGGTTCTGAAAATCCTAATTTCAGTTCAGGGAATCTGAAACCCTAATTCGGAATTCGAAAATCCTGAATTGGGAATTTAAAGGTACGTATTTATGATTATAGATTTAATTAGGGAAACTCTAATAATTAATTAGAAAACTGTAATTTTTAAAGTTGAAACCCTAATTCTTGGGTTATAAACCCTAATGCCCATTTTGTGGAAAACCCTAATTATTATTTAAAATTTTTAATTAGAAAATATTAATCATAATTAGCAAGCTTGAATTATGATTAGGAAATCTTAGTATAATTAGAGAATCCTAATTATAATTTAGAAATATTAATTTTCTATTTTAAAACCTAAATTGGAACATTCTAGAAAGTTGCTTTTTAAAAACATTAGGTTTTTAACCCTAAGGGTTTGCACGAGTTATCAATTTACCATTAAAATTATAAAAAAAAATGTCCAAAATGCCCTTTTGTCACATTTTCTAATATGTTGAGTGTAAATCTTGCCATGATCTTGAGTTGGTGACCAACTCTATCTACCCCATGTGCCTTAAATCTCAATAATATCAGCAGCTATGTCATACAAATTCATTTAACCAAAATCAAAAGTTAAAAAGTTAAGTAATAAACTTACTTTACTTGCTAGCCTTGCCAAGTCTTTTCTTTCTCTCTCCTCCGAAAATTTTGAGAGGAACTAAGTATTAAAGGAAAGCCAAGAACATCCCTTAGCTCTCCTATATCAGATCATCAAGGACAAAAATTAAAGATAAAGGTTTTAGAGGTATAAACCTAAAATTTTGAAATTATGTGATCTTATGTTATATGTTGTAATTTGTTGGTTAAAGTTGTGTATTAGGGTGTCATTGAGTGTTCTGGGTTGTAATAACTTAGATCCATTTCATCTTGATGCACAAAAATCAAATTTTTTGAAACTGATCTATGAACCCTAACACATGGCCTAACAACCGAATGTTAGGGCTCATAGATCATTACATGTTATTTGGTTTTGTATTTTAAAGGTTTGTAGTTGTAGTATGTTGTGAGAGCTTTGATCTGGAACCTGAATCAAGCCAAGATCATGTGTAGATCAAAAGTTATTAAGGGTCAAAGGTCGTTGACCGACCATAACCAACTAAGTTTATAGGCAACCCAGAAACCCAGAAAGTCTAACAAGCGCTTTGATAGCTTCGAATCTTGCTTCTGGTAATGCGTTTGGCCAAGTTGTTGTAGCTTGACATGAGAACTACACATCCATGATTTTAGATTACTCAGATCATGACCATAATGACAATTAATCATAGTTAAACTTACATTGACCAAACTGCCTCACGAAGGTTTTCTGGAAAACCGAGATCTTCAAGAGCCGAATTTTTGACATGGTTTGACCATGCCAGATCTCACTCATGTGTTGATGTTATGATGATCTTATGTTTTAGAGTTGTCCTTTGACATCTCTACTACAAGTGCGAATCTTTAAATCACAAAAATCAGACCTGTAGTGCAAGTTATTAGGATCGAAAGTAGGCACCTAAGATTGTTCTTCAATTCTGGAAAACCCAGAAATTGAAGAACAGTTCTGACAACGATTTTGATGGCCAAGATCTCTCTGATGTGTAATGTTTTGGCTCTGAAATTTGTTTGAATTTATAATATTACATAAATACTATAACTCTAGCACCATTACAAGACCAGAAGTCAACTAGAACATAGATCTAATTACGATAAAACGTAGCACCTTGTTCACTAACATGTGTTTCTAGGCAGGCTCAAGAACAACTCAAGAACACCTATAGCGACGGTTTTGTCGCTATAGGGCCCTTTAGTGACAGTTATTTCCCAAAAAAATATTATTATTATTAAATAAATAGAAAACAATAGTTTTTAATTATTAAAAATACATAATAAATTCTTAAAAATTATTTTAAAGCCTAAAAATGGGTTTTTAATAATTTTTGAATATATTTCATAAATATTTAATATTTTTGAAATATTAATGGTATTTAATT
Organism: Panax notoginseng; assembly: GCA_016801055.1. Taxonomy (NCBI): domain Eukaryota; kingdom Viridiplantae; phylum Streptophyta; class Magnoliopsida; order Apiales; family Araliaceae; genus Panax; species Panax notoginseng. Next base: position 89,632,836 of record CM029020.1, on the reverse strand, counting down.
ATAATTTTAAATAAATTATTTAAAAATAATTTTATGACATAAAAAATTATTTAAAAATATATCATGGTGTAAGAAAATATTTTAAGTTATTTTTAATTGCTTTTAATATTTTCTGATGAATTTCATTAATAAATTAATATTAATGATAATCAACTTATTTAATAAATTTATTAAATAAATTAAGGAAAAATAGGATTAATGATATAAAAATCATATAAAAATGATTTAAGTGTCATAAAAATATTTTGAGTTACAAAATATAACTTTTAATATTTTGTCATTAAAATATTAATATGTTAATATTTATAGCAATTATCAGATAATGGATTTAACTGTTTAAAAATCATATAAATATAATTTTAAGGTATTAAAAATATTTTGTGATATTATAAATATATTATAATATTATGTTATAATTTTCATTAATATTTAATATTAAATAAATATTAATAATAATGGAATTAAGTGGTATTTAATACATATAATTACGATATTAATGATTAAAAAATTATAATAAATGGTAATAATTATCTGAAAATTATTACAATGAAAAATATTTTGACTGATAATAAATTATCTAATATATTTATGAACCAATTTAAACTGAGTCTTAGTGATATTAGGCTCGAGAATTGTTCGACTAGGTCCTCAGGATGACAAAATTGTGTTGGTTTCAACTCAGACTGAAATAGTTTGACTTGATACCGAGTCTTAGATAGTTTGTGGACTGATAGGGTTATGTGTTTAGGTTATTCTATAATTATATATAATAGTATTATATTGTGATGATATTATTCTAATATTTGGAATCGGTATTATTATATTAGGTTTCCTGACAAAGCTAAATAAGTTGTGTAACGATAATCAACGGATCAGGCAAGTTTTCTTAAACTATTCTTTTAACTTGTGGTTAATAATTGTTGATTACCATGTCTATGAATTATCGAATTGTACTATGTGCATATTGCATGTATTCATCAGGTATGAAAGGTTGATCATCTTCATTACCATTCGGTCCAGATGTAATTGATATGTTCATATTCAATGTTCGTTCAGCTATGAAAGTTTGCTTATGTTAGTTCTCAATTATATTGTAGAATTGTAGCCATCTTATTATTCAATTCTTTATATCATGATATATCATTAATTTGTTGAACTTAAACTTGCTGGTCAAACTTGTTGCTCACCCTTGCTATATCATGATAAACATTGCAGATCAAGATAAATACGTCGGATACAGGAAAAGACAAAGACAAGTTCAGCTTTGGATTATATGTGCAGCTAGAAATGTAACAGTATTGTTTGATAATAACAATGTATGATAGATAGGATACTGATTCAGGTATTATGTGAAGGTTTTTGACCTTAGGATTATTGTATAAAGTTTAGTGTATAAAAGCTGTAGGTTATTAACCTTAAGAAGGAATACCAAAGCTGTAGGTTATTAACCTTAAGAAGGAATACATGAGACTAATAACCGTAGTGATTGGGATAAGGACTAACTCAAATAGAGTTAGTGAGTCGGTAAGGTTCAAAGATGAATCTCAGCGAGTTATAAGTTACGGAGTTCCCTAACTCTGATAATAAAGGTGAACAGTAGTAATGAATAGATACAGTCTAAAAGACTAAAAGTACAGTGACAGAAGAACGTAAAAAAATGATCAAGGCATAGAAACGAATTGTAATATATACGATGAGATCACCCCGTGATCTGATACGGTTATAATATGGAGAAGAATCAAGTGAATTATTGAAACGTTTATAGCAAAGATTGTTATGTGTATGTTGTACTGTGAATTGGTACATATTCAGGAAAGGATTATGAATATAGATTAAATGAAATTCGTATTGAGATTGGAGGTAGGATTAGGTGGGGATTTTAATTGAAGACTCATGTCAGCAACTGAGTTGTATGATTCCTTGTTATGGGTGGGGAATTGTACGTGGTGTAAAAACTACTTAGTTTCTGGTACTGATAACCATTGAAATGTCTGTGTCACGCTATGTGCTATATGCGTGTTGAGAAGGTGATTCTTTTCTCATGTGTATAACAGATAGATAGAATATAAGTTAAGAATATAAGGTTAAGTACGAGTTCTTAAAACTCATACTTATGTTACATTCGTGACTCATAATTATATGAAATGTTTATGAACCCCTCAGCGAATGGATGCTAAAGGTCTGTCTAGGACAAGTTCTTAAACTCATATGATTGTGGAAAGTTACTGAACTCATAAGTGTGGTATGTTTGACGAACTGGGTAGAAATATGTGTGAAGGGAATATTGAGGATAATAGGAATAGATAGAAATATTAGGTAATGGATTATTAGTGGAGACATAGGTTTTCCAAATTTCCTAGCTATGCTAAACTTCAAAATTTTTGACATCAAGCTAAATGCGCACTATATGCTTTTGAAAGTGAATTTTTATTCTCAACTTCTGGTGCCCATTGTGTATGTGTGGACTTCGGGTCACTGACACATCGTTACCTGTTGAGATGATAAAACTAATTTGTAATGATTTTGAACGATTTAAAGTATAGTTTATGCTACTTGTTTCTGCTAGATGATAATGATTTGAAACATCAAAATATATTTTTATGTATCACTTATGTACCATATAACCTGGTGTAGAGATGATAAAATGTTGATGGAATTAAAAATACAGGAATACTTAGCGTTGAATTTGATCTAAAATCATTATTCTACTATTGCATGATGTGTTATGATAAAGTCACTCGATGACGGCATCCTCAAACGGGCTATTAATATAGTATGACATCATGACGTCATTTTTAAACTAATTTTAAAATTTTAATTTGCCAACGGGGTTTGGCTATACCTAAATATTTTGATTGAATTGAATTACTAGTATGTGTCTATGCTATTTGATTCAGCTATACCAACGTTTATGAAAATCTTAAGCGTTCTTTGAAAATTTTACCGAACCGAATTATTTTGGTGCAGAATCCAATAAAGACTGAGGTAAAAAAATTTGTGCGCCCAAGGCGGAAAGAGGGAACGTGGAAAAATTATTCCAACCAACAGTACTTGGCTAGTACAGGGCATACTGGGCTGATCACCCTCCGTGTCTGTAAGATATGATGGTTTGCAGATGAATTTCCATAAAACCTTTTCAAAAATGATAGTTCGTAGTCTATATGACTCCTCAGCATGATTTGAATAATTTAACTCTTGTGAGTGATGTTTTGGGTAGCATGTGATGCTGTGTATAAAAGGTATAGGGTGTAAGGTAAATTTTGGGGATAAAATTTTTAGAAGAAGGAGTGAATGTGACAACCCGAGAATTTATATATTTATTAAAATCTTAAAATAATGAATTAAGGTTAAATAATAAACCTAAAAAGAAAATAAGTGAATGGATTTGGCATTCGGGGAAGAAATTTTGTAAATTTAAAATTTTTGTGAAGAATTATTCACGATTAAAGGTATAAGTGTATATGTTCTGTGTAAAAGGTTTTATATGTGTACAATATGTGGCTAAGGGTCAAGGGTTGACCAGATAACCTATATCAGTGGCAAACCCTAGTATTATATTAAAAACGTCAACATTCAGTTAGAAAACCCTAACGACATATAAGAAACCCTAATACCGGTTCTGGAAACCCTAATTTTAGTTTTGAGAATTCGAAACCCTAATTCGGAATTCGAAAACCCTAAATTGGGAATTTAAAGGTATGTATTTATGATTATAGATTTAATTAGGAAAACTTTGTTAGGTTTATAATATTCATGAACGTAATCAAATTGCACCAAATAAGCAAAAACGTGGAAAATCAGAGTTTTAAAATTTTACAAACCATATACCTGGATCATCCTTTATACACAATTATTAATTAAACGGAAAGATAAAGAGCAAGAATCATAACCTTGAAGATTTGAGCTTCCTCAGGTACAAGTTCACCTCCAATCTTTTTCGCGTTCAACTTGAATCCATTGGATTTGGTTCCTTCCTTTGATCAATGTTAGCCACCCAAGTGTTTGACCTCTAGAGGTGATCCACCAAGGAAGAAGAACGATTCAAGAAGATGCGTGTTTGGCAAAATCCTAGTTTTTCTCTCTCTCATAGAAAAAGAGCGTACTCTCCCAACTATTGGAATTGTGTATTCTATGAAAACGTCAACACACATCACCCATAATAAGACTCCTCTTATTTATAGATGTGGGCAACCCCCCTTAATAATTAAAGAATTGTGTTTTATTTTAATTAATTAAAATCCTTTAATTAATTATGTTCCCAATCTTATTAGGAATAATTAATTAAAATCTTTTAATTAATTAGCCTCCTAATCTTATTAGGAATAAATGAGAGTACTAATATTAAATTAATTTCCAACTCTTTAGAAATTAAAATAATAATAAATGTAATAATATTAATAAGACTCCTCTTATTAATTTATATATTTAATATTTCTAAAATATTAAATAATAAATATTAAGTTATTTAATTTATTCTATCAACATAGATTAAATTAAATACACTTAATATATTATTACGATTATGCCATTAACTTATTAAATAATTATTTTTTCTTTTATTGTGTGACCCTTTAGGTTCTCCATATTAAACCGGTTGTGAATAAATCAATTAGAATAATTCTAATCTTATTTAAATAAATAAATTAAACTATTAATTTATTTAAATAAATAATATTTATTCTACAATATGGATAAGCCTCCCTAGCGATCAAAAACTTTCTAGATAATACAGATTTTAACATTAATCATAAAAGAACCTTTGAGTAAATAGTTACCGTACAATTCAATCATTCCACCATACAATGTCCTAATTAAATATAAGACATGGAATTACTGTCAAGTCTTATTTTATTTAATTATATGTATTTCGATCCTTAAATGCACAACTCTAAATAATTCAAATTAAAAACTCCTTTCTAATTTCATTCTGCCTTGGCCAAGGACTACTGAGTTGTCATTTATCGAATCACATAGGACATTTCTCTTCTTTTACTAAAATTGGTAGATTCTTTATTGATCATACATTATCTCAATGTATAACTTATTATACTCAAGCATACCCTTTGATATACCCTAAGAGTCTTAAGGAATAAGTCAAAGTATAACTCATCATACACAAGATACTATGATGATCTCAAGTCCAAGCATCACTTGTACTACTATCACTAAAGGAATTCCTATTGACAGGCAAGTAAAACTTTATTAGGTATTCCTTAGTGAGTCACGTTCAGCGAACTTATTCTCTAATAAGCACCTACATACTTGCTTTAGTGTCTCCACACAAATGATCATGAGATCAATCATCCTCATTTAATGAGCAAGCAACGTATGTACCAATCTATCCGGATTCACTAATCCCTAATTTAGTAATCCAACGAATGGGAACTATTTTAGTTTTAAGCTTTCTTAGAATTTAGATCTCATTAGAATGATCATCATCATTATTCTAAAAGCATTTCTTAAAACTATGGGTTTATCACATATTATAAAGCAGCATCATGTAGATAATTAAAAGCCTTTAATAAATTAATACTTTTTATTAATAAATAAATAAGATTGTTACAAAGTATATGTTTTATCATCAAACATGATTGGCTTGTGTGCATACTACTTTCAATCTCCCACTTGCACTAAAGTCAATCGTCATGGTATCTCATACCGTTCTTCTCTAAGTGACGATTATCCTGATGTTGGATAAGCTTTAGTTAATGGATATGTAATGTTGTTCTTGAGAGTCCACTATCTCTATAATGATTTTCCATCTTTCGATGATTCCTATAATCAAGTGAAAGTGCCATAACACATGTTTAGATCCAAGATGAGACTTAGGAATTATTCATAGTTTTGTAATGAACCTTTCATCCAAACATCCAACTTGCAGCTTCATTTATAGCTATATACTTTGTCTTTATCACTAAACCAATAATTCTTTGCTATTTGGAACCTTTCCAATTAACTGCACCGTTGTCCAAGGTAACACTTTACCTTAAAGTGAATTTTCTGTCGTCTTGTTCTGTCTTAAAAACGTGAGTCTGTTAAGCCCTCTAGTTTTAATTTAAACCCGTCGTAAATTTTAATCACATCTTTAGTGTCGGTTAAGTACTTTAAGATGTTTTTCATTGTCTTACAGTGGTCTTCTCCAGAATATGACCGATCATCATCAGGCCTCGTATATTACATTATATACATGATTGTCACTCATGAGATCTCTCTTTTAGTGAGTCTATGGGGACAATTAAGAGAGATACACTCCATGACTCATCAACATGAGACATCTCTTGGAGTTTGTCATGTTAAACGACTTTAGCGTCAAATAAATATACGTTCATTGAGTTAAGTCGAGCATCTTTTTAAATTTATCTATATAGATTTATAACCCCAATTAAGATACTCTTCCCAAATCATTCATGGAAGAATGTCACGACGCTCCCACTGACCTTTTGTACACACTATGTTCATTCTTATTTTTGATAAAATCAAAATCTTTTAATTATCTCATCAAAACGAATGTTCCTTTTTTGAGAAGCTTGCTTCAATCTATTTCTCTGAGTGTCTACAACTCTTACCTCATCGTATATAACTGGATACATACCTCATCATCTTCTATGATACATACCTCATCATCATCATCCATGATGAATCCATACCTCCCAGGTATCTTCGGAACTATTCCAGATTTATGATTTGATTGTGGTACAATAGTTCTATCTACAGGTTCCTCTTATTTGAATTATAGTATTTTGTGGTTCTTTAACTCTTCAAGATGTATTATCCTCCCACTAGCCCTTTTAATGATAAACATCTTTATCTTAGAAGGTGGCGTGTTTCGCAACAAACACCTTTTTCTAAGTAGGATTATAGAACATATACCCTAAACTTACTTTAGGATGTCCCACAAATCTGTAATTGTCAAATCTTGTCCCAAACTTATCCCTTTGAAACCTTTTTCACATAAGCTGGACAACCTCTTATCTTAACTTACTTAAAATTAGGAATCCTTCCTGTCCATAACTTTTATGGAGTCTTGTGGCCGAATTTGGAGGTTATCTTTTCGTAGATATGTAGCCATTTCTACTGCATGACCCCAGAAGGATACTGGAATGTCAGTAAAATCATTATTGACTGCACCATGTCCAACAAGGTATAATTTTTTCTTTTAGATACATCAATCAACTATTGCATATCAGTAGGCGTCCATTGTGGGAAAACCATTTGAGATGATATAGAAACTCATTACACAAGTATTCCTTCCTTGATCCGATCAACGAATCCTAATACTTTACCAATTTGTTTCATTTCTGAATTCTTTGAACCTTTCAAATAATTCACACTTGTATTTCAGCAAATGCACACATTCAACTCTTTGAATGATCATCTCATTTTCTTATACTAAATTGTTCAATATGCAAAATTATTTTCACGTAAGTCAAGTATACTAAATCCATTAAGTAATATTCCAGTTATATACAAAACATTATTATTATAAATAGAACAACAATTGTTCTTAAATATAATACCAAAGATTTCATTGTCCAACAATAAAATAGAAATAATGTTTCCAACGAGAACTGGAATACAATAACGACTTATTAACTTAATAGATTTGTTTGTAGGCAGTGCTAAACTATAAGTTCTTATGGCTAATGCAGCAACCTTTGATTCATTTCCCACATATAGGATTACTTATTTTTGTTTAGTTTTCTACTTCTGCTTGGTCCCTTCATAAATCTATATTTATGATAACCAAAGTCGGTATCCAATACCCAAGTACAACCTTGACTTAAAAAAAATTATTTTAAATAATGAACAAAATTATATTTGTAACTGAAACTTCACTAAGCTTTTTCTGGTTAGCCTCTACAAAATGTTTCTTGCAGTTTCTTTTTAGTGTCCATACTTATTGCAGTGGAAGAAAACTCATTTGTTATCCATAATAGTTTTGTTCTTATTATCATTTGTTTTTGCCTTTTCTATTTACCTTCTTAGAATCTTTCTTCTTTTTAGAAGATCCTTTCGCCCCTACCAGTAAGACTTGGCCTTTCTTGGTTGGAAAGTGACTCTCAACATTTTTCAACATGTTAAGCAAATTAGCGAGGCTGATATCTAGCTTGTTCATATGAAAAATTCACAACAATTGTGAAAGGAGTTCGTGAGTGAGTGCAAGATCAAATCTTGACTCAACTATCCATCCATGACAAAATTCATTGTCCTAATTGATCAATCAAATTGATTATGTTAAGGACTTTTATCTATACTTTAGTGTCATCGGTCATTCTAGATCGTAAAAGCTCCTTAGATATCTGATATCTATTAGTCCTACTTTCCTCATCATCAACTACTTGACGTGCTGGAGTATAGTAGGAGCATCCATAGTTTCATGCTGACGCTGAAGCACGTTACTAATGGATGCGAGCATGATGCATTGAGCCAACTGTGCATCATCTTACCACTTTCTAAAAGTAGCAATCTCTTCCTCAAAGGCATTGTCTGCAACCATTCCAGGGATAGGCGTATTAAGGACATAAGATAGCTTTTCAGCCATGAGAACTATTCTCAAATTCCTTAACCAATCCATTTAATTCTGTCCGGTTAAATAGCATCTAATATGCTTCGCAGTGATAGTAATTTAGACATCGTAAAATTCTGTAAATGAATTTGTTCTTAACAATATTTTAGCATACATTCTTTTATTAATTACCAAAATAATTTAGGTCTTGTTTTAAATTGGTATCTCCCACTATTTTCATCAAACTATATTACCCTCAATCTATATAGTTCAGCGATATCTAATTAAAGATATGCTAGTGAGAATAAGGATCTCATTTCAAATGTATATAGCATTGTGTGTGCACAACAAACTATATATAAATAAATAGGTAGACAACTCTTGTTAATTACATCAACTATGTAACTCCTTATATTTTGCCTCTTAAATCATAATGGTCAAGTGTGTGCACGTCCGAACTAAAATGATTTAAGTTAAGTTAGACCCAACATTTCCATATAAGTGAAGAGAAAACTACAGCCCTTGTGTGTGCACAACAAATTAGTAATGTTCAATTCCTTATAAACATCATATGTAATAAAAATAACATCTTAAATATTTAATACTTACCTTGTGTGTGCACAACAAACTCATATTAAATATTCAATACTCTATTATTTCTATCATGCTAGAAGGCGACGTTCGATATTCCAAATATCTTTGAACGTTACAACTTAATATAAAAAATTCGAGGGGTTTGCATGAGATTAATTTGTCTCATCTTGTTTAGCGCGCACACACACACACACACACACACACACACACACACACACACACACACACACACATATATATATATATATATATATATATATATATATATATATATATATGCATCATATTAATGAACATGTGCAGTATGTTTGCATAATATATAGTATAAGCATACACATATAGAATACTATATTCTACCTAGATTGATTATGGACTTTTATTCTAGTTTGGTTCACTAGAGCCACCAAGTGAACCAAAAGGTCAAATCCTAGGGGTGCAAGAATTAATATTTAAATATAACTATTACATTTAAACTCGGGCTCTATTATAAACGGGTCTTCAAGCGCTCCTCGCTCCTTGCTCCTAAAATTAATTTTAACTATTCCTATTACAAAACTATTTAAAATAAATAGAAACCTTGATCAGCAGTCAAGGGGAAGTACATAGGAGGGAGTTAGAATTTACATTAAGAAAAAAAATAGAGAAGACGGGGTACGCAGACCCCATTTAATAAAACTCAAGCATTCATGCATCCAACAAATATAAAACCCAATCACATTGGTCAATTGTCCATAATCAATCTCATTTATTAACATACACATCACCATATGCATAAATAAATAACATTCATTTCATGAATAATAAACATTCAATATATATATTGATATCATTTAATGGGCAAATTTAGTTAGCATAAAATCTAATTTTGAATCAAAATAAACTCCTTTATTTTAACCCATAATTAAATCAAAATAAACTTCTTTTATTTTAATTTATCCAATTTTGAATAAAATAAATTATTTTATTTTAATCAAATTCTTTAATCAAGATAAACTCATTTATTTTAATTAATTATGGAATCCAATTCCAACTAAAAGAAACACGGATTCTCTTTTCTATTCACAAATAAACTTTATTTATTTTGAATAATATGAAATCTTATTCTATATCTAAATAAACTCATTTATTTAAGGAAACATAGAATCTAATTTCAACTCAAATTAGTTATCATAGAATCCAATTCCAACTTTAATTAGTTAGCATGAAATCTAATTTTAAAATTAAAATAAATTTTTTATTTTAAGATTAAAATAATTTTTTTTATTTTAATTATAAAATTATTAAGAATGTTATATATATATATATATATATATATATATATATATATGTGTGTGTGTGTGTGTGTGTGTGTGTGTGTGTGTGTGTGTGTGTGTGTGTGTATATATAGCCTTTTAAAAAAAACTTCTCTAGGTGACTTTAGAATGCTAATGCCCATATCATACATATAGGTCATGTGATATCACCTTTGAAATTATGAATCCCGAATCCTAAGACATCAGCAAATCCCAAGATAATATAATAGTTATTACTATTATAACTAAACATGATTCGTTCCTATTGAAACAACATTTAAAAAAAATATGGTATACTGATTTCGCATAAAGCACAGCGAAGAAAGAAAAATAAAAAATTACCGAAATCATAAACCCTTTTACAAAAATGCGAACTAATTTCATTTTTTTTAAAAAAATAAATTTTACACAACAAAATTATACCCAATTAAATTATTCTAAACACATATTAATATACATATTAAATTAAAACAATTAATAATTCTCATAAAGGTTTAGCTCTGATACCACTGTTAGGTTTGTAATATTCATGAACGCAATCAAATTGCACAAAATAAGCGAAAACGTGAAAAATCAGAGTTTTAAAAATTTACAAACCACATACCCGGATCATCCTTTATGCACAATTATTAATTAAACGAAAAGATAAAGAACAAGAATCATACCCTTGAAGATTTAAGCTTCCTCAAGTACAAGTTCACCTCCAATCTTTTTCGCGTTCAACTTGAATCCACCGGGGTTGGTTCATTCCTTTGATCAATGTTAGTCACCCAATTGTTTGGCCTCTAGAGGTGATCCACCTAGGAAGAAGAACGATTCAAGAAGATGGGTGTTTGACAAAATCCTAATTTTTCTATCTCTCATAGAAAAAGAGTGTACTCTCCCAACTATTGGAATTATGTATTCTATGAAAACGTCAACCCACCTCACTCATAATAACACTCCTCTTATTTATAGATGTGGGTAACCCTCCTTAACAATTAAGAAATTGGGTTTTATTTTAATTAATTAAAATCCTTTAATTAATTATGTTCTCAATCTTATTAGGAATAATTAATTAAAATCTTTTAATTAATTAGCCTCCCAATCTAATTATGAATAAATGAGAGTACTAATATTAAATTAATTTCCAACTCTTTAGAAATTAAAATAATAATAAATGTAATAATATTAATAAGACTCCTCTTATTAATTTATATAGTTAACATTTTCAAAATATTAAATAATAAATATTAAGCTATTTAATTTATTCTATCAACTTAGATTAAATTAAATACACTTAACATATTATTACGATTATGTCATTAACTTCTTAAATAATTATTCTTCCTTTTATGGTGTGACCCTTTTGGTTCTCCATATTAAACCGGTTGTGAATAAATCAATTAGAATAACTCGAATCTTATTTAAATAAATAAATTAAACTATTAATTTATTTAAATAAATAATATTTATTTTACAATAGGGATAAGCCTCCCTAGCAATCAACGACTTTCTAGATAATATAGATTTCAACATTAATCATAAAAATAACCTTTGAGTAAATAGTTACCGTACAATTCAATCATTCCACCATACAATGTCCCAATTAAATATAAGACATGGAATTACTGCCAAGTCTTATTTTATTTAATTCTATATATTTTGATCCTTAAATACACAACTTCAAATAATTCAAATTAGAAACTCCTTTCTAATTTCATTCTACCTTAGCCAAGGACTACTGGGTTGTCATTTATCGAATCACATAGGACATTTCTCTTCTTTTACTAGAAGCGGTAGATTCTTTATTAATCATACATTATCTCTATGTATAACTTATTATACCCAAGCAAACCCTTTGATATATCCTAAGAGTCTTAAGGTATAAGTCAAAGCATAACTCATCATACACAAGATACTATAATGATCTCAAGTCCAAGGATCACTTGTACTACTATCACTACAGGAATTCCTATTGACAGGCAAGTAAAACTCCATTAGGTATTCCTTAGCAAGTCACGTTCAGTGAACTTATTCTCTAATAAGCACATATATACTTACTTTAGTGTCTCCACACAAATGATCATGAGATCAACCATCCTCATCCAATGAGCAAGCAACATATGTACCAATCTATTCGAATTTACTAATCCCATATTTAGTAATCTAACGATTGGGAACTATTTTAGTTTTAAGCTTTCTTAGAATTTAGATCTCCTTAGAATGATCATCATCATTATTCTAAAAGCATTGCTGAAAACTATGGGTTTATCACATATTATAAAGCAACATCATGTAGATAATTAAAAGCCATTAATAAATTAATACTTTTTTTTGATAAATGAATAAGATTGTTACAAAGTATATGCTTTATCATCAAACATGATTGGCTTGTGTGCATACTACTTTCAAATTCTAATAATTAATTAGAAAACTCTCATTTTTAAAGTTGAAACTCTAATTCTTGAGTTATAAACCCTAATGCCCATTTTGGGGAAAACCCTAATTATTATTAAAAAAATTTAATTAGGGAATACTAATCCTAATTATCAAGCTTGAATTATGATTAGGAAATCTTAGTATAATTAGAGAATCCTAATTATAATTTAAAAACATTAATTTTCTATTTTAAAACCTAAATTGGAAAATTCTAGAAAGTTGCTTTTTAAAAACCTTAGGTTTTAACCCTAAAGGTTAAACCCTAATGGTTTGCACAAGTTACCAATTTACCATTAAAATTATAAGGAAAATGTCCAAAATGCCCTTTTGTCACATTTTCTAATATTTTGAGTGTAAATCTTGCCATGATCTTGAGTTGGTGACCAACTCTATCTACCCCATGTGCCTTAAATCTCAGCAATATCAGCAGCTATGTCATACAAATTCATTGAACCAAAATCAAAAGTTAAAAAAGTTAAGTAATAAACTCACTTTACTTGCTAGCCTTGCCAAGTCTTTTCTTTCTCTCTCCTCCGAAAATTTTGAGAGGAACTAAGTATTAAAGGAAAGCCAAGAACATCCCTTAGCTCTCCTATATCAGGTCATCAAGGACAGAAATCAAAGATCAAGACTTTAGAGGTATAAACCCTAAAATTTCGAAATCATGTGATCTTATGTTATATGTTGTACTTTGTTGGTTAAAGTTGTGTGTTAGGGTGTCATTGAGTGATCTGGGTTGTAATAACTTAGATCCATTTCATCTTGATGCACGAAAATCAAATTTTTTGAAACTGATCTATGAACCCTAACACATGGCCTGACAACCGAATGCCAGGGCTCATAGATCATTACTTGTTATTTGGTTTTGTGTTTTAAAGGTTTGTAGTTGTGTTATGTTGTGAGGGCTTTGATCTGGAACTTGAATCAAGTCCAGATTATGTGTAGATCAAAAGTTATTAAGGGTCAAAGGTCGTTGGCTGACCATGACCAACTGAGTTTCTGGGCAACCCTGAAACCCAGAAAGTCTAACAAGCGCTTTGATAGCTTCGAATCTTGCTTCTGGTAATGCGTTTGGCCAAGTTGTTGTTTTGTTGTTGTAGCCTGACATGAGAACTACACATCAATGCTTTTAGATTACTCAGATCATGACCAGAATGACAATTAATCATGGTCAAACTTACATTGACCAAACTGCCTCGTGGAGGTTTTTTGGAAAACCCATATCTTCAAGAGCCGAGTTTTCTGACATGGTTTGACCATGCCAGATCTCACTCATGTGTTGATGTTTATGATGATCTTATGTTATAGAGTTGTCCTTTGACATCTCTACTACAAGTGTGAATCTTTAAATCACACAAATCAGACCTGTAGCGCAAGTTATTAGGATCGAAAGTAGGCATCTAAGAGTGTTTTTCAATTCTGGGAAACCCATAAATTGAAGAACATTTCTGACAACGATTTTGATGGCCAAGATCTCTCTGATGTGTAGTGTTTTGGCTCTAAAATTTGTTTGAGATTATAATATTACATAAATACTATAACTCTAGCACCATTACAAGCCCAGAAGTCAACTGGAACATAGATCTAATTACGGTCAAACGTAGCACCTTGTTCACTGACATGTGTTTCTAGACAGGCTCAAGAACAACTCAAGAACACCTATAGCGACGGTTCTGTCGCTATAGGGCCCTTTAGCGATAGTTACTTTTCAAAAAATTATTATTTTTATTAAATAAATAGAAAAAAATAATTTTTAATTATTAAAAATTGATAATAAATTCTTAAAAATTATTTTAAAGCCTAAAAATGGGTTTTTAATAATTTTGAATATATTTCATAAATATTTAATATTTTTGAAATATTAATGGTATTTAATTTATTTAATTATAATATTAAATAAACTATTTAAAAATAATTTTAATACGTGAAAAATTATTTAAAAATATATTATGGTGTAAGAAAATATTTTAAGTTATTTTTAATGACTTTTAATATTTTGTGATAAATTTCATTAATAAATTAATAATAATGATAATTAGCTTATTTAATAAATGTATTAAACAAATTAAGGAAAAATAGGATTAATGATTTAAAAATCATATAAAAATGATTTAAGTGTCATAAAAAAAATTTAAGTTATAAAATAAAACTTTTAATATTTTGTCAAGAAAATATTAATATTTTAATATTTATAGCATTTATCGGATAATGGATTTAACTTTTTAAAAATCATATAAATATGATTTTTAAGGTACTAAAAATACTTTGTGATATTATAAATATATTATAATATTATGTTATTATTTTTATTAATATTTAATATTAAATAAATATTAATGATAACGGAATTAAGTGTTATTTAATTCATATAATTACGATATTAATGATTGAAAAATTATGATAAATGGTAATAATTATCTGAAAATTATTACAAGCTTATGAAAAATATTTTGACTAATAATAAATCATATAAGATATTTTTGAACCAGTTTAAACTGAGTCTTAGCGATATTAGGCTCGAGAATTGTCCGACTAGGTCGTCGGGATGACGAAATTGTGTTGGTTTCAACTCAGACTGAAATAGTTTGACTTGATACCGTGTCTTAGGTAGTTTGTGGTCTGATAGGGTTATGTCTTATGTGTTTAGGTTATTCTATGATTATATATAATAGTATTATATTGTGATGATATTATTCTAATATTTGGAGATCGGTATTATTTATATTTGGTTTCCAGGAAAAGCTAAATAAGTTGTGTAACGATAATCAACGGATCAGGCAAGTTTTCCTGAATTATTCTTTTAATTTGTGGTTAATCATTGTTGATTACCATGTCAATGAATTATCGAATTGTACTATGTGCATATTGCATATATTCATCAGGTATGAAAGGTTGATCACCTTCATTACCATTCGGTCCATATATAATTGATATGTTCATGTTTAATGTTCGTTCAGCTATGAAAGTTTGCTTATGTTAGTTCTCAATTATATTGTAGAATTGTAGCCATCTTATTATTCAATTCTTTCTATCATGATATATCATTAATTTATTGAACTTAAACTTACTGGGCAAACTTGTTGCTCACCCTTGCTATATCATGATAAACATCGCAGATTAAGACAAATACGTCGGATACAAGATAGGACAAAGATAAGTCCAGCTTTGGATTATATGTGCAGCTAGAAATGTAACAGTATTGTATGATAATAACAATATATGTTAGATAGGATACTGATTTAGGTATTATGTGAAGGTTTTCGACCTTGGGATTTTTGTATAAAGTTTAGTGTATAAACAATTTTTGTT
Source organism: Panax notoginseng (assembly GCA_016801055.1). Classification (NCBI taxonomy): domain Eukaryota; kingdom Viridiplantae; phylum Streptophyta; class Magnoliopsida; order Apiales; family Araliaceae; genus Panax; species Panax notoginseng. Next base: position 89,616,714 of record CM029020.1, on the reverse strand, counting down.
TATATCTTCCGTAATAGAATAATAGAATGTTAGTATACCAGATCCACGGTGATTTGGGACCTGGATCTGGGGCCATCACAGTTGGTATCAAAGTTATAGGTTATTAACCTTAGGAAGGAATACCTAAGACTAATAACCGCAGTGATTGGGAGAAGGACTAACTCAAATAGAGTTAGTGAGTCGGTAAGGTTCAAAGACGAATCTCAGCGAGTTATAAAGATGCGGAGTTCTTTAACTCTGATAATAAAGGTGAATAGTAGTAATGAATATATAAAGTCTAAAAGACTAAAAGTATAGTGACAGAAGATCGTAAAAAAATGATCAAGACATATAAATGAATCGTAATATATACGATAAGATCACCCCGTGACCTGATAAGGTTATAATATGGAGAAGAATCAAGCGAATGACTGAAAAGTTTACAGCAAAGATTGCTGTGTGTCTGTTGTACTATGAATTGGTACAGATTCATGAAAGGATAATACAGATTAAATAAAATTCATATTGAGATGGGAGGTAGAATTAGGTGGGAATTTCAATTGAGGACTCATGTCAGCAGCTGAGTTGTATGATTCCTTGTTATGGGCGGAGAATTATACGTGGTGTAAAAACCACTTAGTTTATGGTACTGATAACCATTGAAATGTCTGTGTCGCATTATGTGCTATATGCGTGTTGAGAAGCTGATTCTTTTCTCATGTGTATAACAGATAGATAGAATATAGGTAGAGAATATAAGGTTAAGTACGAGTTCTTAAAACTCATACTTATGGTACGTTCGTGACAAATAATTAAATGAAATGTTTATGAACCCCTCAGCAAATGGATGCCAAAGGTCTGTCTAGGACAAGTTTTTAAACTCATATGAGTGTGAAAAGTTCCTGAACTCATAAGTGTGGTAAGTTTGACGAACTGGGTAGAACTATGTGTGAAGGGAATATTGAGGATAATAGGAATAGATAGCAATATTATGTAAGATCCCGAATTTTATGAAATAAAAGTATTCAAATTTTCTTATAATTACTATTCAGTAAATTGTTAAATTGATAAAATGTTAAAATTAAGGGTGATATATGTAAATATTTTAAATAAGCAAGTGGTTATAAAATACTAATTGTTGTCAGAAAATATTCGTTTGGTCGTGGAATATTCTTGCTATCGGGAAATATTTATACGACGGCGCAACCATTTGTGGGCCCCATAACGGAATAACTGTCAGATGAAGAAAATAACAAGTATAAGTTTATTTATAAATAACAGCGTAGTTGTTACCGTTAAAACTGTTGGAATACCCGATGGGTAAAGTAAAGTAATACGCGTTGTTGCACAATAGCACACGGTATTGCACAATATTTTTGAATTATTGATTCTTACGTAAGAAGGCACTACTCAATAATTGTTATAGAATATTTTATTTTATTGATTCAATAATTGCTATGTTGATACTTTATATTATTGTTGTTTAAATAATTGTCACTGCACAGTATTTCTATTATCAGATCAATAAATCATATCATTTTAATAATATTATTAGATAGCATTATTGGTAATGTCTAGAAAGTTCTGTCTAAGGAGTGGTTTGGTCACCTAATTGCGTGCCAGTAAGGAGAAATTCTTATTGAAAAGCCCCCTATTTCCTGGAAACGGCCTGGTTGTCAGTATTATGATTCTGTAATATTATTTGTGAATAATTAATTATTAATTGATATGATAAGAAAAATATTTATTTATGTGGATATAAATGGAGGAATTATAAAAAAAGTGACGATTGTTGAAAATTAATATTTTGTCTTTTCTGATAAAATAATTCATTTAAATATATTATTATATTTTAATAATATAATAATTGTTAACGCCAAGATCTTTGATGACATCCCAATCACGTAAGACGCCCTAATCCTGCACAGTAAACACAGTCAACACCAAAAGCTTGACGGCTGGACCGTCGGGAGATAGCTCCGGCGTGAGAGTCAGTACAGGCCGTTCAAGGTTTAACAATGGAGGAAAATATTGACTAGTGTATGAGTGAGAGAAAAATAGTAGGATTGTGTATTGTGTTTTGTTACCTCTTTTTGTTTGTGATCCTTGCCCCATACGTTCCCTAGACCCGTTTTACCGTGCCACCCACTACCTCCTGACACCTCCTCTCACCCTCGGTCATCTAAGCCGAAAGTATGTAGCTTATTTCCTTACCTGCTACCACTGTTACCTCCCGCTGGTAATCGGAGTCCCATCCTCATTAATGCCATGCAGAAAGATGGCAGACATAACAGTCAACTACTATCCTTTGTGATGATTACCGGTCAAAGATAGGATAAGTGACAGCTTACATAATGGACCAATCCAATGACTAAGCCCAATATCGTAGTCAAGTAGCGGGGCCCAAATCATTTGACCCAATACGACAAAAGTGACATTGTCCAAAGGACAAGCCCAGTCGGCCTGGCCCAGTATGAAAAGTATTATGGCCCAACATTGCCCCCCAGCCTTTTATTAAACAGGATGTTTAGTGGAAGATTGTAAATAGTGTAAGTCCATAGTGAAAGGGATTTGCAATAAACCAAAGGGGCAGAAAGGAATCTCACCGAGGTCCAATTGATAAGTAACAGTCGCTAATTCAAGTGGATCCAGAAGCCCAAATGGCACATGCCCAACAGCCTTAAGGACGACAAATGAATATCCAGTAAATGCCAGCCCACTCTGGATAACCCATTAAAACCAAAATCGGACGTTACCCCTTCTTCTCTCACATCATTACCTCCAATTAATGCGCCGCCCTTGGTTTTCGTGTAAAATTTGAAAAGACTACTCACTATAAGATTTGCCATCCATTCACCTTGGATGGTTCCTTGCTATTTCGAGTCTACAAGAGTTTATTGCCTTCTCTTCCTCAAATTTCTTCATTTTCTCTACGAATTCTCAACAATGGCATCTCAAAGCTCTGATAAGAGTTCTCCACTTCGTGTAACCCCCATTACCACCGTGACCCCCCATTTAAGTCCTGACAAAGAGGCTTTGAACTCAAACCCCCAAATTGATACACAGGAAGCTCCATTTCTTGAACCACTTCTAAACCCCTCCGAATTTTTTAAGAATGAGGAAGATTTTCCTCACGCTAACACCCACTCCACTGTTACTGAGATCAAGCTCCGCAATATTCGGACTCGCTACCAAATACCAGATAGCCACAGGGTGAGGATCGCAGCTTCCCATGAAAGAATATACCAGCGCCCCAACGGTTGGACCGCCGTTCCAATAACATTTTTGGAGAAGGGAGTAAGGTTTCCCCTTCACGCCTTCTTGATCACCCTCCTAGGATTCGTTGGAGTTGGATTCGCCCAATTGGTGTCGAATTCATATATCCATATACTGGCTTATATAGCCTTCTGCTACAAGATAGGAGTTCCTCCCACTGTTGATTCTTTCTTTACCCTCTTCTCGGTGGGGAAGTCTCGGGAAAAAGGCTTCAAGGTACTGAGCAAAATAGCCCCTAAGCCCAATGTCAGAATCGAGAAACGATCTCTAATGGACACTCCTTCGAGCAACCGAGGATGGCACAATAAATGGTTCTTCGTCAACGGGCCCGAAATCTCCTCTATTCCAGACTGGACTACTTCTGATCACGTCTCTGCAGACTTCGGAGATATATCCGAGGAGCACGTAAGAGAAATGGCGCGTATTATAGAGAAGATACCTCTGAAGGAATGGAGCTTCAGACTCCTAAGCAAGCAAGCGTGGTTGTACGATCACAAATGTGAGTTAACTTATATCAAGGTACAGTTTATTGATTTATGCTAGTAGTGTCTAAACTGGTTCTTTGTATATGCAGTGTCTCTTATCAAACCGACTTCGATCGATCGAAAGGATCTGGATAGGTGCCTCTCCGGTAAGCCTTCGTCGCCTTCCGCCGAAGTCCCCCCTGGGGAACCTTCGACCTCCGAAGATCAGAACATCAAGGATCAATCGGCACACTTCGTCGCTGAAGAGGAACTTAACCGACCTCGAAGAAAGAAAAGGGCTATTCGGAAAGTCCGGACAAACCCTCAAGAATCTCAATCCGCTTCTGCAGCAAGTTTGATTGATATGCCTGTGAAGGAGCGGATGCAAGCCCTCCGTATCAAGAAGAGGAGGACCAAGATAACCCCTTTATCTGCCGACGAACTCCAGATTCCCACTGCTGAAGTCGATCCTCCGATCATCATTTTCGTGGAGATCCAGGTTTCTGAAGATGAGTTAGAAAAACAAACCGAATCTACACCTCTGTCCCGCAAAAGGAAACAACCTTCCGACAATCAACCACCACCGCCTTGTTGGGTAAAATCAATACGCACAAAAACACGCAAGTATACGTTGTCAACAAGTAATAAAGTTTTGAATAGAGTATCGTTCCCACAAGGACAAAATATCAAGAATCTTAACTTCACAATTATCAATTTTTTATTAATCCTAATTTTATTAAACTAATCAATTCAATGGTTTTTTTTTAAAAGTAACTAATTAAAAGAAACTAAATTAATGAATGATTAAATTATCACAAAAGAAATAAACACCAATAACGAAATTCGGAATTTTCAAACAATTAACGGAGAGTTAGACTTATGATTTCACCTTAAGCTTCACTCTGATTTTCTAACTTTTATTCCAATTCAATTCAATATTCCAGTTTATTAATCAAGAACACGCACGTAGTAAGAGCCACCTCTCGATGCACTAATACCATATCAACATCAATCCACAATTAAGATAGAAATCCGTTAAACACCTAAATTAACCAACTCACTATATCTCTATGTGAACTGCAATTAAAAAAGGTTGAAGTTTAAGTTCTCTTAACGATTACATGTGATGTCAAGCGTATCTCTACCTTAACAATAATCACAAATATGCTATCGACATAATTTATGACACATGCTATATTAACTAGGTCTAGACTCGAATATCCTCTCTCGATTCCTTTCAAGTCCACATAAAATTGTTGATCAGGCAATTCATAAATTCACGCTCAAATTAACATAGATAAACTGAAACTATCTTATAAAATTTGAAATTAAGTTATAGAATCATCGCTTAGCTTAAAGATCCATCACAAGTCTAATAAGTAATTTAGTTCATAACGAACGAATTAAAAACCGAATAATCTGTTGAAAACAGCATCCCAATTACAAAATAGATGAAAGAGAAGAAGAATTGTAGAAAACTCCTTCACGTAGCCTCAATCTGCAATCGTCGTGACAATCTCTGAAAATCACTCCTCCAATTTTCGCTCTCCAAATCCTTGAATCCGTGCTGAAAAATCTTTCCTTTGTGCTAGAGAATTGTTGTTCTTCTAAGTGGTAGCAAGCTCCTGGGACTTCTGAACGTATTCTTCTTTTAATAGACTCCAAAACGCACCAGCTAGCCCACAAATCCGAGCCAAAACAGAAGTCAAAACCAAACAGGACAGCTGCAGGAAACGGGACCCCCGCCCCGGCGGGGGGTGCTAGCTTAAAAAGGCCCGCCCCGGCGGGCCACCCTACTGACTTCAACTTTTTATGAATTCCAACTTTTTCCACTTTTGCTCCAAAAAGACCACATTCTCATCCCTAATGCATCCATAACCACCCTACACATAAAATAACATGAAACAAGTAAAAACGAACACAAAACATGAACATAAATACGAATTTAAACTTGATTTGAACAATGATTCGTGTATATAAAATTCACTTATCAAAATCTCCCAAACTTAAACCTTGCTAGTCCCCTAGCATAAACAACTAGATGCAATGCAATGAAACGCAATAATAATCTAAATGCCTAAACAAATCCAACAATATCGCATAAACAAATGTATTCCATCGGCCTCAGAGAAAACAAGCAACTTTACACTACAAATTATCAAAACCAATCCGCACTTACATATTAATTCTCAATTCTTGAACAATCATCACTGGTATAGCGTGTGTGTGTGATCAACATCAAGTTTAACTGATACGGACCCAAATTCAATACATAAACAACTTCTTAGAAGGAATTATACAGTGCAAACTTATAATCTCTCAAAGATAGGCACGATTCAACTAAAATTAAACTAAACCAACATTAAGGGTACATGCAGGATACTTATGCTTCCTCTTTCTTTTTATACGGGGGCTTTTTGCACTTTTCCCGTTTTATTCTCTTTTTTTTTCTTTTTCTCATAGATGGTTGGTGAGTGCGTTTTACGCTGCATCTCACGCTTGTGTTTATGGGGAGTGCTTCACCTCAACCCACCACAAGACTCAACATATTGCATTTTTTTTCTTTTCTTTTTTTCAAAGCTTATATATCCCACATATATTCCCCCAAACTTAGGTTCTTGCCTAATTTAAGCCTTCACTGCCTATCCTTGTCATTTTCTGGTTCACGCTAGCACTATCCTTTAGAAACCCTTTATGTATCAATTTGAACTAACCGGTCAACAAAGATGTTATTAGTGCTACCCTTTTTATAACAGTTTCAAACAAGTCCAAGAATCGATTCATAACAGTAATTATATCACAGTTCTAATAATCCATACTATATTGGTTAACTTGTTCACAATCTCATCATTGGCCAGAATAACCTGTAGAATGCGACACCATTGGACATATGCAACCTAACTAATTAACTAACATTTATTAACTAACAAATTTTTTTTTTAATAATAATAATAATAATATGCAACTAATATAAGATATTAAAAGTCATGCATGTAAACAAATAAAACTCCCCCAAACTTAAATAAAACAATGCCCTCATTGGATAAAAATAGAATGCAGGAAGACTTCCCTGTAATTATCTAAGTCTGGGGCGGTGGTTGGTGCTCTTCCTCATCTGAATCACTAGGAGGAAAGCTAGGGAGTGGACCAGGTTGTTGATACGGAAAAAATGCCGTCGGGTTGAAACCTTGAAGTGTTGTGTTAAGTGCGGTGAAAGATGCGTTCATAGCATCGAACATATGATCTTGGCGCATCGCCAATCGCCGCATCTCCCGGCGTGTCACCCTATTGGTCGAAGTCAGTTGATTCTGAAAAGCAAGGAACTGAGCACTAAAAAATGTCTCAGTCGGCGGAGTCTGCGCGGTTCCCGGATCACCCATTGCTTCATCCTCATCCCCCGAAGTATCTTCGGCATCATCCTCGGGTTCCGACGCCGATGGAAAAATAAAACCCAAACCCCGTGGACGGGACTCTCCTCCAGGCCAAACAGAATACTGAGCTATCATTCTAGTATCTAGGATCTGCAGCGGCATCAAAGTGGGCTCATCATCGGACCAACGTACTCCGGCTTGATGACACAACCCACATATAAGAGATGGATGTGGTAAGCCGTCAGAAAAGTTGTCGCGGAGACATCGGCGTATAGAAAAACTAATAATTGCCCCGATGTCTATGAGGAAATCTTGCACAATGGCATACAGGAGGAGTGCCTTCTCCTTGGTCACGTCCGAGGTGTGCGTGGACGGTAGCAGTTTAGCACAGAGGAAGGCATACCAGATTGTACCATATCGACTGAGGGCTTTGCTGTGAAACACGGTGCCCCCCTTTCGTCCCTTTATCCAAGTAGTCCCTGGCTTAGTCATGTTTTGAATCACCTCCTCATAATCGGGGTCAAAATCCCGCATGTAAGCATATTGACACTGGCGTGGCACCCGCAGCTGATAAAAGGCATTGATGGCATATGCACTGAACGGGACCATGCGACCCCTCACGAAGGCAGTGAATGGTGCCTTGTCCTCGGTATTTGCATAAAATTCTTTAACAACATTCACAACAGTGGGCTCGGGCTCTGCTGTAAACCTTATCCATCCTTGTTGGTAGATTTGTTGCATCATTTCCCCATCATTTCCCTCGGGAGCCAACCCCCGTTCCGGTGTAAGAGCCTTGGTAACCATATAGTCGTAGCGGTCGGCGGCGGCGGCACTTCAGAATTTGCGGCGGTCATATGTTCGGGTTGGTGGAGCCGTGCTAGAACTCGCCCCCCGTTGGCGTTTTGATGTTGGTTGTGAAGCCATGGATAACCGGATGCTTAATTGTGCTAGCACGCACTAGTTTCACTTTCTCTATGTTTCAGGCAATATGGCAAACACCTTGCGTGCACAGCCCGATCTTCCCCCAAACTTAGGTGGTTTGTATGGAATGTCAATGGAGAGAAGATGAGAGTGTGATAATAAGGCTAGAGTACTCACCCGTAAGTGTTTGTGGTCCAATAGCTTGAAGAATTCGTGTGTAATGGAATGTATATAATGGAGATAGGAGTTAGGGTTTATATAGAGGGAGATATGGTGGGGAACGTGGTGGGGTGATAGAAGTAGTGTGGAGGATGAAGGGAAAGTGGGGTATGGTGGGGAGAAGAAAACGGCAAGAGTAGGAATGGGAAGGGGAAAGTGATGGGCGTGTGTTTTAAAAAGAGCCGGATACCCAGAAATCAGGACCCCCGCCCCGGCGGGGGGTACACGCCTAAAAAGGCCCGCCCCGGCGGGCTGGACTGCTGTAAAAAAATTTGGTCCAAAATTTTGGACGATAAAAATTTTCCGAAATGCGTCCGTTGCGTAGTCCTCGTTGTTCTACGTTGTATTTGACCTCTCCTGAGACCAAAAACAAGCAATACGTTAGAGTAATGACCATTTAGATTTTGGATTTATTTTTAGTATTTTTCAGAGATTTCAAGCAAGCTTAATAAATGAAAAGTCCTAACTACTTCTTTCATAAACTATATCCTACCAACTTAAATGTGAAATATGAAAAATAAAGAAATATTGGGTTGCCTCCCAATTAGCGCTTGATTTTAAGTCGTTCAGCCTGACTACTCCCTGTTTTACTGTGTATCGGCTAGGATGATAGTGTTGGCATCCAAATTTGACTCGCCACCCCAGTAATGCTTTATATGTTGGCCATTGACTTTGAATGTTTCTAATGGATTGCGACTATATAATTCAACCGCGCCATGAGGAAATACCCGTTTGATAGTAAACGGTCCCGACCATCTTGACTTAAGCTTTCCGGGGAACAACCGCAGCCGTGAATTGAACAAGAGGACTGCTTGACCCGGCTTGAATGTGCGTTGGATAATTTTGTAGTCGTGCCATTTTTTAACTTTTTCTTTGTATAGTTTGGCATTCTCATAGGCATGAAGGCGAAATTCGTCAAGCTCATTAAGTTGGAGTAACCTCTTTTCTCCTACGGCGGCTTGATCAAAATTCAATTTCTGTATTGCCCAGTAAGCTTTGTGCTGTAACTCCACTGGCAAGTGACATGCCTTTCCGTACAAGAGTTGATACGGCGACATCCCGATTGGCGTTTTGTATGCAGTGCGGTATGCCCATAATGCATCATCCAATCGAAGCGACCAATCTTTCCGACTTGGGTTGATGACTTTTTCCAATATCTTTTTAACTTCTCTGTTCGATACCTCGGCTTGCCCATTAGTCTAAGGGTGATAAGCAGTCGCCACTTTGTGATTGACCCCATACTTAGCCAAAAGAGCTGTAAACGATTTGTTGCAGAAATGACTGCCTTCATCACTAATAATTGCTCTTGGCGTGCCAAACCTTGTGAAAATATTTTTCTGTAAAAACTTGAGGACCACCATGGCATCATTAGATGGTAATGCGGCAGCTTCAACCCATTTCGATACGTAGTCCACCGCGAGCAAAACGTACTGATTACTCAAAGACGACGGGAGTGGTCCCATGAAATCGATGCCCCATACATCGAAGATTTCCACTTCCAGAATTGTTTGTAGGGGCATCTCATTCCGTTTCGATATGTTACCCACCCATTGGCATCTATCACATGTTTTCACAAATTGGTGGGCGTCTTTGAATAACGTCGGCCAATAAAACCCAGACTGAAGAACTTTCGCCGCAGTGCGCTCACTTTCGTAATGGCCACCATACGCCGACGAATGGCATTCTTGTAATATAGTGTGGACTTCACTATATAGAATACACTGTCGTATCATCTTATCAGCGCATTGTTTAAACAGATACGGCTCATCCCATATGTACCACTTGACGTCATGAAGAAACTTCTTTTTCTGCTGTCGTGTGAGATCTGGGGGAAGAATCTTGCTTACCACATAGTTCGCGAAGTCTGCATACCACGGAAATTCTGCATTCAACCCAAATAACTGCTCATCCGGGAATGTCTCATGAATCACGCATCTCTCTTTATCTGTTATCTCCGGATTTTCCAGTCTGGATAGATGATCGGCGACTTGATTCTCCGTCCCCTTTCTATCTTTAATTTCTAAATCAAACTCTTGAAGTAAGAGAATCCATCGGATAAGACGTGGTTTAGCATCTTTTTTCGCTATTAAGTACCGAATCGCTGAGTGTTCCGTGTAGACTATTACCTTTGTCCCGATCAAATATGCCCGGAATTTGTCGAACGCGTATACTACTGCAAGCAACTCCTTTTCCGTAGTAGTGTAGTTCATTTGAGTTTCTGTTAGTGTTTTGCTTGCATAATATATTGCGTGAAACACCTTATCTCGTCGTTGGCCCAAAACTGCCCCAACTGCATAGTCGCTTGCATCACACATGAGTTCGAACGGCATTTTCCAGTCCGGTGCCACTATCACGGGGGCTGTAGTTAACTTCTTCTTCAACAATTCAAACGCGGATTTGCACTCCTCTGTAAAACTAAAAGTCACATCCTTCTCTAAAAGACTGCATAGAGGTTTTGCAATCTTAGAGAAATCCTTTATGAACCTTCGGTAGAACCCAGCATGCCCCAGAAAATTGCGAATACCTTTAATTGAGCTCGGTGGAGGTAGTCTCTCGATCGTGTCCAACTTTGCCTTGTCTACTTCCAATCCTTGCACTGACACCTTATGTCCTAATATTATGCCCTCTTCAACCATGAAGTGGCATTTTTCCCAATTTAGTATGAGGTTGGTATCCTTACAGCGCTGCAATACCATGACCAGATTTTCTAAGTAAGTGTCAAAAGTACTTCCATAAACCGAGAAATCGTCCATGAATACTTCAACGTTTTTCTCCACCATGTCCGAAAAAATAGCCATCATACACCGCTGGAAAGTTGTCGGTGCATTACACAGTTCGAATGACATCCGTCTGAATGCAAAGGTGCCGTAGGGGCAAGTGAATGTTGTCTTTTCTTGGTCTTCAGGAGCGATAGAAATCTGATTGTATCCCGAATATCCATCCAATAAGCAGTAAAACTCATGCCCCGCTAACCTGTCTAACATTTGATCGATAAAAGGTAGCGGGAAATGGTCCTTCCGGGTTGCCTTATTCAATCTCCTATAATCAATGCACACCCTCCAACCTGTTACTGTCCTTGTTGGAATTAACTCGTTGTCCTCATTCTGAATTACCGTCATTCCCCCTTTTTTCGGCACACAATGAATCGGACTTACCCATTTACTGTCGGAAATTGGGTATATGACTCCGGCATCCAATAATTTCAGAATTTCCTTCTTGAGCACTTCCTTCATGATTGGGTTGAGTTGACGTTGATGCTCCACGGATGGGCTCGCAGTATCTTCCATTAGAATCTTGTGCATACAAAATGACGGGCTAATGCCTTTTATATCCGCAATTGTCCATCCAATTGCTGATTTGTGATCCCGAAGCACCCTCAGCAACTTTTCCTCCTGCAATTTGTTAAGTGCAGCAGAACTAATTACAGGTAAAGAATTTAAATCGCCTAAATACGCGTACCTGAGATGTTTAGGGAGTGGTTTAAGTTCCAAGGCTGGTGGCTTATCCAATGATGGTTTCAATTTTGCTGCAACTGTATCCTCGGTGTGCAGAGGTTCAACCGGTGGTCTGAATCGGCTAACTCGTGGTAACGAGTCTAGCATCTATAATAATTCCACAAATTCGGGGTCGTCAATTTCCTCATCCCCCAGTAACGTTGTTTCTAACGGATCGTTGCTTAAACTCTTGCTCATTTCTTCGGTGGCAATCTGCACAATTAAATCTATCCGATTACACTCTTCCTCGTCTGTCGGATATTTCATGGCCTTGAACACATTGAATTTTACTTCTTGATCTTGGACCCTCATTGTAAGTTCTCCCTTCTACACGTCTATGAGTGTCCGTCCCGTGGCCAAGAAAGGTCTCCCTAGGATGATCGGGATGTTCTTATCTTCCTCGAAATCCAGTACGATAAAGTCCGCAGGGAATATGAACTTGTCCACTTTTACCAGAATGTCCTCGACAATGCCTCTCGGATATGTGACCGACCTATCTGCCAGCTGTAATGAAATATTCGTAGGCTTCGGTGCGGGCAAACCCAATTCTGAATATACTGATAAGGGCATAAGATTTATGCTTGCTCCCAAGTCATATAGGCACTTATTGAACGACATCTTCCTGATTGTGCATGGGATGGTAAAACTTCTAGGGTCTTTAAGTTTAGGTGGAAGCTTTTTCTGTAACACTGCACTGCACTCCTCTGTTAGTGCTACTGTTTCGAAGTCTTCCCATTTCTTCTTCCTTGACAGAATTCCCTTCATAAACTTCGCGTAACTCGGCATTTGCTCCAAGGCCTCTGCAAATGGAATATTAATCTGGAGTTTCTTGAACACCTCTAAAAATTTTGCGAACTGCTTATCGGACTTTTGTTTTTGGACTCTCTGCTGAAACGGCGGTGAAGGATAAATAATCGGCTCACTGTTTAGCTGTGGTTCCTCTGATTTGTTCCCCTCTACTGCATTACTGTCGTCGGCTTTTTCTTCCGGTGTTGCTGAATTTTCTGCACTAATCTCACCGAGGTGTTTTTCGCTTCTCAACATAACTGCCTGACATTGCTCATGATTACCCTTCGGATTTCTTTCGGTGTCGCTAGGTAAGGTTCCTTGTGGTCTACTATTTAATGCCAATGTAAGTTGTCCTATATGATTCTCTATATTCTTGAGAGCAATAGTATGATTCTTCAACATCAGATCAGTGCAAGTTTTGTAACTTGCCCAGGATTCCTCATCATCGGATTTCATGTCCTGCTGTTGAGTTTGTTGTGGATGACTGTGAAATCCAGGGGGATATGATGGTTGTGGAGCTTGAGTTTTCTGATTATTGCTCCACGAGAGGTTTGGGTAGTTCCTATTCCCCTGATTGTAGGTATTCTGATATGTATTTTTTGGATTCCTATTGTAGTTGCTTATGTACTGAACGGAAGCTGGATTTATCGCGCACTGCTCTGTCAGATGATCCCCCGCACATAATTCACATACTGCCATAACCTGCTGAACTTGTTGAGCTTTAGCCCCTGCTAACATGTGCACCGTCTCATTCAGCTTATCAAACTTCATGGATAGTGCAGAAATAGTTGCGTGTAAAGATGTTACTCCGTCTAATTCCAAGACCCCAGCTGCTTTTGCCTCTGTCATTCTTGATGTGGGCCACTGGTAGTTATTTGCCGACATTGTTTCTATCAAATTGTAAGCATCCTCATAACTTTTAGCCAAGAATGCTCCCCCCGATGCCGCATCAATACTCGCTCTGATATATATAACATTCTCGGAACTCACTTTTCTAAACCCTTAGATTTTGAGTCCGCAGGCGAAAACTTTGTTTTTGTCATAACTGAAATATTATTGAATATTCCATCACGTCTCAGAATTAAACGTAATATATAACTTCTCAGAATTTCAAAATAAATCTCCAAGCAGAAACGGGTGAATAGTGCCTATTCCGTCTTTTTCCCCGAAAAAATTTTGTTCCCGAAAAACTTTCATTTTCGTCTTGAAAATTCTTACTCGTTCAATCTAGCTCGTAGCCAGAATCCTCCCTATTAATAATCATTCTAGGTTATAGAACGATTAATAAACACTTAGCACAAAATAATATTAATAAAAATTCATTTTATTAATAACTAATTCTTTAAACTTCAATTATGGACAAACCGAATTTCCGGGTTGTCACAAAGTGTTCATTGAAATAAATTTCCCGAACCAAATTGTTTGGTGCGGAATCCAATAAGACTGAGGTAGAATTTTGTGCCTATGGCAATGACGAGAAACAGATTCGACCAGTAGTACTTATTAAGTACAGGGCATACTGGATTAATTACCCATTATGTCCGTAAGTTATGACGGTTTCCGGATGAATTTTCACAAAACCTTTGCGAAAATGACAGACAATAGTCTGTAAAACCCCTCAGCACAATTTCGAAACTTTAATTCTTGTGAAAAATGTATTGGGTAGCATGCGATGTTGTGTAAGAATGGTGTATGGTGTAAGGTAAATTTCGGGGACGACATTTTTAGAAGAAGGGGTGAATGTGACAACCCGAGAATTTAATTTTTTTTTTATTTTAATTAATTGATTTAAGGTTCAAAATTAGAACCTAGACATAAAATAAGTGTATGCATTTGATATTTTTAAGATGGAATTTTGAGGATTTCAAAATTTTGTGAAGGATTTAGGTGAATTATTCAGGATTTAGGGAATACGTGAATATGTTCTATGAGTATGGTCAATTATGTGTTCAGAATGTGGTTAAGAGTCAAAGGTTGACCAAATAAACGATATCTGTAACAAACCCGATGTATATATTAAGAACGTCAACGTTCAGTTAGAAAACCCTATAAATGGATAAGAAACCATAGAAACCGATTTTGAAACCCTAAGTTCAGTTCCGGGGATTTTAAAACCCTAATTCGATATTTTGAAACCCTAAATAGGGGATTTAAGTACAGTATATATGGTTTTTGTATTAATCACAAACTTAATTAGGGATAACCCTAATTCATTAATTAGAAATTCTAATAATTAGAAACCCTAATTATTAGGAACCCTAATTTGTAAATTTGAAACCCTAATTTGTAATTAGGTAATTTTAATTCTTAATTAGGAAATATTCATCCTAATTAGCAATATTTAAATTTTGATTAAAGAATTTTAATATAATTAGAAAATTCAAATTATAATTTAGAAATATTAATTTCTATTTTTCAAAAACTAATTTGGAAATTTTAGAATTTATTTTCAAAACCTAAGGGTTTTAAATCTTAAATCCTAAAGGGTTCAAACCCTAAACCCTAACCCAAATCCTAAACCCTAAAAGTTTGGACTATTTACTTAAATGCCATTAAATTTAATAGTTTAATGACCTTTTTGCCCTTTTTGTATTTTAGCATACAAAATCTTACCATATCCTTAGGTGGGTGACTAAACCTAGCCCTAGCCTAGCATGAAAATTAATTGTCCAAAATCAGCAACCAATTGCTAACTAGATACATTGAATCAAAA
Organism: Panax notoginseng; assembly: GCA_016801055.1. Lineage (NCBI taxonomy): Eukaryota > Viridiplantae > Streptophyta > Magnoliopsida > Apiales > Araliaceae > Panax > Panax notoginseng. Next base: position 89,601,488 of record CM029020.1, on the reverse strand, counting down.
AATTAGAAGATTAAAAGTAAGAAATATCTTACTTTAGTTTATCATTTCTCTAATCCCATTCTCTCTCTAAAAATTCAGGATTTAGAGAGAGAGAGAGTGTGTGAGAAACCAAGCCATGATCAAGTTCTAGCAATCCAATAACAGATCCAAGGGTCAGAATCCAAGATCAAAGCTCAAAATGGTATAGAACCCTAATTTTCAGAAATCATGCGATCTGATGTTATATGTTGTAATTGATTGTTTAAAGTTATGTAATAATGTGTCTTTTAGTGATCTGGGTTGTCAAATACCAGATCCATAACATCAAAGTGCTCGAAATTAGCATTTCTTGAAATCTGGAAATTTTTATTTTTGAGTCTGATAGTCAAATGTCAGTCATCATAGATATTAGTATGATATGTGTTTTTGTTGTTTAAGTGTTTAATTTTGTAGTCTAGTATGCGATCTTTCATATAGTACAAGAATCAATGTCAGATCTGTTATAGAATTGAAGTTATGATCGGTCAAAACCCGTTGACCGGGCATGACCGATCAAAATCTGGGCAGCCCAGAAAGTATGAAACTCTGTCTGACAAGATATTTGAAGCCTGATATCTGACAAGTTTTAGATTGTTTGATGTTTTGTTTGTTACGATGTTGTATCCTGTTGTATGAACTTTAGATGCATGACTTTAGATCCTTTAAACAAGCATTAGATCAATTGGAGTGAGCGGTCAAAGTAGCCATTCGAGCCTGATTTTACATTTCTGGGAATTTCCAGAAATTCTATGAATACCCGTTCTGACAGGGTTGACTGAGATGTAACTTGTGATTTGGTTGTTGTTTAATTGATCTATTGTTGTAGTGTTGTTCCTTGTTATTTATACTACGAGTATGAACCAATAAATCACCAAAATAAGGAACAGAACACCTAGATAATTGAGCTTGAAATGAGACACTCGAATTGCCTGGGTTTCTGGAAAACCCAGGTGATGTCTGACAGTGACTTTAGAAGCCTAGATCTATTAAATTGTTTGTTGTGTGACCTAAATGATGGTTGAGTATTGTAACATTACATTTCCACTACCAAGTCCATGTTCAAGTAAACCCAAAAACAATTTTGGTTGAAAGATAAAGCCGGTCAAACATACTAACTTGGTGTCTGACAAGGAAATCTGGGTTCTTGCTCAAGAACACCAAGAACACCTATAGCGAAGGTTCTGTCGCTATAGAGCTCTTTAGTGACAGTTTATTTTCCAAAATTATTATTTTTAATAAATAATTAGTATTAAATGGTATATAATTATTAAAAATACATAATAAATTCTGAAAAATTATTGTAAAGTCTGAAAAATAGTTTTTAATTATTTTGAGTATATTTCCAAAATATTTAATATTTTTGGAATATAAATGGTATTTAATTTATTTAATTATATTATTAAATAAATTATTTAAAAATGGTTTTAATTCATGAAAAATCATGAAAAATTATATTATGGTGTTAGAAAATATTTTAAGTTATTTTTGATGACTTTTAATATTTTGTGAATTTCATTAATAACTTATTATTAATGGCAATTAGTTTATTTAATAAATATGGTAAATAAATTATGGAAAAATAGAATTAATGATTTAAAAATTATATAAAAATGATTTATGTGTTATAAAAATATTTTAAGTTATAAAATATAACTTTTGATATTTTGGCATAAAAATATTACTCCCTCCGTCCCAAATTAATTGCTCAGTTTTGACTTTTTATAGTCAAATTGACTATTTTTAAAACTAATCTTTTTACTATTTTTGTTAAAATATAGGTGAAGAGATTATAACCAAAAGAAAGTATATACAATTTATTACTAATCCCAATTTTTAGAATTTTAGAAATATATTTATATATGCTTAATTATTAATTCTAAAAATAGTCAATTTGACTTAAAAAAGTCAAAACTGAGCAATTAATATGGGACGGAGGGAGTAATATTTTAATATTAATAGTAATTATCGGATAATAAATTTAACGGTTTAAAAATCACATAAATATGATTTTAAAGTATTAAAAATACTTTGTGATATTATAAATATATTATAATATTATGACATGAATTTCATTAATATTTGATAATAATTAAATATTAATGATAATAGAATATTGGGGCATTTAATTCATTTAAATACGAGATAATGATTGAAAAATCATGATAAATAGTAATAATTACATGAAAAATTATTATGAGACATAGAAAAATATTTTGACTGTTATTAAAATTATCTGAGATAATTGTTAAGTGTTTCACCAGAGTTTAATTAAACTTAGACTCGATAAAAGTCTGACTAGACTGTCGGGATGTTAGATTTATGTCGGGTTCAACTTAGACGGCAATAGTTTGACTTGATATCGAGTCTTATATGTGTTATAAATTTATAGGGTTATGTGTTTAGGTTATTTTAATTACTGTGACGATATTATTCTAATTTGTATATCGATATTTTTTATATATTAGGCCTTCGACTAGACAAAGCTTATTAAATTTCGTAGCGGTAATCAACGGTTCAGGCATGTTTGTTTCTATTTAACTCTACTAAGAGTTGTTTCATTCGGATATGCTTATGGTTAATCATTGTTGATTGCCATGTAGAATTGTACTCTGTACATATTGCATGTATAAGTCAGGTATGAAAAGCTGATCACCTTCATTAGCAGTTGATTCAGATATATTTGTTCATGTATAATACTTGTTCAGTCATAAATTTGTTCCTGCTAGTTCACAATGATATTGTTGAATTATAGCCAGCTTATTATTTAGACTCTTTCAATCATGATATATCATTATATTATTGAATTTAAACTTGCTAGGCAATTTTCATGCTCACCCTTGCTATATCATGATTTAACATTGCAGATTAAAGAGAAAACGTCGGATACAGGAAAAATGATAATGCCAAGTTCAGCTTGGGATAAAATGTGCAGCTAATTTGTAACAGTGTTGTATGATAAATATGTTATATGTTAGATAGTTTTATGATCTGTGTATAAGTTAAGGTTACTCGATTTTGGGGAATAGTGTGTAAAGTTTATTGTATAAACAATCTATGTTTATATCTTCCGCAAATAGTGATAGAATGATTGTACCGGATCCGCGGTGATTTGGGACCCGGATTCGGGGCTTTGACAAGGAGAATTCGATGTAATACTGGGGATGGATTGGTTATATAACCATGCAGTAGTAATTGACTGTCAAAACAAACGTATGAACCTTCAGACTCCTAGTAAGTCTAAGATAGTGTTTTATGGTAGCTCATCGCTTAAGCAATCGTGTTGTGTTACGATGATACATGACAGAAAATTGTTAAAGAAAGAATGTGTAGGTTATTTAGCTTACGTTGTGGATACTCGGAAAAAGGGAGTAGAAATTAAAGATATACCCGTAGTGAGTGGATTTCAGGATGTGTTTCTGGACGATCTGCCTGGCCTTCCGCCAGACAGAGAAATCAAATTCGTAATAGACTTAGCACCGGGAACAGCACCGATTTTGAAAACTCCAAATCGTATGGCGCCAGTAGAAATGAAGGAATTGATTATACAACTTCAAGAGTTACTGGGTAAAGGTTACATTCGACCGAGTGTATCTTCTTGGGGAGCACCAGTGTTATTCGTGAAGAAAAAGGACAGATCGATGAGGCTCTGTATCGATTATCGCGAATTAAACAGAGTAACGATCAAGAACAGATATCCACTACCGAGGATAGACTACTTATTTGATCAATTTAAGGGAGCGAAGTGTTTTTCGAAAATCGACCTGCGGACGGGATATCACCAACTGAAAGTACGGGACGAGGACATACCAAAGACTGCATTTCGAACCCGTTATGGACATTACGAGTTCTTGGTAATATCATTCGGTTTGACTAATGCTCTGGCAGCGTTCATGAACTTGATGAATCGAGTTTTCAAGCCATATTTGGATAAATTCTTAGTAGTTTTCATCGACGACATGTTGATCTACTCGAAGACAGAGGAAGAACACGCCGAACATCTAAATATCATTTTGGAGGCACTACGAAAGGAGAAGATGTATGCGAAGTTTTCAAAATGTGAATTTTGGATGAAGAAGGTTCAATTCTTAGGCCACGTGGTGGATGAGAATGGAATCATAGTAGACCCCGAGAAGGTTAAAACAGTAAGTAGTTGGGAACAACCTAGAACACCGACAGAGGTGAGAAGTTTCTTAGGGTTAGCTGGGTACTATCGAAGATTCATCCAAGATTTTTCTAAGATAGCGACCCCGTTGACTAATCTGATAAGGAAGACTGTGAAATTTATATGGACCGACAAATGCGAAGAGAGTTCTCAAGAATTGAAGAGGAGTTTAAGCGTGGCGCCTGTATTATCATTACCAGATGATACGGGAGGATTTGTGGTGTACAGTGATGCGTCACATAGAGGACTTGGTTGCGTGCTTATGCAACACGGCAAAGTCATTCCATATGCATCACAACAATTGAAGGATTACGAAAAACGATACCCTACACATGACCTAGAGTTAGCGACCGTAGTTTTTACGTTAAAGATATGGAGACATTATTTGTACGGAGAAAAATGTGAGATATACATGGACCACGAAAGTCTGAAATATATCTTCACATAGAATGAGTTGAATATGCATCAGAGAAGGTGGTTAGAATTGATCGAAGATTATGACTGTAAGATTCTTTATCACCCGGGGAAGGCAAACGTAGTTGCCGATGCTCTGAGCAGGAAGGGAAGGGAGAAATTGTTTCAACTAACAACTCAGGAGGAGTTAATAAGAGATATGGAGAAGTTGGAAATAGGAGTGAAGGGACCCGAGAGGTCTGAAGAGAAATTATTTGTAATGGAAGCTCGTCCGACATTGTTGGATAGGGTAAAGCGCAGGCACAGGAAAAAGATTGAGAATGTGAGAAAATCAGAAAAAGGATCACAGAAAATGAGAAAGAAAAATTTCGAATAGATAAAGACGGTATTTTAAGATTCGAAGGGAGAGTGTGGGTACCGGCGGTAACCGAGTTGAGAGAGGAGATTTTGCAAGAGGCACACAATACAGCATATTCCGTTCATCCGGGAGGCACAAAGATGTACCGGGACTTGAAGCAACATTTTTGGTGGCCAAATTTGAAACGAGAAATCGTGAAGTACGTTAGTAGGTTTCTTACGTGTCAACATGTAAAAGAAGAGCATCAGCGACCGAGTGGGTTGCTACAACCGTTGGAAATATCGGAGTGGAAATGGGAGCATATTACGATGGATTTCGTAATAGGACTTCGGGTTACGCAAAAAGGGTTAGATGCCATTTGGGTTATCGTGGATCGACTTACAAAGACCGCACATTTTCTACCAATCAAGATCCGCTACAGTTTAAATCAATTAGAGAGTCTGTATATAAAGGTAATCGTTTCACGACATGGAGTGCCGATGTCGATTGTTTCTGACCGAGACCCACGTTTCACGTAAACATTCTGGAAATGTTTACAAGAGAGGATGGGAACACAGTTGAGGTTTAGTACTACTTATCATTCTCAGACAGACAGACAAAGTGAGCGAACAATACAAACGCTAGAGGACATGCTTAGGACTTGCGTGATGGACTTCAAGGGAAATTGGGACGACCACCTACCCTTAGTCGAATTTGCGTATAATAATAGTTACCATGCGAGTATCGGCATGCCACCGTACGAAGCTCTTTATGGAAGGAAGTGCAGAACGCCATTATGTTGGGACGAAGTCGGAGAACGACGAATACTCAGACCAGAGTTAGTACAACAAATCGCGAATGTGGTGACAGTAATAAGGGCTAGACTAGTGGCAACTCAAGATCGCTAGAAAAAGTATGCAGAGTTGCATCGGCAAGACTGAGACTTTGAAATCGACAGTTTTGTATTCCTGAAGGTATCTCCATGGAAGGGAAAGATTCATTTCAGCAAGAAAGAGAAACTGAGTCCAAGATTCATAAGACCGTTCAAGATACTGAAGCGAGTAGGCGAGGTAGCATACAAAGTTGCACTACCACTTGAGTTGGAGCACATCCATAATGTGTTTCACATATCTGTGTTGTGTCCGTACAAGCCTGACTACAAACACTTGATTTCTTATGAACACATTCAAGTGGAGAAGAACTTAGCGTACGAAGAAACTCCTATCCAAATCCTTGATAGGAAAGAGCAAACCTTAAGGAATAAAGTTATTTCTTCTATAAAAGTACTTTGGCGTAACCACGATGTCGAGGAGGCAACGTGGGAGTTAGAAGATAGGATGATGCGGGATTATCCCCATCTATTTGTGTAACCTTGTAGCAATTCCGGGATAGAATTTTTATAAGGGAGGGAGGATGTAATACTCGAGAATTTCCGCGTATTATTTAAGTGAATATATTAATGGAAATGAATAATTATTTGAATATGAACAATTTCGTGTAATGAAATGAGATAACTCAATTATATTGAGTAATTGAATAATTGAGAATATGTGGAGGTTGTGGTAAACTCGTTGAAAGCCTTATGTGGCATGGTGATGGGAAATACTAATAGTAATGTTAATTGGCGAAGAAATTAAGATGAGCAATTAAGTAATATTAATTGTAAATTGTTGTTGTAGTATACTATTAGTTGTTAATTGATGTGTGGTAGATTAATTATTTAATAATGAGGATTAATTAATGATTATATTAATTAATTGATGATGGTTGTGGTAGAAGATTGAATTTTAGTAATTAACTAATAATGTGTGATTAATATTATTTGCAATATATTATAAAGATGAATAATGATTATGAAAGCCCATAAATATATTAATCAATGGTTGGATTAATTAATATTGGTGTTAATTAATTAAGGAAGTGCGTGATTTATTTATTTAACATAAATAAGTTAATAATATAATAGTATTATATAATCGGTTATGTGCATATACAACTATATTATATAGTGCAGTGCGACTATATATCTTAGGTTGTATAAAACTATATTGTATGGGCATTATGACAAAATATATTGGAACTATATGTTATAAATATATTATCTATGTAACAATATGTATGCGGGCATGTATTAAAATAATATACCATGAACTATTAAAGTATACCAGTATGATAAAATGTACATGAATTATATGGATATTACATTTCCATATTTCATCTACTACATTGAAACCTTAATTATTAAGTGTGACATTTAATTATAATATATGGTTGAGATGTGTATTAAAAATATAACATAAGAATAAGGGTTGTGTGTAAGTATGTGGGTTAAGTGTTGCAAGCATGTTGAGATAAATGGGATTGTCCCAAATTGAGAGTCACATTTACTCCTAAAACTCAGTCACGTGAATAGGAAAAAGGATAAAGCAAATGAACTTGCTCCAAATGAACTTCCAAGATCTAGATTACTTGTATGCTTTCAATAATCAACAAAGAAATTCTTAGACAACTTTAAACAACACCCACTGATAAACATGGCTGCTATTTATAGAGGAAATATGAACTGGACATTGTTATTGCACTAAAGTTGATTTCATGTTGTAATGGGAAGAAATAATGGTTTTTGAAGAGTTGTTCAACAACTCTAGATCAGCCACATTGCTAGCAATGAGTTCTTATTCCATAGCCTTTTTGGAGAATATGTGATTTAGCTTGGCTACTATTCATGTACTTGGTGACTTTCATTTTGGGACAAAAGCAATCTCAACAAAACTTATCTCCCTCCCATTTAGTTACTTAGTTATCCAAAAATGGTTTTAATGTCCAAGTGTTACCATATTAGGAGAAACTAGGGATTAATTATACACTCACATCATATGATTCATGTACATTAAATATACACAATAAAATAATGTAGTGAGATATTATTGTTCGGGTAGTTCCATAATTATCTCTACCACTCATATAACATATTATAACCTTATTATATTAATAACTTATTTATTTATGTTAAATAAATAATTTATTCATTCCCTTGATTAATTACCACTTAATATATTATAGTTTCATATAACTTAATATATAGTCACACAATTCTCGGGTATTACATCCTCCCCCCTTATAAAAATTCCGTCCCGGAATTGCTACAAGGTTACACAAATAGATGGGGATAATCCATCATCATCCTATCTTCTAACTCCCACGTTGCCTCCTCGATATCGTGGTTACGCCAAAGTATTTTTACAGAAGAAATAACTTTATTTCTCAAGGTTTGCTCTTTCCTATCAAGAATTTGGACAGGAATTTCTTCATACGCTAAATTATTTTCCACTTGAATGGGTTCATAAGAAATCAAGTGCTTGTAGTCAAGCTTGTACGCACACAACACGGATATGTGAAACACGTTATGGATGTACTCCAACTCAGGTGGTAATGCAACTTTGTACACTACCTCACCTACTCGCTTCAGTATCTCGAGTCCTATGAATCTTGGACTCAGTTTCCCTTTCTTGCCGAAACGGATCTTTCCCTTCCACGAAGATACTTTTAAGAATACGAAACTACCGACTTCAAAATCTCGGTCTTGCCAATGCAAATCTGCATACTTCTTCTGGCGATCTTGAGATGCTACTAGTCTAGCTCTTATCATTGTCACCACGTTAAGTAATCTCACTTGTTCCACTCTAAATGATTTTAGGTGGTACAAAGATGTCTTTACTTCTCAAGTTATGATGTGTAATGATAGCAATAAACCATTTTGGAAAGAAAAATTCGTTAATGGTTTACCTTAATTATTTGCTCATAAGGTTCCTGAAGAATTAAGTAAAAACTTAGGTTATATTGATTATGACAACTTAACCTATGGTGATATTATCAGCTACATTCAAAAAATTGGATTAAAAATGTGCATTGATTTTAAACTCGCTAAACAAGCTTGTAAAGATAAAAACAAGGCCAAATATGAGTTAGGTACATTTTATGAACAATATGGTTTACCTCATGTCGCTCCCTCTAGAAGAAAGCACATGCATATGCATATTAACAAAAGTCATAAACATTACAAGAAAAGATATAGTCAAAACAAAAATAAAAATCATGATAGTTATTATAATAAACCTAAAGCTTGAGGTAAAAAATCCAATAAAAACCCTAAAAAATATGATAAGAGTAAAATTGTGTGGCACAATTGTGGGCAAAAGGGAACTATAAAAACGAGTGCAAAATAAAACAAAAGTAATCTCAGTTAAATATTTTAAGTGAAGATACTGAGCAACTATTGAAATTAATGAGGATTAAGAACAACATCAGTAATGATGAGGGTTCAGACATTACTTATTCCTCTAATAATAGTTTCAGTAGCAATTAAACAGATAGTGACGATGAAGGAGTTACTATTTGTGCTGATAATTGCGATAAAAACTGTTGTACTAAAAGATTAAACGTTATTACCAAAGAAGAAGAAGAAAGTTGTCTGTTAATTGCTTTAATTAGTAAAATTTCAGACCCTGAGTTAAAGGTTCAATACACAAAGCAGTTAAAGGATTTATTAACAAAAGATAATAGGGTAAAGGACTAGATTATTAAAGCTAAAGAAAAATCAGTATTTAGTCTTAATAAAACTCTTGAAAGATTTAAAACTCATGTTAAGAAAGTTACCCTCCCTGAGTTAAATCAAGAAGTTAATAAACTAAAAAGAGAAATTTCTAACCTTAAATTAGATATTTTTAATTTAAGAAAAGAAATTGAATTCAAGAAATCAGACCTTCAAGTACATGATTCCTCTTCTAGTGATGAAAATCATGATGAACTAAAATCATCAAATACTAAAGAGGAGTCAGATTTTCTTATTCAAGGTCTTTCTCTCAAAAGAATCAAAGATATCACGATTCAAACGTGGCATATTTCTATTACCTTGGTAATTGATAAAATTTTCTCAATACAATTTCCTACCTTAGTTGATATGGGTGCAGATCTGAATTGTATTCAAGAAGGTTTAATCCCTACCAAGTATTATAAGAAAACAAGTGAGAAATTAAACTCTGCTAATGGTAGTCAAATGAAAATAAAATATAAGCTGCCTAAAGTTCATTTTGTCAAGATAATATGTGTTTTAAAATATCTTTTGTTTTAATTCACAATCTTACAGATAAGATCATCTTAGGATTACCGTTTATATATTTATTATATCCTTTCACTACCAGTAATGAAGGACTAAGCTGTAAACACTTAGGTAAAAAGATAACATTCAAATTTCTCATTAAACCAAAAGAAAGAGATTTAAGATTTATCCAAGATGAATCTATTTCTAATTCTGTGAATTTATTAAACTGTAAATCCACCAATTTAAACTTCTTAAAGGAATAAATTAAATATAAGCACGTTGAAGAACAACTTAAAAATAACAAGTTTCAAGAAAAAATTGAAGAGTTAAAAATCTTTGTTCAGATTCTCCTAATGCTTTTTGGCATCGGAAGAAACATGTTGTAAGGCTTCCTTGCGCTAAGGAATTCAAAAAGCATTTGATTCCTACTAAGGCTAGACCCATACAAATGAATCATGAACAAGTGAAGTTATGTAAGAAAAAAATTAATGATCTCCTTAATAAAGGACTAATTAGATATAGTAAATTTCCTTGGTCATGTCCTGCCTTTTATGTCAATAATGAAGCAGAAAAGGAAAGAGGTGTCCTTCGTCTAGTCATTAATTACAAACCATTAAATAAAGTGTTAGAATGGATTTGGTATCCTTTACCCAACAAGGAAGACCTCATTAATAGGTTAAGCAATGCAACCATTTTCAGTAAATTTGACCTTAAATTCGTATTCTGACAAGTTGCCATTCACCCCGATGATAGGTACAAAACTGCTTTTACCACCCCATTTGGCCATTATGAATGGAATGTTAAGCAATTTGGTTTGCAAAATGCCCCTAGTGAATTTCAGAATATTCTCAATGACATTCTGAATTCCTTCAGTCATTTTATCATCGTTTATATTGATAATATCCTCATTTTATCTAGATCTGTTGAAGAACATATTAAACATTCGAATTCATTCTTCAAAACAGTTAAAACCAATGGACTTGTTTTGTCCCCCCTCTTAATATAGTTTGTTTCAGACTAAAGTTCAGTTTCTCGGTCTTAATATTTTTCAAGGACTTATTCAGCCTATTGATTGAGCTATTCAATTTGATGACAAATTTCCTGATAAGATTACCAATAAAACCCAACTTCAGAGATTTCTAGGCTCGCTTAATTATATTGGCAAGTTCTATGAAAATCTCAGGAAAATCTACAAACCTCTCTTTCAACATTTGCAAGATAATCCTCCCCCTTGGACTGACATTCACACTTCTATCATCCAACAAGTTAAAAAATATGTTAAGGATTTGCCTTGCCTTGGCATTTCCAATGATTCAGCTATTAAAATTATTGAAATTGATGCCTCAGAAATTAAATTCGGAGGTATCGTTAAGCAAAAGTTAACTCCTACTTCTTCTGAGCAAATTATTTGATTTCATTCCGGTGCATGGAATCCTACATAGTTAAATTACAGTTCTATTAAAAAAGAAATTCTTTCTTTAGTTTTATGTATTAATAAATTTCAAAGTGACTTACTAAATCAAATGTTTTAGTCAGAATTGATTGCAAATCTGCAAAATATATTTTAGAAAAAGGTGTTGAGAATGTCGCCTCTAAACAATCTTTTGCTAGATGGCAAGCCCTATTAAGCATTTTTGATTTTGAGATTAAATATATAAAAGGTAGTAACAATTCAATTCCTGATTTTTTGACTCGGAAATTCATTAATACAGGTACCCTACATTCAAAATGAGTGTGCAAGGAGGTTCATCTTCTCGTGGTTCGGGCCGCCCTTCAGGCCCAAGTAATCAACCCAACGTAACTTTGGTTCCTCACCCAGTTAAACCAATCCCCTTGACCAATCCAATTAATAGGTTTCAAGTTCTTGGATCTATTCCAAAGCCCTATAGCTCAGTTCTTGACAGTAACCCCAAACCCGTTAACCATTTTTGTGACCCTTCAAGTGCTACACCCGCAAATCCTGTTCATCATTCTTCTAAGTTCAAACTTAATTGGGAAAATAATCTGTTTCATATTGAACCTCATATGAGACCAAGAGATTATCCGATTAAACTTGTTGCCCAGTATTTTCCTACTAGATGGCATTTTATTCCCCTTGCTCCTTATATATTCCTTGCGTATTATAAGGATATCCTCTTTCAAACCGAGTCATTTTTCATCAAACCTATTTATGCCAGGGATGATGAATCTAAAGTCCTTTATCATTCATTATACAATAAACAGATCATTCAAATAACTGACTAGAGAAATCATCCCTCTAATCTTCCTCAGCTTTCCAATCAAAATAACTCATTTTGTTATTTCAATTATAGAGAAGCCTGGAATAAGATCTTCCTTTATCAAAACTAGTCTTTTAGTCATTCGTGGTTCATTCAATTTGACCACAAATTCAAAAGTCAAATTCCTCTTTGGTTTCTTCTATGGTGGTCGAGATTTGGTTCTTCTCTTAACCCACCTCCCAGTCCATTAAAAGCTCAAGTTAGGAATTTTTGTAATCATATTAAGTATCAGCAAAGGTATAAAGGTATCCCAGTACTGCTACAATTTGCTAGTAAATACAAAATCCCTTGGATTTTAAAATGGAAGTACAATCTTCTTACTCCAGTCACAGAAACATGTTTTCATTCTCCTGCTCACAGTCATCTTGTTATGACTACCACTATTTTGCCAGTCACTATGGTAATTTGCCTTTTCTTTGTCAAATGGTGGGATAAGTTTGATATCAATAGGATTATTGGTCCAGTGCAGAAAGAATTCCCCTCTGTCCCTCTTCCTATTGTTCTAGTTAAATCGATCCCAGCTAAAGGATCTTCTAGTAAAAAGAAAGAGCCAAAAAATAGTCCAACAGGTTCCATTGATATTTGAAATACCAAAAACTATCCAAGCTATATATATATATATATATATATATATATATATATATATATAAAAGCAAGAAAACTTTAGATAGCTTTTGATGCCTAAAAACTCAGTTTCCACCGATTAAATTTTAGTATATTGTAAAACACGAGCTCACATGTGTTTAGAAAAAAGAAGCACTCAATTTGGAGCACAATAGAAATGTGTACAGAGTGAAATAGGCAGGGCTTCCTCACCTTTTTCCCTATTGAAAATGGCCACCCAAGCCCTCTATTTATTGAGGGAGGAGCCGCGGGTCTAATCGCAGCAGTCGCGGGTCTACCTGTGGCTGCCTGAGGTACCCGGGCTCTGTGGGTCCTACCGTCTCAAAGAACGTGCACTCATGCAATGCGTTGTCCGCTTGAACCTTCATAACTTCCAATTCGGGCATCCGATTGAGGCGTGCTATACCTTTCCGAAATGCTTTTGTCGAGAGATACATAATGACATGGGATAAGAGGTTGTACGAAGCTGGAAAGATTGGTCCTTAACCAGATCTTGAAGTCTTCAAATTCTATCTGGTGTGCTATCTTACGTAGTAGTCACTCGGGATTTGGAGCCATAGTTCTTGTGGGACACTTTTGTGTAGAATGTGTGATCTTGCCCCTCACCAGGGTTATATCCGGCTCTAACTGATGTTGTAATCGTTGCTCAGGGTTATCTCTGAGATTGGGCTGGTGCGAGTACTTAATGTCCTTAGCGGTGTTTTTGAGGTGTGCCTGACCTCCCAAGGTTATCTCTAGGGCTGGAACTGAGTGCCTCGGGGTTGCCTCCAATGTTGAAACTGACTTCTCCGGGGTTATCTCCAGAACTGGAACTACATTCCTTGGGGTTGTCTCTGAGATTTGGAACTAAATCTCCCAGGGTTGTCTCCGAGACTGCAACTGCGTATCTCGGGGTTGTCTCTGTGACAACCCGAGAATTTAGATAATTATTAAAATCCTAAAATGATGGATTAAAGGTTATAAGATTAACCTAGACAGAAAATAAGTGTATGGAATTGACATTTCTGTGAAGGAATTTTAAGGATTTCAAAATTTTTAAGAAGAACCTATATGGTTTCTTAATTGAATGAGAATAAAGAAATATGGGTTACAAAATTTCAAAACCCTAGAAATGAATTAATATATACTTGAAGAAATATCGAGAATAAGGTATTGCGATACCTGTAAATTCAATATGAACTGAATAGTCTAAGAAATGTTATATAAGTACATATGGAAAATTTTATTAAGGAGATAAGATTTCACATGAAGAGATGTTATAAGGTTAAACGAAGATGAGTATATGTATAGAAATATATATACTTAGTAAGGTGCTATATATATTTTAGCAAGAGGAATGATGAATTAAGTTATTGATATAAGGATCAAGATAAAACTATGTTAGTAATTAACATAGCTTGAACGTTAGCCTTGACTGGCAAATAAGAATTTGAATAAGTATAAAGTTGTTAGTTAATACGATTAACAATAAGAAGGGAGTAATTTAAAACTCAAAATTTGAGTTAGAGATAGAATTTTGAAGCATGAACTGATCGGTTGCGTCCGGAACGTCAAGTTTAGTCAGAATGGACAGTAAACACAAAATGTGTAATGGTTGACTTTTGGTCAAAGTCAACAGTTGACTTTTTATGGAGAAAAGTCAAAATCAGTGTGAGAAGTGAAAGATGTTATATGGATAATGATATAATATTTAATATTATACCAAATGATGTAAAGCTAAAATATGAGATGAGATCCAATATGTAGATATGAATATTGGTATCAAAGTAGTTAGTAAATTAAATTCATATTTGAATAAATGATTGAATATATTAAATTATATATTTAATATATAAATAGATTGTTTGAAAACAATTTATGGAGAGGATGAGGAAATTAAATTTAAGTATACAATATTAATTGTATAACTTGAATAAGTTATTTAAATTATGTATGAGAATTAAATAACCTAAATGGTTATTATTATTTGGTGGTTCTAGTATTTAAATATATACTAGTGACCTAATCTAAGAGATTTGTGGAGCATGTCATAATTTATTTAATGATTATGTGAGTAAGTGAATACGAATATTATGTGATGACAAATAAAAGAAACTAGTGTAATCCTAATTATATATTATGAATGAAGAATTAAATAACTTAAGGGTTATGAGATGAGAGAATTATGGTATATAAAATATATACTAATTTTAAGAGATTTATTTTATACATCTCGGTTAATTAATTTTATAACCTAATTATAGCAAGTCTAATTGGGTTAAGAAATTAAGGGCATGTAAGTTTAATTGGGTTAAGAAATTAAGTGTACTTGGGTAAGAATTTATATTTAACTTGAGTACATAGAAGCCCTAATGAAATGAGTAGGGTAAGATGAAATTTGGTGTAATGGATCATATTAATTTTATGGCCCAAACATTTTAGTTAGGAAGTCCAAATATTTTATTCGGAAAAGCCAAAGGAATTAAGTTTTAAGCTCAAGCGAGCCAATTGTTAAGGAACATGTGGGAGAGATAATATTAAAAGTATTGGACCTAATTTATTTTCATGGCCCAAGAAATTAATCTAGAAGTCCAAAGAGATTAATTATGGTGGCCCAAGTGTTAGCCCAATCAATAAATTAAGAAGCCCAAATTATTATGGGTGGGACAAGTAATGGATGATGTTATTTGTTATGGCCCAAAGAATTAAAGTTAGTAGCCAAAAGAATTAAAAGAATGGCCCAACTTTTAGCCCAAGTGGGAGAGGGACATTTTAGACAATTGTTATACTTAGTGGAGCAATAAAAATCAAGCAAAACTTGGACAAGATAAAGGCCACTTGGCCGGATTTGATGAGGGAGAAAAGGAGAGGAAGATGTGCATGCACATCATCACTTTAAGCACCACACATGTGGCAAAAGATAATTACCAACTCAAGCTAGGTGGCATTCATTTTAAGGAGCCACTTTGCACACTAAGATTCCATATATCTATGTAATAATGATTAAGGAAAGAGATAAGGATAGTAGAGATATTGGAAGATATAGATTAGATATACAAAATATATCTATAGATTTTTTTAACAAACAAATATCTAATCTAATAACAAGTTATCTTGTTTCTTTCTCTTTCATCCCTTCCATTTAGCCAACATAAGAACCAACTAGAGAGAGAGACAAAGAAGTGGTTCGGCAGCCATGGGGGAGGGGAAGGGAAGTTTTTGATAAGTCATCAAAACTCCATAGCCATCCATGGAAGAAGAAGAAGGAGAGCATGTGAACAAAAAGGTATAAACCCCTTTTGTTTATATAATTTTTGATTATTGTAAATCAAACTTTGAATCTATGTTTCTAAACTCAAAAACCTTAGATCTATGTGTTTATGAGTGTTTAATGTTTAGATCTACCCATATTGGGTGTTGATTTAGTTGGAAATCGAAAATAAAGAAAAGTGATTTTTCTAGTTTTATAAGCTCTAAAATTTCTATGTACTTTGGATTTCCACCGTTTTTGATCTACACCTTCTTTTTGCGATCCGTCAAAGGAAAGTGCTAGATATGTAAGTTATCTACTAAACCCAAGTGGTAGCACTCAAAAATGTTGAGTACACAAGTTGTAGTGACTGATTTAGCAAAAACAGTTTTGTGTATTTTATGAAAAACTGGACTGTTTTGGACAGTCAAAGAGTAGGGGAAGTTTAGTCATTTTTCGGGCATGTAAAAATTCTGAAAATATTTGGGAGTATACTATGATAAGTTATCTAACATCTCCAAGTGGAATCACTGAAAAAGGAGTTGTAGATTTCCGTATGGAAAATATTTAATAAAGCACGAAAAATTGCAAAAAGGCAATTTAGCTTCTGCCCAAAAGTTTAAAAGGGCTGTTTCGGCAACTTAGTTTGTGAGAAAAATTCTGGCCTTTTGGGACATGAAAATATATGTTATCAAGTACCTTTTGTCCAAAAATGAGCTCATTCCGAGTTAAAATGAGCAAGTTATGACCATTTCAATTTCTATGATTTTCCGACGAAAATGGCTATAACCGGAGTTCTATAACTCCGATGGCCACGAAATTTAAACTGGAGTGTCACGTTAAGACGCATAAGATTGTGCCAAGAGATGAGAATTTCTGAAGTTAAGCACGAGGTAGCTAATTTCTTAAGGAATTAACTAAAAATGATTTTTAAAAAATACCAAAGGAAGTTGGAAAATTTTGGAAAAATACTTTTTGTGTATGAAATATGTGTATACATGTTTGTGCAAAGGATAGAAAAATAATAAGTTGATTTGGTATTTTCGTGTTCGGATATGGAATCCAGCTTGCTGGATTAGAAAATCTGATGAATCCAGCTTGCTGGATTGAAAAGAAGTTAACTGAATTGAAAATATGTTGAATCCAGCTTGCTGGATTGCAATCTAGTTGCTGGATTTGTAATTCAGTTTGCTGGATTGTAGTTTGGCTTGCTGGATTGGATATTTGTTGAATCCAGGTTGCTGGATTCTGTATCCAGTCTGCTGGATTGGCAATTTGGTTGTTAAATTTAAAATCCAGGTTGTTGGATTAGTATTTGACTTATTAGAGTATAAAGAAGAACTTATAATGTATAAGATTAAGTGTTTAATCATAATGAATATGATACAGTGATTGAATAATTATCCAAGAATGATAATAATACCGATGTGTTACGATGTTATCTAATATTTGATTAAGTGTTAGATAATCTATTGACAAAGTAATTGTATTATGATACAAAGTAGAATATGCTGATTGAAAGACCAATCTTATTATTAATGATAGGTCTTACCAAAAGAAGTTAACTTAAACTGCGTAGCAGTAGTCAACGAATCAGGCAAGTTCTTCCTTAACTCAAACTTGAGTTGTATGTTCAAAGCATGTTAATGAATAATTGTTGTTGATTATTCACGTCTATATTGATTATTGATTCGCACGTTGTGCATATTGTAAATGTTCATCAGGTATGAAAGGCTGATCACCTTCATTACCATTTGGTTCAGTTAATCTGTACATGTTTATGCTTGACCATTCATTTTTATTGACTTGGTCGTTCAACTAAGAAAATTTGTTCATGCTCTTTCACAATGTTTATATTGTTGAAAGTTAGCTAGCTTATTGTTCAATTCTTTCAATCATGATATATCCTCAAATAAATTTAAACTTGCTGGGCAAATTTGATGCTCACCCTTGCTATATCATGACAAAAATTTTCAGATTAAGATGAAAGCTCGAGTAAAGACAGAAGCAAAGTCAAAGTGCAAGATTAAATTACATTGCAGTTAGATCTATTAAATTCTCTGACGAAAATAGTATTGTAAATCTTCTAAGATATTGAATGTATGTATTAAGTTAAGGTTGTAGACCTTGGGAATGATGTGAAAAAGTTTAATGTATAAACAATTTATGTTTATATCTTCCGCAATAGTTATAGAAATAGTATACCAGATCCTTGGTGATTAGGACCGAGATTTGGGGATGCTACAGTCTCCGAGATTAAAAATCGAGTATCCAGGGTTGTCTCTGGGATTGAGCTGATTTGACTTCCAGGGTTGTCTCTAGAAGATGATTTTTCCCTCCTGCAAGGTTAGTAGCAGGAATAAAAAATTTTGAGTGTCTACAAAGATCAAGTTACCCTACGATTTCCGTAGACCAGCAATCATAGAGTTCATAAAGGTCAACATCAAAATTGTAGAGGGCATTTATCTTAGGAGTTGGAATGTCCAAGAAAAGAAGATTGACATTCGAATGTTGTGAATTGAGGATCCCGATATACTCTCCAAACATCTTTGATGTAAATCGAGGAAACACGAGAAAAGGTTGACTACCTACTAGCCTGCTGAAAGTAACGTCTCTGAAGTGTTAGGTGATAAAGTAGACTGATATGTCAGGTAAGTCAAAAATGAGTTCTCACATCAACACTGCATGTATACATCAGTGCTCAGAAATGTCTAAAGCATTAAATGCTACAATGGATGCCTTCAACTGAAAGATTTCAAAGGCTCCTTCACAAGCAAATAAGATAGAGATTAAAAGGGAGCTCGTCAATGAAAGATTCCCAATGGCTATGTTCCAATAGGAAGATGACAGATGGATCTATATAAGAGCCAAAGCTTCAAAGAAGAAAAGGTTGTTGACTTGAGAAGATGAAGGTCATATAGAGCTTAACAAAGAAAAGGTCTTAGTGAGAGTCATACCATCATAAAAGAGTGAAGCACAACTAATGAGAGTCCTACAATGGAAAAAGCATCACTCAATATAAAGGAGTATGACGATGAGGTGGAATATGTGCTGAGAGCCTAAAGGCCACGAAGACAACAACAAGAGTGGCAGAACCGAAAGCATGATACTTGAGCCACTCTGTTTTTCATATGAACACACAAAACTAAAGAGAAGAAGATATAGAGCTGAATCTGTACACAAGTCAAACAGTGTTCAAGGACTACTAAGTACCCAAAGAAGTTAAGCTAATATGCAAAGACTTGGCAGTACCTCAACGGTGATGGTGCACAATGCTGAATATCAGATCAAGATAAACATCAACAACAAAGCACAACAACACCAAAGGATGAGTCAGACTGCTAAGTAGTAACAAGATGTTAAGCTGAACGTACATCTTAGTAGTCCATTAGATGTGATCAAATACCAATGTGAAATGCCTACTAATCACAAGAAGCTGCTAAGTACCAGAAGTTGAACAAGCTGAATGTCATTTTAGCAGCTCAACAACAATAAATAAATAACCAAGCAACCAGGGACTGCAGGGTCCTTGTCTTAGTGTCTAAACCAAAGTCAAGTCTGCTGGATTTACTTAGTATCATAAGGTACAAGAGATTATAAGCCTGTTGGGCTTAGTCTACAGTTTCCAAGGCTTCTAGTCTTGAAGAATTCTTAGTGAACTAGTGTTCCAAGGCTGCTGGTCTTGAAGGAATCTTAGAGATTCGAAGTTGATCAAATCTTTAGTGGAATCCTTGCTTGCTGAAGTAGAAGAGTGGATTAGGAGAATTCAGTGTAACGACCGAGAAATTCGGATCTTATTGTAAAATGATTTTATTAATGTAAATAATAATAAAATCTTATTCTATGTGTTATCAAGATGGTTGTCGTTATATAACCTAGTGACGCTGGAATGTCGTAGTATTTGAGCTACGTGGATGAATTAAAGTGTTTGAATTTTCAAGACGAAAATAAAAGTTTTTCGGGAAATTTTCTGAAAAACACTATTCATCGGTATTTGCTCGGGATATAATTTTGAATTTTCGAGAAATACGTAATGATGGAATAATAAGATGAGATGGATTATGTAATAAAAATCTAGTTATAGAAAAAATGATATTTCGCTTGTGAACTTAATTTATAAACGTTAAGGAAGGCGAAATAGTAATGAATATGTAATAATGGTATGATACTTATGTATTGTACAAAGAAATGGAAATGAGTATAATATGAAGTATTATACGAGTTGTATGAAGGATGAAATTTCGTATATAAATTCTATATGTATTAGAATACGAAAATAATACATAAACTATGAGTATATGTATTAAGAAATGTTAATGGACTTGGAAAGATTGATAAGAATTAATATAAGTCCAAGTGAATTAAAGGAAGAGGCCCAATAATTGATTAATGAACAAGCTAGTGTTTATTAATGCAAAGCCCAATGATTTAATTAATCCAAGCCCAAATTAGAATCCATGAATTTGTTGACCCGTGGGGCAAACCATAATTATATGGTTAATATGTGGTTACCAAGTTAATGTAGGGACCAAGTATTAAGAGTAATGACCAAGTTAAATGGGTAATGACCAAGTATAGGATAAGTGTTGTGTTAGCCAAGTAATGAATAGTAAGGAGGTGGCTTAAAGGAGGTGGGAAGATTTAATGACTAAACTACCCTAACTTTGCAAGTTCTATAAATAGAGAAGACTTACAAGCATTTGTTGGTTGTTCAAATAATCTAGACTACTAAAGTGCTTAAGTGTTAGAGAGAATAAGCTAGCAATAAGTCACTTCCATAAACCAGGAAGAAGAAGCAAGCTACCTTACCAAGACTTCACAAAAGTAAGACTTCTTCTCCAATTATCTTCTATCTCTATCATGATAGGTTGATAAGAAAAGATGGATTAAGAAACATGAATGATAAGAAGCAAGAAGAATATGTAAGTCATGGACATAAGCCACAAAAGTTGGTATAAGTCATTTAAACTAACATAAGTTATACACTTATGTGAAGATAATATGAACTTATAAGGAGTTTATTAAGAGAATTGATATGAAGATAAAAGAATTTATATGATCATATGTATCATGTATACCTAAGTAAGTTATATGTGAAGCACGTGTAAAGTATAATGATTAAGAAACTCTAATTGTCACAAGTCATGAATAATCAAATATTAGGTAGTTTATAAATTGACAAGTTATAAGCTCATGAAGAATAAGTTAAAATCCAACAATGAAAATAAGTTGTTATATTATATATGTTGAGATGTTCACATGATGAATGAACTTCATTTGTAATGTTAAACAAATCGTAAGAATGAAGATTTGCCGAAAATTACACGATTGGACGACAATCGTCGAATTCGTAAAATTCTCGGAATGGAAATCAAATTTTGTGTTTTATCACAGAATTATTGATTTACAATGGAGTTAAGTCATATTTGGCATTTAAGAGTTGCACACTCAAAAATGACCGGATTCCGACTTAGAACGAAGAAACGAGCGTTGAACGTTCACGAACGTTTATCGTTTCGTTAAAAAATGAACCAATAGGTGAATTTTTAGCAAACGAATTCAGATAGATAAAATTCTTGGATGATCATGTAGATTACGAAATTTGTGAACCGTAGGCTTTTGAATGAGCCAATTCGGACTTATAACGAAGAAGTTATGCGTCCGGGAAGTTCACAAAAGTTCAAAACTGAAATTTTTATCTGCTGCACAGAGTTGGCGCCGCAGCGCCAACCCAAGGCAAAAGACTCGTGCCCCAGCGCCATGCACAGTACGAAAAACCTCTGGAGAGTCACGCCGCAGCGCGGACCATTACGTTAGGACTCGCGCCCCAGCGCCAAGTCTGGGACATGCTAGGATAAGGCTCGCGCCGCAGTGCGAGATGTAAGTATAGGACCGGCGTCGCAGCGCTAGTCTCAGAACAAAGATAGTAATGAAGGTTTCTATGTACAAAGAAAAGAAAACCTAAATTGATGGAAAGTAAACATAACTTAAGGTCGATAATGTAACATTGTTAAACTTTGTTAAACCTTAAGGAATGTAATGTAAAGGTTAAGATAGCCTAGTCAAGGATAAATGCAATGGTAATGATAAACCGGAACGAATAGTAACTGAATCTAATACACAATTAGATTGAGAAGAAAGGTAAGATATAGTCATATACATACTTGATTATATGTGACCTAATGTAAGGCATTATGTGATCATGTACTATAGGAACTTGAAAGACTTAAACATAATGTTAATATATGGTAGCAGACGCTGAAGGCAAGTATTCTAACTCTTGTATCAGTTCAATCTGAACAAGTTTAAGATTCATGTATTCTTTCGCATGAATTGAGGTATGTTGAGATTAAAGCCAATCCTTTTGGCTAGACTTGATAATCTACTCTTGCATTATCAAATGTTGCTATCTTTTGTCAACTACTTGATATGGTTTTCAAAAAGAAGACTGAAATGTTAAACAAATGTTTTGTCGGTAAAATGACAGGCACTTGAGGTTGCCAAATGATTAAACGTACATACGTTTAATGGATGTAGTGTTGATCAACATAGAGTACAATAGGCTGATCACCTAGAAGTGCTCGTAAGTAATATCGGGCTTACAAAACTCGTTCCGGGTTGTCCTTCTCAATAAAGAATGAATACTCGAGGTCTTTGACCGAAGTGAATGTCTTACTAAATATTGTTGTTATTGTAAAACATTTTGAAAGAAAAGACGAAGTGCTACTTTGAATTATCAATAGTACTTCATAACAATTGTTCAGTTATTGAAGATATACGATTCGTATGTGTCAAGCATGTTGTTATTGAATTGTTATACTTGCTGAGCTAGCCATGCTCACCCTTGCTTGAAACATATGAATGCAGCTACGACTGAACGTCCCGAAGGATCATAAAGGGATAAAGGAAAAGCTAAGGCAGATTGTTAAGCTGTCTTGTAATAGTATAGGTCTATTATTTTAATGTAACTGCTATTATGACAAAGAACCTTTGTAATGGGTATAGAACCTCGGAAATTGTAAATATTACTTTAATATATATAGAAGTTATATTCGTTCTTTGAGACTATTCAATTGGATGAATGTATAAATGTTGTATAGTATAGCACCATCTGTCGGGTTCGAAGATACCCGGATTTGGGGGCGCTACAAGTTGGTATCAAAGCCTAGGTTATAAAACTTAAGGGGAAAAATAGAACCTTAAGTCATTACGTTAAGAAAGAATAAAGAAGTAAAAGATGGAAAGTAACTCTATAAAAATGCATTATATTATGTTATGTGATTCTATTATTTCACAGACGTGTACTAATAAACTATATTGTTTTATTGTAGATGTCAGGAGAAAATGATATGTATAGAGATATACATGTAGTGAGCGAGGATTCGGTTAATTGGGTAGAGATACTACCAAATCCTATAGCCGTAGAACCAGAAGTGGTGACAATTGAGTTTGGAGACTCAGACGATTTAGACATGTCTATATTTGATGGCATGATAGAGGAGGAGGTGGACGTGATGTCCTTTGATCAGGTTCCACCTACAGAGAAATTGTCTACGGGAGAATCAATGAAGGCATTGTTTATGTCAGTATTGGACAGAAATATCCATTACTGCCAAGAGGTTAAGGAGTTAAAAGAGGAACTCCAAGCTGTCCTGGAGGACAAAGGCTAGTATGGAAGGAATGTGGGAAGAGGAGCACGATGATAGAGTCCTAGCTATGGACAAGGTCCGAGATTTGAAAGAAGAAGTCTTTGAGCTCAAACAGGAGCTAAAGACTAAACAGCAGAAGTTGGAGAGGATGTCCTATATACATAGGAGTTCTCATGTAGATTTCCAGCAGCAGTTAGCTGGATATCAGATAGAAGCAAGACAGACCCGTCATACCATCAGTAGAGATGTTGTTGCCAGTTTGGCCAGAGTAGACTTTGAGAATGCCTTACGGCAGATGTAAACTAGCAATAGCTGGAGTAGCTTAGATATGTAAATATTATATATCTAGTAGTGACGTAAAACCCTCTTTTGTATAAACAAAGGGTAGTCTTTTGTAAATCCCAATTTTTGAAGTAATTGCGGGATGGTAATGTAATCAGCTAAGGCTGAATAATGTAAACAATGTAGTGTTATACTACAAGTTATGAATCAATATAAGTCTTTTCTTGGAAAATATTGAGTAATGAGTATGAGTTATTGTTTTATTATAAATAATAACAAACCAACAAGAATAAAGTAATAATGATGTGTTGTTTTCTTAACAGCAAAATGCCGCCAAGAAGGAGACAACAAAATCAAGACGCTAATGTTAACCAACCGGAGGGTGGTCCGGTTAATCAAATGCAGGAGTTCGTTAATCTTTTAACGGCTGCATTTAATAGAACGGGGGCTTATATACCTGTGATTCCTGGAGTAGTACGAGCTACTACTTTTAAGGATTTTAAAAGTGTAGGTCCGCCGGAGTTTAAACGAACTACAGACCCTATAGAAGCCAAGACTTGGGTAAAAGAAATCGAGAAAGCATTTGTAATAGCAAATGTTGAGGAGGGTCAAAAGGTTGCCTTTGCAACCTATTTGATGAAAGGAGAGGCCAACTTCTGGTGGGAGGCAAACCAGGCTAGGGCCGATATAGGAAATCTAATGTGGGAGAGGTTTAAGGACATTTTCTTCGAGAACTATTTTCCCACGAGTATGCAATGAAGATTGGAAATGAGGTTTTTTGAATTGAAACAAGGGGATATGACAGTTCCCCAGTATGCTGCCAAGTTTAATTAACTGGCACGATTTGCTCCACATCAAATGGACACTGAAGTGAGAAAGGCTAAAAGATTTGAGCAGGGCTTGAAACCCTAGCTCTATAGCCGAATCTCGGTGTTCCAAAGTACTTCCTTTGGAACCATACTAGAAAAGGCAATCATTGCTGAAGGTGGGAATGAGGCTCTTAGCCAGTACCACAAAGATAAGAAAAACAAGGGCAAGGTTGATGGAGGAACCAAGACCGAGGGAGCCAGTGGAAGTGGAAACGGTCAAAAGAGGAAGGGATTTAACTCTGGGAATACCGGAGTAAAACAAGGGGATTCTAAGAGAAGGATGGAGGCCTGTAAAACCTACGGGAAGACTCACTTAGGAGTCTGTCTCAAAGGAAAGGCAGTATGTTATAATTGTGGACAGAAAAGGCACATTTCGCCTAACTGTCCAAATCCAAAAAAAATCATGGATGCTTTGTATGTGGATCAATTGACCACATAGCAAAGAACTGCCCGAAGAAGGGGATGGAAGGAAATAAGGGAACTAATAGCGGTAAGTTAGCTATTAGTGGTCTAACTCAGTCAGGGAAATCAATGGCCCGCACTTTTAATATGACGGTCCAAGATGCGGTGGCATCAGGGAATGTAGTTGCAGGTATTATTCCGATCAATAACATAAATGCATACGTGCTTTTTGATTCGGGTGCTACTTGTTCGTTTATAGCATATGATTTTGCTAAATGACTAGAATTATTTTCTGAAAAATTACCTATACCTTTGAACATTAAGGTAGAAAATGAGGAGATAATTCCTGTTGAAAATATTCATAGGAGTTGTTGCGTAGAGGTACGAGGTTGTAAGTTATCGGTAGATTTAATACCGATAAACTTAGAATAATTCGACGTAATTCTAGGAATGGATTGGTTAATTAATCATGGGGCAATTATAGATTGCCAAAAGAAATGTGTGAGAATCAATTCGTTGAAGCAACCTTCTGTAGTATTTTACGGTAGTAAGTTGCTGGGACGTCCGTGTTGCCTTACGATGACACAAACTAGAAAATTATTAAGGAAGGGTTGTGTAGGTTACCTTTGCCATGTTGTGGATACCCAGAGAGTGGGAGCAACTATGGAACAAATACCTATAGTAAATGAGTTCATGGATGTATTTCCAAGTGAGTTACCGGGGTTACCGCCGGATAGGGAGATCGAATTTGTGATAGACGTTGTGCCAGGAGCGGCACCAATCTCAAGGGCACCGTATCGTATGGCGCCGGTGGAAATGAAAGAACTAATGGTTCAGCTACAGGAACTATTGGATAGAAAGTACATTCAACCAAGTGTTTCTCCGTGGGGGGCACCAGTGTTGTTTGTCAAGAAGAAAGACGGGTTGTTAAGGCTTTGTATCGACTATCGGGAGTTGAACAAGTAACGATAAAGAATAAATACCCATTGCCCAGGATCGATGATCTCTTTGATCAATTAAAAGGGGCAAAGTATTTTTCTAAAATAGATTTGTGGATGGGGTATCATCAGTTGAAAGTTAGGAAGGAAGATGTACCAAAGACGGCATTCAGGACTCGTTATGGTCATTACGAGTTTCTGGTAATGTCATTTGGGTTGACAAATGCACCTGCTGCATTTATGGATATGATGAACAGAGTGTTCAAACCATATTTGGACAAGTTCGTCGTAGTGTTTATCGATGATATTCTAGTCTATTCTAAGACGCCAAAAGATCATGCTGAACACTTAAGATTAGTGTTGGAAACACTAAGGAAGGAGAAGCTATATGTGAAATTCACCAAATGTGAATTTTGGCTGGAAAAGGTGCAGTTTTTAGGTCATGTCATTAACCAAGAGGGGATTTCAGTAGATCCAGCGAAGGTGGAAGCAGTGATGAATTGGAAACAGCTGAAAACGCCGACTGAGGTGCGGAGTTTCCTAGGGTTAGCAGGGTACTATCGAAGATTTATCCAAGATTTTTCGAAGATAGCTAACCCGTTGACTAATTTGACAAGGAAGACGTTAAAATACGTATGGACGGATAAATGTGAAGACAATTTTCAAGAACTGAAGAAAAGATTAAGTGAAGCGCCTGTTTTGTCGTTGCCTGATGACACCAGAAATTTTGCAGTGTACAGTGATGCTTCGCATAGAGGACTTGGTTGTGTGCTTATGCAGCATGGCAAAGTCATTGCGTATGCGTCACGGCAGTTGAAGGATTACGAGAAAGTTTATCCTACTCATGATCAGGAACTGGCCGCAGTAGTGTTTGCCCTAAAGATATGGAGACAATATCTTTATGGGGAAAATGTGAGATATATACGGACCATAAGAGTCTAAAGTATATCTTCACTCAGAAGGAGTTGAATATGAGGCAGAGAAGATGGCTAGAGTTGATAAAAGATTATGATTGTGAAATCCTGTATCACCCTGGAAAAGCCAATATAGTTGCCGATGCCTTAAATCGGAAGGGTCGGGAAAAGTTGTCTATGTTAACGGCTAAAAATGAGTTAATAACAGTGATGGCTAGGATGGAATTAGAGGTAAAGTTGCCAATTGAGGCGGAGCAGAGACTGTTTACGACGGAGATGCAGTCTACCATCGTAGAAAGAGTCAAGGAAGTACAACTCACGACAGACGAGTGTAATCAAATGAAGAAGCGATTATCCGAGAAGGAAGATGCTAAGTATAGTCTTGATAATGAAGGATTATTAAGATTTGAGGGAAGAATTTGAGTTCCAAATGAGACGGAATTAAAGGAGCAAGTGTTACAAGAAGCTCATAATTCGAGGTACTCGATACATCCTGGTAGCACTAAGATGTATCAAGACTTTCGATAGAGTTTTTGGTGGCCGAACATGAAGAGAGAAATAGCATAGTATGTGAGTCGGTGCTTGACTTGTCAAAAAGTTAAGGCTGAACATCAACGATCCAGTGGCTTATTACAGTCATTGGAGATTCCAGAATGGAAGTGGGAGCATATTATGATGGATTTCGTGGCGGGACTTCCGATAACAAAGAAATGATATGATGCAATTTGGGTAATAGTGGACCGGTTGACGAAGTCAGCTCACTTTTTGCCAATTAGGGTTAAGTATAACTTAGACCAATTAGCTAAACTTTATGTTAAGGAAATCATTTCCAGACATGGAGTACCGGTATCGATTGTGTCAGATCGTGATCCACGATTCACATCGAACTTTTGAAGGAGTTTGCAAGAGCAGTTGGGAACACAGCTGAAGTTAAGCACGGCTTATCATCCTCAGACTGATGGGTAGAGCGAGAGAACAATTCAGACGTTAGAAGACATGTTGAGGTCTTGCGTTATGGATTTCAAGGGTAGTTGGGATGATCACCTACCACTAGTAGAGTTTGCGTATAACAATAGTTATCATGCAAGCATAGGTATGCCACCTTATGAAGCTCTGTATGGAAGAAAATGCAGAACACCTTTGTGTTGGGATGAGGTGGGAGAGCGCCGTATGCTAGGACTAGAATTGGTGCAGAAAATAGCGAAAGTGGTAAAGTTAATTCGGATGTGTCTTGTCACGGCTCAGGATAGACAGAAAAAGTATGCGGACTCACATAGACTAAGTCGAGAGTTTGAGGTGGGTTTGTATGTATTTCTAAAGGTATCTCCCTGGAAAGGAAAGATACACTTTGGAAAGAAAGGAAAGTTAAGTCCAAGGTTTATAGGACCTTTTGAAGTGTTAAAACGGGTGGGAAAGGTAGCTTATATGATAGCATTACCTCCAGACCTAGAACGAATACATAATATGTTTCACGTATCTGTATTACGTCCATATAAGTCGGACTATAAGCATGTAATCGAGTATGAGCCAATTCATATCGAGAAAGACTTAACGTATGAAGAGTTACCGATGCAAATCATTGATAGAAAGGAACAAGGTAATACCATCAGTGAAGGTATTATGGAGGAACCACGATGCTGAAGAAGCAATGTGGGAACTAGAAGAAAAGATAAAGAAAAATTTTTCACATCTATTTGATTAAAGTAAGATGAAATTCTTGGGACATAATCTTTATAAAGGGGGAAGAATGTAACGACCGAGAAATTCGGATCTTATTATAAAATGATTTTATTAATGTAAATAATAATAAAATCTTATTCTATGTGTTATGAAGATGGTTGTCGTTATATAACCTAGTGACATTGGAATGTCGTAGTATTTGAGCTACGTGGATGAATTAAAGTGTTTGAATTTCCAAGACGAAAATAAAAGCTTTTAGGAAAATTTTTTGAAAAACACTATTCATCGGTATTTGCTCGGGATATAATTTTGGATTTTCGAGAAATACGTAATGATAGAATAATAAGATGAGATGGATTATGTAATAAAAATCTAGTTATGGAAAAAAATGATATTTCGCTTGTGGACTTAATTTATAAACGTTAAGGAAGGCGAAATAATAATGAATATGTAATAATGGTATGATACTTATGTATTGTACAAAGAAATGAAAATGAGTATAATATGAAGTATTATACGAGTTGTATGAAGGATGAAATTTCGTATATAAATTCTATAGGAAATAGAATACGAAAATAATACATAAACTATGAGTATATGTATTAAGAAATGTTAATGGACTTGGAAAGATTGATAAGAATTAATATAAGTCCAAGTGAATTAAAGGAAGAGGCCCAATAATTGATTAATGAACAAGATAGTGTTTATTAATGCAAAGCCCAATGATTTAATTAATCCAAGCCCAAATTAGAATCCATGAATTTGTTGACCCATGGGGCAAACCATAATTATATGGTTAATATGTGGTTACCAAGTTAATGTAGGGACCAAGTATTAAGAGTAATGACCAAGTTAAATGAGTAATGACCAAGTATAGGATAAGTGTTGTGTTAGTCAAGTAATGAATAGTAAGGAGGTGGCTTAAAGGAGGTGGGAAGATTTAATGACTAAACTACCCTAACTTTGTAAGTTCTATAAATAGAGAAGACTTACAAGCATTTGTTGGTTGTTCAAATAATCTAGACTACTAAAGTGCTCAAGTGTTAGAGAGAATAAGCTAGCAATAAGTCACTTCTATAAACCAAGAAGAAGAAGCAAGCTACATTACCAAGACTTCACAAAAGTAAGACTTCTTCTCCAATTATCTTCTATCTCTATCATGTTAGGTTGATAAGAAAAGATGTATTAAGAAACATGAATGATAAGAAGCAAGAAGAATATGTAAGTCATGGACTTAATGTGAGGACCACAAACTCGGGTACTTGAAACCCGAACTCGGTTCTTCACGATACCATTTCTATGAGTGGAATCATACTAATAATAATAACAATAATATAAAGATTAACTTAATTTACATATCATCAGAGTCTAATCCCAAGTATGTAACCTTTAAACATTCATTACAACCCATGATAGATAATATATGTCATACTTGTCTTAATAATATCAAACTATTACATAACATAGTAATTTGTTCATTCAGCAACCTTCCCTTTTCCTTTGTTCTTAGCAGAGCTCTCTGGTCGTTCGCACTTAGCTGAAAACATTTAAATTTAAGCAAGGATGAGCATTTGAGTGCCCAGCAAGTAATAGCAATTATATATATATATATATAAGCTGAAAGGATTTAAATGTTTTCTTTGTACTATTCTTCTACAACAAGTCAATAGTTGTGAAGTATTCTGAACCGATAAATATAACATAACAACTCTTTCAAATTTTTGAAACTACATATTGACTATAACTGGGGTTATGGTGACATGCCATGAACATTGTTTTCATTTTCGAAAAGGTTAAACAGAAATTCATCTGTAAACCGACATAACTTACGGGCACGGGGGGTGATCAGCCCGTTATGCCCTGCATTGATCAATACTACATTACAAGAACGATAGGATCGTTCACTCTGTTCCGCCTTGGGCGCATAAAAGTTTTCCCGTGTAGCGAGGTTCATACTTGTCTAGGTTCCAAATTAAAGGTTTTATCATGTTTCAACAATAATCTATAATTCAACACACACACACACACACACACACACACACACACACACATATATATATATATACGGGTAATTGACAAAGGTATATCAACATGTGATTAAATACAATGATTATCCAAGTGGGGACACTTGTTTAACCATTTACAGAAATTAACGAACAGAATATATATATATTTGAATTACCATATACTAACATGTTGATAAGCAATGAGCGTATATCATATAAGGTTAATAATATGTGCAGTAATAATATAGTTTAGAAACATTCTTACCCATGTCCATTGCATAAAGAAAATGCAAATGTTAGATACTTGCCTGAAGCGCTGCTTACAGTTTGTAATTTAGATTTATCGCTTATCTCGCGACCTATCATTAATCAGATCATTCTTTCGATTAGAACAACATACTATAACACATAACACTGCTTATTGCAGTCTACACATACCCTAATCACATTGGCACATAGG
This sequence comes from Panax notoginseng, assembly GCA_016801055.1. Lineage (NCBI taxonomy): Eukaryota > Viridiplantae > Streptophyta > Magnoliopsida > Apiales > Araliaceae > Panax > Panax notoginseng. The sequence continues at coordinate 89,570,124 of CM029020.1, read as the reverse complement.
TTTAACAACCATTGAATCACAAATAATCATTTATCTAATCACATTATCTAAGTTCAGATCAATTTCTGAAACATATCGGTGTACCGACAACTTTATCGGATAATTATCGAGTCTAAGACTCTATTCTGTAACTTAATATCAGTCATATTATTTTTAAATGACTTAATATAATTTTAAAATATTTATTATAATTTATCACGAAATTTCAAACATCGGAATCACATTAAAATGATTTAAATACTAATCAATTCTATTATCATTAATATTTAATTAGTATTAAACTATTAATGAAATCATTTCTAAAATATTAAAGTTATTTATAATAACTCAAAATATTTTTAAAGTATTAATATTACCCTTAAATGATTTTTAAAACACTTAAAATTATTTCTAAATAATTACCATTAATACTAAGGTATTAATATTCTATTTAACAAAATATTTAAAGTCATTATTCATAACCTAAAATATTTTTAATTCATTTATATCCTTTTAAATGTTTTTTAAATTAATAAAACCATTTATAAACTATTTATTTAATATAATTATTAAATAAATTTAATATCATTAGTAATAACTTAATAATTATTAATATTTAATTATTAATGAAATTATCTTTTAAATATTAAAAGTTATATTTTATAACTTAAAATATTTTTAAACACTTTATTTTCATTTAAAATGATTTTTAATATAATAAAATTATTTTTAATTAATTTATTTAATTCATTTAGTAAATAAATTAATTACCATTAATATCAATTTATTAATGAAATTTATCATAAAATATTAAAAGTCATTAAAATAACTTAAAATATTTTCTTATATCATAATATAATTTTTAATGATTTTTCTAATATTAAAATCATTTTTAAATAATTTATTTAATACTATAATTAAATAAATTAAATACTTTTAATATTTCAAAAATATTAAATATTTATGAAATATATTTAAAATAATTAAAAACTAATTTTCAGAATTTAAAATAATTTTTAATAATTTATTTTGTATTTATAATAATTTAAAACTAATTTTTTCTATTTTTTATTAATTTCCGAAAAATAATATATTATCTGTCGTTAAAGACCACCTATAGCGACAGAACCGTCGCTATAGGTGTTCTTCATGTTCTTGGCCAAACCCAGAAAATCATACACAGCCTCGAGATGCCTTGTTTGACCAAAAATTGTGAACTGTGTTATGTGTTTTTGGATATGCTATTGGTCAGATTGTGTAAAGCTAATGCAAGACTACAATATCCAATCAACAACCAAGATCATAACACACATAACCAACGAGATCTAAGCCTTGAAAGGGACTGTCAGACCTGTTCTTCATTTTCTGGGTTACCCAGAAATGAAGAACAGTTAGACCTGTCCATTTTGGGCTTCCATAGCATGCAATACGTGTAACATTTAAGTGATGTAATGGATGCAGTGTGTAGCCAGCATGTAAGAGAGTATATCTATCCCAAAACATCAACAAAATCACAACACAATCGAAAGATCCAGACCGGTCAAACCTCCTCAGACGTCATGATCATGCGTTTTCTGGGTTACCTAGAAAATGCATTTCATGAACGTCCGGCCTAGTTTGACCGCCCACTGAGATCTACCTGTTCAATATTTTAGTGATATAGAGCTATAATATTGTAGTACAAACAACATACTATAACCTAGATACAAAGATCCTTACATAACATCATAACACAGTCAGATCTAAGCCCACAAAGATCTTGTCAGAGCCTTCTGGGCATGATCTGGGTTTTTCCAGAAATCTGATAGTCATGGTCGGTCAATGAGGTTTAACCGTCCATAACTTTCATTCTGTGCACGATCTGAGCTAACTTAAAGTTCCAGAATACATATCACATGACATACTACAATTATCAACCTTCAAAACACAAAATTTTGAAATTAGGATTTTCTAATTGTGATTAATCTTCTAATTACTTTATACAGTAACATTAGGGTTTAGATCATATAATTATCATTAACATTGCTAAAATAGCAATTAGGGTTTACGATTTTGATAATTAGGGTTACCAATTTATAATTAGGTTTTTTGATTATCAAATTAGGGTTTAAAATTTTAGGGTTTTCAAAATTAGCAATTGAGATTATAATACTTGCTAATTAATCACATTAACACAATTACAACCAATCTCGAACTCTAATTTAAATTTCAAATTAGGTTTCCTCATTTCCAAAATTGTTTAGGGTTTCTAGATTATAATTAGGGTTTTCTAAAAATTAGGGTTTCTAGAATTTTAATTAGGGTTCACCTAATTAATACATTTAATACACGACAAAAATTATATAACACACTTATAAAACAATCTTGCACTCTAATTTGGATCTCAAATTGGGGTTTAGCATTATTACTAGGGTTTGGTCATAGTACACCGTAATTGACCTACCATTATCAATACGGAAATACAGTACATATTCATAGCACTGAAAAATCAAAATATAATTAATATTATATTATTATTCTCATACCTTGACAATAATCTAAAATTAGGGTTTGGATTCCATATCTGATTTATCTGTCATATTTAACCTTAATAATTAAGGTAAAATATATAACTTAATAACCTGTACCAAAAATTCATATAACAAAATAATTATTATAATTATTCTAAAAATCACTCCATATATTATTTAAATAATATATGGCTATATATTCATGGAAAATAATTAATAAAAACATTTCTACTATAAAATTAATTATTATAAGAATGTACTTTATAAAAATCAATAATTCTAAAATAAAATTATTTGTAAACATTTATGTAATAAATATATTTTTATTTACCACATAAATACATATATATATATTATCTTGTACAAATCATCATCCTTAAAATAAAAAAAAATTATACGCAAAATTTCTCATTTATTTATATAGAAAAATATCGGGTTGTTACACTTAAGCCACAAAAGTTGGTATAAGTCATTTAAACTAACATAAGTTATACACTTATGTGAAGATAATATGAACTTATAAGGAGTTTATTAAGAGAATTAATATGAAGATAATAGAATTTATATGATCATATGTATCATGTATACCTAAGTAAGTTATATGTGAAGCACGTGTAAAGTATGATGATTAAGAAACTCTAATTGTCATAAGTCATGAATAATCAAATCTTAGGTAGATTATAAGTTGATAAGTTATAAGCTCATGAGGTGCCAAAATCCAACAATGACAATAAGTTGTTGTATTATGTATGTTGAGATGTTCACATGATGAATGAACTTCATTTGTAATGTTGAACAAATCGTAAGAATGAAGATTTGCCGGAAATTGCACGATTGGACGACAATCGTCGAATTCGTAAAATTCTCGGAATGGAAGTCAAATTTTGTGTTTTATCACGGAATTATTGATTTACAATGGAGTTAAGTCATATTTGGCATTTAAGAGTTGCGGACTCAAATATGTCCGGATTCCGACTTAGAACGAAGAAAGGAGCGTTGAACGTTCACGAACGTTTATCGTTTCATTAAAAAATGAACCAATAGGTGAATTTTTAGCAAACGAAGTCAAATAGATAAAATTCTTGGATGATCATGTAGATTACGAAATTTGTGAACCGTAGGCTTTTTAACGAGCCAATTCGGACTTATAACGAAGAAGTTATGCGTCCGGGAAGTTCACAAAAGTTCAAAACTGAAATTTTTATCTGGTGCACAGAGTTGGCGCCGCGGCGCCAACCCAAGGCAAAAGACCCGCGCCCCAACGCCATGCACAGTACGAAAAACCTCTGGAGAGTCGCGCCACAGCGCGAAACATTACGTAAGGACTCGCGCCCTAGCGCAAAGTCCGGGACATGCTAGGATAAGGCTCGCGCCGCAGCGCGAGATGTAAGTATAGGACCGGCGCCGCAGCGCTAGTCTCAGAACAAAGATAGTAATGAAGGTTTCTATGTACAAAGAAAAGAAAACCTAAATTGATGGAAAGTAAACATAACTTAAGGTCGATAATGTAACATTGTTAAACTTTGTTAAACCTTAAGGAATGTAATGTAAAGGTTAAGATAGCCTAGTCAAGGATAAATGCAATGGTAATGATAAAAAGGAACGAATAGTAACTGAATCTAATACACAATTAGATTGAGAAGAAAGGTAAGATATAGTCATATACATACTTGATTATATGTGACCTAATGTAAGGCATTATGTGATCATGTACTATAGGAACTTGAAAGACTTAAACATAAAGTTAATATACGGTAGCAGGCGCTGAAGGCAAGTATTCTAACTCTTGTATCAGTTCAATCTGAACAAGTTTAAGATTCATGTATTCTTTCGCATGAATTGAGGTATGTTGAGATTAAAGCCAAACCTTTTGGCTAGACTTGATAATCTACTCTTGCATTATCAAATGTTGCTATCTTTTGTCAACTACTTGATATGGTTTTCAAAAAGAAGACTGAAATGTTAAACAAATGTTTTGTCGGTAAAACGACAGGCACGTGAGGTTGCCAAATGATTAAACGTACATACGTTTAATGGATGTAGTGTTGATCAACATAGAGTACAATAGGCTGATCACCTAGAAGTGCTCGTAAGTAATATCGGGCTTACGAAACTCGTTCCGGGTTGTCCTTCTCAATAAAGGATGAATACTCGAGGTCTTTGACCGGAGTGAATGTTTTACTAAATATTGTTGTTATTGTAAAACATTTTGAAAGAAAAGACGAAGTGTTACTTTGAATTATCAATAGTACTTCATAACTATTGTTCAGTTATTGAAGATATACGATTCATATGTGTCAAGCATGTTGTTATTGAATTATTATACTTGCTGAGCTAGCCATGCTCACCCTTGCTTGAAACATATGAATGCAGCTACGACTGAACGTCCTGAAGGATCAAAAAGGGATAAAGGAAAAGCTAAGGCAGATTGTTAAGCTGTCTTGTAATAGTATAGGTCTATTGTTTTAATGTAACTGCTATTATGACAAAGAACCTTTGTAATGGGTATAGGACCTCGGAAATTGTAAATATTACTTTAATATATATAGAAGTTATATTCGTTCTTTGAGACTATTCAATTGGATGAATGTATAAATGTTGTACAGTATAGCACCATCTGTCGGGTTCGAAGATACCCGGATTTGGGGGGGCAACATTCAGTCTCTGAACCACTTAAAACCTCTGGTGTCATTTACTTTATGTCATTTACATTCAGTACTATAACTACCAAATCTTCTTGCAATTAACTTTACATTAGAACTGTGTTTAATGTTATATTCTTGAAGGGTATCTAAATCTATTCTGATGTACATGAATTGATTCATCTATTCATTATTTGTTAATCACTTAACAAGATAAAAGAAAATAAAAAAAAAGTTTCAAAGGATCTATTAAACCCTCCCCCCCCCCCTTCTAGATCTATTGTGTGCCTCGGGGAACAAACAGAGTTAAATGGTTGTACCAACTCAACCGAGTTTTGAAAGATTTTGCAATATGGCTCAATATTGAGCTCTATTTAATTGGTCTAGGAAACCAAGATTCATAGAGTTCGGGAGTTTGATTAAGCAGGGGGAAGGTGTTAGGCACCCCCCGACTTTCGTGAAACACAGTTATCGTATTTTTTGTTCCCTAGTTTGTGTGTATGTGTGTGTGCATTGCAGTTAATTGAGCCTACATGCTTTATTTGGAAGTAGTGTTACGCCTCTTTTGCATCTATATACAAAGGTTTTAACTCGTATAAAAGTTCAATTTTAATATAAGGCATATAAAATGTTTTTTTTAAAAATTAGTTTTCAAACCTTTATGCTCACATAGTAATTGAGGTCTTTGATACTTCCAATTTATTATGTATTCAGCTTATTTTAATTTTATTCTCGAGATGCGAAGCATCTTCGACAAATATATATATATATATATATATATATATATATATATATATATATATATATATATATATATATATATATATAAGTGGCGGGCTCCTTATTGGCATGAAAGCCATCAAAGAATGTTCGAGCACCACACATAGGGTTTTCACTATTATGGGGACCTTAAATCCGGATAACTGTTTTAAGGTCCTATATTTTACAATTATAAAATTTTCAAGCTAGTTGTACAACTGAAAATAGTCCATCATGGAAACCAAATCTAGATCTGCCAGCTGGATCTTAGATCACATGGTTCCAATGCTCCAATGACATCACATAAATAACCTGCATAGCCAATATACTAAAACTAAACAGATATATTTACCCTAAACAATGCAAAAACAAAGGATACATCAGTCAAATCCTTGCATGCACATAGCCAAAGCTTCCAGTGTCCTCTAGATACAGATCTAGGGTCGTTTGGTTGCTAAATATTTACAAAAACTTGAAAGAAAACTAGATCTGTATATATCTTAGCCATTCTATCTTCCAGGCTCAAGTTTCAAAACTTTTGAACCGGTTAAAAGCTAGATTTAGTGTAGATCTAGTCAATACAACTCAAATATTAACTATTTACAAGAATTGAGTGGTTAAAACTTCAGATATAATGAATATCAACCGTTAAAAAGCTATATAAAACACTTATATATGTATTAGAGCAAGCGAAGAAGCCAGATCTAGCGAAATCTTATAGTTAGGCACGAGAATAGCTAACGGACAGCTTTTGGAGCCTTTAGGAATGATTTCCAAGTGTTAAAACTTGATATGTTGTATTTTATATGTATATAAGTGTTTACGAAGAAGTTTCACAAGAATTAGAGCACGATTCGGGCTTCGTTTAGCTATTCTAGCCTTTATTTCTCTCACCTGGGCCCTCTTCTTTCCTAATCTTCTCTTGGAAGCCAAAGGAGGGAGGAGGTATATATAAACCTAATCAACTATGGGTCTGCCTACGGCTAACCCTAGTGGGTCTTGTCGTCTAGAAGTACGTGCACTCCGACCAATGCACAGTCTGCTTGAACTTTCATAACTTTCAATCTGGGAATTCGATGGAGGCGTGCTATACTTTTTCGGAAAGTCATTTTCGAGAGCTACATAGTGACATGGAATTTGACCTTTTCCGTAACTAGGAAGATGGGTCCATGACCAGATCTTTAAGTCTTCGTACTCTATCCGTTGAGCTACCTTGCGCTGTTTTCACTCGAGATTACTGTTATGGTCCTGCATGACCTTCTTCATTGTAATTTGATATGTTTTGATGTTGAATTGCAAAAATTACCTTTTTGCTCTTCCTGGTTGATTTTTGGGTTTGATGTGTTGCAGCTATTTTTCCACAGGGTTTTCTTCGTGGTTTGATGGTTGTTGACTTCTATTTGTCCTCAGGGATTTCTTTGAAGTTGATTTTATTTCCCACGGGGCTGTCTTTCGGTGGTCAGGTTTGATGATTTCTTTGAGCTATCTCTGGTGGTTTTGTTTGATGATTTCCTAGGGTTGTCTCCAGGGTCTGGTTTGATGATTTCCTTGGGTGTCTCTAGGTGTCTGGTTTGATGATTTCCCGAGGTTGTCTCTAGGGTACTGATGGATGATTTTGACTTCCAGGGTTGTCTCTGGAGGATGAAAGTCGATTCTGCCCCCTACATAATTTGTAACAGGAATACGAAATTTCGAGTGTCTACAGATGCCACTCTTTATCATGTTTATGCAATGCAATGAAATGAATAGGATAAATATTTCTAGACACTAGAAATATGATAAATGCAAATATCATGCAATTCATGGTATGATATGCTATTCATGCTATATGTCTATGTGGGGTTAGCTGCCACAGGTTATATCAGTGATTATCCCTATTCTCTGTTGGGGATGATTTTCCTGGTTGATACCACTGGACATTTCTAAATTCAACGTTGGGGTTGTCACCATCGTTCTTTGTCTTTAGATATGTTTCCTGAATTTATTTTTAATAGGGATATTCCTCTTTTTTCGAGTGACCTCATTGGGGATTCCCGATGCTGATCCTGATGATAGCTTGCACCGGTTTACATCATTGAATCCTTACTGATGCTACGTTGGGGCTGTCTCCAACGGTTTGGATCTCTATCCAATTGATGCCAATGTTTTTATCGAGGATAGAGCTTACAATGATTACTATTATAGCATCCTCTAAATGCCTACTCGAATGGTAGTTTATAGGATTAACCATCACCGAACTTCCTTGATGCCTACTAGAATGGTAGTTTGCAAAGGTTGATCATCACAGATCCTTCTCGATGCCTACTCGAATGTTAGTTTACAAGGATCTTATTAGCTATCCTTCTTGGTGCCTCAACTATAGATTTTTTTTATAACAGAATCCATCATCGATCCTTCCTGATGCTACGTTGGAGTTATCACCAACTGTTTGAAGTATCAGCTACTATATTCTTTGTTGAAGTAGTTTTCAACGGCTTTCATCACTGGACCTTTCTCAATGCTACACTAGGTTGTTGCCAACAGTTTGCAACATCAGATATTTTGATCTTCGCTGAAGTATTTTTTAATGGCTTATATCACCGGACCTTTCCCGATGCTACACTGGGTTGATGCCAACGATTTACAGTATCAGACTCAGATCTTCATCGAAGAAGTTAAGGGCTTTTATCACCAGACCTGTGACGCCCCCAAAATAGGTATACATCACCCATTCTATGTCGCCAAATACATGGTACATAAATCAAATACAAATTTCTTTTATACGATACGACGACAGCGTAGCTTAGAGTATTTATACAAATATTGCCTCATAGACAGTATTCAAACTCAAATGAACTCCTCATTATATTTATTATCACACTATTTCATAAAATAGGGAGGACTACTATAACACCATCTCGGACCATCACTCCGTTCCCCGACTAGTCCCGGCTACGTTCTCATTTCCTGAAGAGAACAATGAAAGCAAAACGGTGAACTCAACTAGGCCAGTAAGAAATATTATGACTAATATAATGCAGAATAAATTATCATTAGCCTTCAACAGTGTTAAACTAATAAACAACTTTAACTGCAATGGAATAAGCAATCCATTAGAAGAGCCAAGTAGAGCATGATATCTACTATCTTCTATGATTTAAAAAGATTTTTCATCAACTTTATCACTGAGACTCAGCTTAATTAATAAACCACATCATCGAATCATCCCTGCACCACGGCCAAGGATATTTATGTAATCATCAATGGTCATGATTATACCGAATAACCCCTGGTCATAATCATACCAACAACTGTCCATCAATGCACTACAGGCCAATGAGGACTTTTACCATATCATTTATAACATTACATGTCATGATTATACTGAATGATCCCTAGTCATAATCATACCAATCAACAGTTCATCTATGCACGTAAGCCAAAGATGACTTTCATCACAATATAAGCATGAGGATGATGGCAATGCTATAAGATTTCAATTAAAAGAAACAAAGGATAAATTTTTAAAGATTTATAATTTAATTTATCCAGAATACAATAATGTTCAAATTGCCAACATGATACTTCTTTGTGGAGTAAAATTTAAGAATGATATTGTATTAAAAATGATTTGGACCGAAAAGAAATTAATTTTTGTTATGAATAGTACTCTGGGTGAATAGTACTCGTTGAATAGTACTTTGGAAATAGTACCTCATGAATAGTATTTTATGAATAGTACTTCATGAATAGTACTCTTGAATAGTACTTCGTGAATAGTACCATATAAATGATTACTACTCATAGACAGTACTCCGACATGAAAAGCTTAAAATTTAACAAGAATGTGCAGAAAATATCCTTGTGAAACGATACTAGATGAAGAGCAAATTTAAAGGATATTCTACTAATTTCACGGAGTATAGAAGCAATACTTTAACAAAATGAGGGTATAATTAGGAATGTGAGACGAAATAATATTACTCACATACTACAGAGTATGGAAGAAAATATTATTCCTATGAATACTGAACAAAATAATATCCCTTACCTCAGAAGAAGACTAGATACTGGAATAGTGAGGTAGCAGACTTCTCTTATTCTTTCTCTCTATAGCTTCTCTCTCTATAATTTCTTTTTGTGAGTCTTAGTGAATTGGTGAGAATGAAAGAAGAATGAGCTTCTATTTATAGGAAAATATAGTTTTGATAATTACACGGTTTGGGGCTCGAAATATTACAGTATAATACCTTCATCTTTTCTTTCATTTTTAATTTAGTCCTGCAAGTATTATCAAACTTGCACCACCTCCCCTTAAAGTATATCATGTGAATCAATAGTACATTCATGTGAATCAATAGTTCTATACATGTGAAAAAATAGTTACAATATAGTACCTTCATCTATACCTCTATTTTTAATTTAGTCATGCAAGTATTATCAATCTTGCACCACCTCCCCTAATAGTACATGCATGTGAATCAATAGTACACACATGTGAACAAATAGTTATAAGCATGTGAATTAATAGCAATTAATTGCTCATTTATCTGATTAATTATCCGATTGGTCAATATAACCACCAGCCATCAATTATTATCGAAATAGATGTCGATTTCCATTAACACTAATAATCCTAATATAATGAAAATATCAATTTAATCTTTAATCAATACGAACTTATTCATCACTAATATTATAACTCGCAATATTTAACAACTTGATCATTCCCAGGAAAGAGAGCTTTCCGATAAGAATTTATCCCTATTAGTGCGCAATTACGTGACCAAACCCCTTTTCTCGATAGAACTTTCTAGACATCATCAATATTGTAAATAATAATATGAATAACTTTGTCGTCTTAATTATTGATTTAATAATATAAAATATTATGCAGATAATACTGTGACAATAATTGAATCAATAATATGAGAGATATTATGTAGCAATTACTGTAGTAATAATTGAGTATAACTGAGTCACTTCTCACATAAGCATCAATAATTAATACTATATGCTACTATGCAACCACACATATTACTGTACTTTTACCACCAAGTAGTTCAATAGTTTAACGGTAAAACTTTTGCCGTTATTTTAATTAAAAGATAATTATGTCGTTTTCAAATTACGACAATACTTCCGTTGTGAGGTTCACCAATGATTGTGCCGTCGTACGAATAATCCCTGTTAAAATGAATATTCCCTGACCAATCGAATATTTTATAACAACTTGCTTACTTTGCAAAATTTATAAATATTACCCACAACTATAATATTATAACAAATCCTCACCATAATATTCAAAAATATATTTTGAGAAAAATTAATCTTTATTCATAAAAGTTGTGATCTTATAAGACCCTTCCCCGATGCTACGCTGGAGATGTCACCAACTGTTTAAATCATCGGATCCTTCTCCATCGCTACACTGGAGTTGTCACTAATGGTTTGCAGAAGATTTTTATACTTCAAAAGTTGACGCCCCGTTTCAGGGTTTCAGGCCCTTTCTACTGAATCGCATAGAACCTTTTTTCCTGATTTGACTTTTCAGCTTCAGGGACCTTCGCTATAACTTAAATTTGATCGAGCTGAAGGGGGACTCACTCTGGCGAATTTTTTTCCACCAGTCTGGGCATTTAATATGCATGCAATTTTAACTCTACTGGGGATGTATGTTAAACTAATGCATATTTTCACACATGATATGCATGATGCCATGTTTTGAATTTAATTGCTTTAATTTCAAAGCGTACCTCACCCTTTTTGATGTGATTTAGAGATTTTGTTCAGTTTATGGACTCAGACCGGCCGAGTTGTTATCATCGGGGAGAGCTCCTGATGTCCATGTGCCTCGTCCTACTCGAAAGCCTCGCTAGTTGACCAAGTCATTGATTTATCCCATTCAGGTAGAGAGGACAAAGGCTATAGATGAGGACGATGATGTTCCTATTGAGGACCCAACTTCTTATGCTTCTATTCCTCGTCGGGTGCTTCCAGATATTAACGTGATGATTCCAGATCTTCTGGATGATTTGTCACATTATCTATCGATCTATCTTCATGCGAACGAGGTAATATCTATTTTCATTTTTGTATTTTTTTTCTTTTCCCACTTTCGGGGCAAGGATTTGATCTTGATTTTGAAGTTGATGCAAGTTCCCGGCTTTACTCAGCCTAGGGGGAACTAGTTTAACATTCATTCTTTATACCAGACCCTTTATCCGAAGTACCAGGCCATTGTCCACTCTTAGGGTTTTGAGGCCTTCTTTTACATTCATCCCCATTGCTGTCCCTGAGGCTATCTGAGGACTTTATCTGAACGCTGGTTTCACCACACTCAGTCTCTCAATTTACTGGACTATGAGGTGATGATGATACCGATGGATTAGTTGTTCATCATGGGGATGGAGTTTACAGGAGAACCTGTGCCTTTGGTGGCCAATATTTCCCTGGCTGCAGTTGGGTCTCTATTACGAGTTCTTGCTTCGGCCCTGAAGGGTTGGGTTGTCCGTTCTGGCCCTTTGAGCATTGATGTTAGAAGTGGCGCTTTGTTTGAGCCTCTACCTGCTAATTAGAGGGACAGAGATCGCATCTTGCGGAGACTATTTTTGATCATCATTAGGGGTTGTTTCCTATCGAACAACTCCTCGATGGTCTCTTTTGCTTTAGTTAGTGCCACTCGTGATATGGGCTGCATCAGATATTTTGATTGGTGCTCATTCACCTTTGCCTATTTTCTTCGAGGGAAGCGCCTACCCTTAGAGAGCATGACAGAGGCTTGGCTTGGCTTTTACCCATTTCTACTGGAGAGTAGTTTTTCTTTATCTTTCTATTTTCCTCTCTCGGGTGCCAATCTTCATGACTGAGGATATTTTATCTTTGGATTTATAGTTTTGGGCATATGAGAGATTCCATTGCCTACCCCAGCTACTACTTTAGGTCTAGAGACCTATCCACAAGGACAACACTAGAATTATTCCACTTTGGCCTCGGTCCCAATCGCATAGGGGTTCACCCATTCTTGCTTGCAGTTGGAGCTATTGACCATCGATGTCGTCACATTACTCGTCAGATCCCTTTCTTGACAGAGGGAGGCTGGGAGCTCTACTTGGGAGAGCGTACTTTTAGGAACACTACAGGGGAAAGTCACATTTCATATCTTCCTCCTGATAGACGCCACTGGTCTTTATCTCAGACAGTCACCAAGATTCCCATGGTGGGCTTAGATGACTTTAGTTTATCATAGGGCCCCTACACTCAGGATGCCTTTTATCGCTGGTGGACTCCTTGCACCATTGGAGCTCAGACCCGTGCCACTCAGTTCATGGGGGACATGGTTCCCGGGTCCGTGATGATGAAAGAATAGATCTCCTTTGTCAGAGAACCCACTCATTTGGAGCAGATTACTAGCTAGGTTGGACCGGGTGCATTTTTTCATCCTACATCGGGGTAAGCTCCGTCAGATGCAGATTCTTTTAATCCATCTAGCTCTGGCGCTGGCCCCTCAAGTGGCCCATATTCTGATAGTTTCATTAGAGCATATCCCCCTCTGTATCGACCTGATGTTCCATCTGGTAGAGATAAAGTGACTCAGGCGGAGTTATAGTAGGTTGATCGACTTGATGATATAGACATCATAGATTTCTTTTGATAGGCTCGTTATCCCTTTTGATAGGCCTCTGTTAGATATTGGGTGGATGTGCCCCATTTCCCTGTACTTTTTTATTTTTAGTTGTAAACAGAGATGTTGAATTTAATCTTTATTTAGATGATGATGTATCTAGGAATGTATGTATAACGCTTTCAATTCCTCACAACATATTATTATTTATCATGATGCATGCACTATATGTCATGGATATGCATTTGATGAGTTTAGAATTGACCCCTAGATGGTCTCATAATACGATTTTATAGATGTCTTCATCCATCATTACCTGTATTGAGCATAGCCCACCCACCTTGATATCATCATCTTTTAAGATCTTGGTATGAGAGTTTACCTAATTCAGATAGGATGACCGTTGATCATATGCTGAGAAATTCCATAGCCTTCTTGACCTTCCATGTTTCGGTAGGTTTGGTAGAGGGGATGCTATCCTGCTGGATTCTTAAGAGGTAGGTCTTCAGATTTGGGACTCATGAGTTGACTCCTACATTAAAGGATTTTTCGCTAAACATGCCTTATGCTAGAGTGGCTGTTAGTGAGTTCAGGTGGTGATTTATGACATTGACATGTTTACACCATACAGTCGTCTTGGACGAGATCATCTCAGGACATGTCGTGTCTCTGGACTTCTTGATTGATCATTTCGGGTCGATAGACAGCTATTCAGTATACTCAAGAGATTTTACCACTTCTGAGGATGAGTGGCGGGTTGCCTGAGTAGACACTTTGTTGATGTGCGTCATAGCCTATCTATACATGCCGATCTACATGGATCACTTGGACATTGGTTTGATTACTGTAGTAAGGGCACTGAGGGAGGGTCGTACCATCCTTCCTATGATCTGCCATACCCGTCCTATTGAGTTCTTTAGAGGTAGTGCTATATTGTTATACATCTGGTTTATAATGCATCTGAGATCGATAGGCATTCACAGACATCACGGGTATTGCTTTACACATGAGATATCTGTATCTTTTTCTTTTTGACCAGCTAATTGTGTAGATGCAGTCTCTTGGTTTATTTTCTTGACCATGATTGAGGATCCTTTTGGCCATCTTACCTTGCTACGAGTTCAGTTCCCGTTAAAGCTTTGTCACTCATGCCGTGGGTATGGATTTTTTGCCATTGGCTGGTCTGAGAGGAATGACTATATATCATCCTTGACTGTTATGGGATAGTTTGACTAGTATCAGGATGTCAATGTTTTTGATGGAGCTTCAGGTCAACGACCATCAGCGTCATCTTTGTCAGAGGATGACCTAACCAGAGTTTATTATTATGGAATCCATCGGGAGAGGGCTAATTTTTCATCGAGTTATCCAGGTCGTTCCTCGGAGTATTATGCATGGCTAGAGGCAGACATTGCATCATCCATGGTTGTTTATTCAGAGCACAGAATTGATTTGGATGAGGAGGAGCCTATGGAGGATCCTTTTTCTTCCACAGAGGATAAGCTGTTTGCTGGTTTGACATCAACTTTAGTTAGTGACATTCCTAGCTCTTCAGTTGCTAATGCCCCACCTTCTGTAGAGTCTTTAGAGCATATGATATGGCTTATGACTTTTAAGAGGGATCAGGTGAGGGTATTGATGTTGACGACCCTATCTGGTCGAGATGCCGCTTTTATTGAGAGAGATAAGACCCGAGCTACCAGGGATGTTGTTATAGATGAAAGTACCCCTCTTTGATCCTATATGGATGACATTATCATAGATGTGAGTGCATTTATGAATGATCATGACCGTACTCTACATGATGCCACAAATCTTTTAGCTCGTATTAAGACTACATGCTAGGAGCTTCGAGATGTACCTCCATCTTTAGAGAGGAATGTGATGTTGGATTTGTTGTCCCGTTTGACCGCGAGTTTATAGACTAGCTTTCATTTTCCTGCATAGACTAGTTTAGCCATTTTTATCATGTATAGGATAGATTGTATATACAAAATAGTATTATATGGCAAGGAAATATATTTTGATTCAATTCCCTTTTGCATATGTTTTGATCATGCATGATGATTGCCACTTTCTTTGTGACTTGCTGTCTTGATGTATCACGACCTCTTTCTTGATGGACTGACATTGAGATGTCGGAGGGTCTCTCATAATGGCTCATTGATTGTGGATGCTTGTATGGTTTAGTGTCTTGACACTGGTATTTCATTGGGTTTTTGAGTGAATGAAAAGGGATTTGGCTTTTTCTTTTGAAGGGTAGACCGCACTATAGATGGCTGCCTACGTACTCCTGTAGAGAAGAGACCATGTCTTCTGTAGTTCAAGCTAGGCTTGAACAGTTAGAGAATTGTTTATTTAGGTTTTTGGGATTTCTTTTTGGTTTGATCGCACCATTAGATGGTTGCCTATGTACTCCTGTAGAGAGGAGATCAGGTCTTTCATAGTTTAAGATTGGCCTGAATGGTTGGAAAATTATTTATTTAGGTTTTCTATTTGGTTTGACCGCACCATAGATGGCTGCCATCGTACTCCTATAGAGAGGAGATCAGGTCTTTCGTAGTTCAGGCTTTGTAGTGAAAACCTGAATTGACTTGATTTTTTTTAGAACCAGGATGTTGGTTTACAGGTAATTCAGATATAGTACCTTTTCACAGTGTCTAAATTGATAAGCTGGGGGAATTCTTTCGCATCCATTTTTTGCAGTCTAAGGGCTCCTCATGTCAACACTTCTTTGATAATGAATGGGCCTTCCCAGTTTGGGGAGAATTTTCCTCTGTTTCATCTTGATTAATGAGGATCTTCTTCAGCACCAGGTCATTTTCTTTGAATTGCCTAACATGAACTTTCTTGTTATAGGACTGAGTAATCATCTGGTTATGTATCTGACCATGGAAAATGGCTGATGTGTACTCCTGTAGAGAGGAGATTCGGTCTTTAGTAGTTCAGGCTTGGCCTGAACGATTTGAGAAGTGTTTATTTGGGTTTTTGGGTATTTTGTTTGGGTTTGACCGCACCATGGATGACTGCCTACGTACTCCTATAGAGAGGAGATTAGGTCTTTTGTAGTTCAGGCTTTGTACTGAAAACCTGAATTAACTTGATTTTCTTTTCTTCTGAACCAAGATGTTGGTTTACAGGTAATTCAGATATAGTACCTTTTCACGGTGTCTGAATTGATGTGCTAGAGGAATTCTTCCCCATCCATTTCTTGCAGCATGAGGGCTCCTCCCGTCAACACTTCTTTGACAATGAGAAGGCCTTCCCCGTTTGGGGAGAATTTTCCTTTGGCTTCATCTTTATTGATAAGGATCTTCTTTAACACCAAGCCATTTTCTTTGAATTGCCTAATCCTGAATTTCTTGTTATTGGACCGAGCAATCCTTTATTGATATAACTGACCATGTAAGATGGTTTTCATCATTTTCTCATCTATTAGAGATAGCTGGTAGTACCGCTCTTGTATCCATTGGTCTTCTTCCATCTGAGCATCTATCAACACTTTTAATGATTCCATTTCTACTTCTATGGGGAGCATTTCTCCCATGCCATAGACTAATGAGTAGGGGGTAGTCCTAGTTGAAGTGCACATTGACGTTCTGTAGGCTAACAGAGTCAGAGGCGATAAGTCAAGCCACCCTTTGTGATTGGCTAACAACTTTTGCATGATCTTCTTAATTTTTTTGTTGGCTGCCTCAAGAGCACCATTCATCTTGGGATAATAAATGATGATATTAAGATGTTTGATGTGGAACTTACTGCATAATTCCTTCATCATCCAGTTGTTCAGATTCTTAACATTATCTTATACGATCACTTCTAGTTGTCCACGTCGACAGATTACATTATTTCTGATAAACCTAATGATTACCTCCTTGGTGACTTTGGAAAAAGATGCAGCTTCAACCCATTTGGTGAAGTAGTTGATCATAGTAAAAATAAACCGATGACCATTGCTGGCTTTGGGCTCGATTGGCCCGATACCGTCCATCCCCCACATGGAAAAGGGTCATGGTGAACTTATATTGTGTAGTTCAATTGGAGGAGCGCGGATGGCATTTCCATGGACTTAGCATTGATAACATCATCTGACGTGATCATCACAGTCAGCTTTGAGAGATATCTAGTAATGCCATGTTCTTGGTATTTTCTTGGCAAGTGAAGGGCCGCTCATGTGTGGACCACAGACTCCACCATGGACTCCATCCATAAGTCTTTCGGCTTGATCTCTATCTAGGCATCTACGTAAGCCTATTCCAACATCTCTTTTGTAGAGTGCATCTCCGCTCAGATAGAACTTCATAGCCATTTTATGAATTCACTTTTTTTTAGCTTGACTTGCCCTAACAGACGTAGATCTGTCTTAGAGATATTCTTTTATATCCTGAAACCAAGGCTTTTTGATGGGAGGAAGTTCATCTGATACTTCTCCGATGTAACTCCCGTGGGCTGGTGCCTTCTAGCTTGCAAATTTAATATCAGGAATTTTTCTCCTATTTGATACGTAGATCAAGGACACCAATGTTGCTAATGCATCTGCGAAATCATTGCTATTTCGAGGGATATGGATGAAGGCTATTTCTTCGAACTCCATAGCCATCTTGATGACTTACCAATGTTAGGACAACAAATGTAATTGTTTGGTGTGATATGCCCCAGTGGTCTGCTTGATGACCAACTCGAAATCTCAAAAAACTGCTAACCGTTGGATACCCATGGATTGGGCCAATTTTAATCCCATTATACAGCCTTCATACTTGGTCATGTTGTTGGTGTTGATAAACTGTAGTTTGATGGACATGGGATACTGTTCTCCCGTGATAGATACAAGAACTGCTCCTGCTCCTGCTCCCGCTCCCACACCTTCAATGTTTACAGCCCCGTCAAAGTACAGTTTCCAGAATTGGCATCTTCTTGAAGGTTTTGCAAAATTGTCATTATCCCATCATCTGGAAAATAAGCTTCCAAGGGTACGAAATTCCCTGATGGTGCTTCGGCCAATTGATCTAGAATTCGTTGACCTTTGATTGACTTTTGCGCCACGTAGATGATGTCAAATTGTTGAATGATCAATCGCTATTTGGATAATTGACAATTTAACATGGGCTTGCTGATTATGTCTTTCAGATGATCCATGTGGGATATGAGATAGGTTGTGTGACCATGGAGATAATGTTGTAAACTCATTACGGCCCACGCTAAAGCGTAACAGGTCGTTTCAATCAAGGTGTACTTCTGTTCACCACTGTTAAATCTCTTACTGAGATAATAGATAACTCTTTCCCTACCTCTATCATCTTTTTGATCCAGCATACAGCCCATAGCATTGGCATTGACTGATATGTACATGAACAAGGGGACTTTGTCTATTGGTGGTACCAAAACAGGAGCTTCCACTTGTTGATTCTTGATAGAGAGGAAGGCTTTTTAACATTCTTCACTCTATTTTCCGGAAGAATTTTTCCTCAATAATTTAATGGTGGGCTCACAAGTTGTAGTGAGTTGGGAGATGAATTTGCTTACGAAATTAATTTTCCCAAGGAATCCCCGTATTTCTTTTTCTATTTGGGGTACATGCATCTCAGTGATGGCTTTAATCTTGGTGGGATCCACCTCAATGCCCCTGTTGCTTACCAGGAATCCCAATAATTTGTTGGATTTGACACTAAAGGCACACTTGGTAGGAGTTAGCTTCAAGTTGTAATTACGAAGCCAATTAAATAGCTTTTTGAGATGATTGGCGTGGTCATCTTCCTTTTTGGACTTAATGATGATATCATCCCCATAAACCTCTATCTCCTTGTGCATTATATCATGGAAAAGGGCCATCATGGCTCGTTGATAGGTGGCACCAAAATTGATAAGGCTAAAAAATAATCGCATATAGCAGAATGTTCCGCAGGGGGTGATAAAGGATGTTTTCTCTCTATCTTCTTCGGCAACTATGATTTGGTGATACCCGGCGAAATAGTCGACAAAAGAGTACATGTTATACTGTGCCATTTTGTCAATCAGTATATGGATGAAAGGTATTGGGAAGTTGTCTTTAAGACATGCATTGTTCAAATCCCGGTAATCCACACATACTCATACCTTCCCTCTGGGCTTAGGCACAAGAACTATATTGGATAACCATTCAGGGTAGGTTGATACCATGATAATGCCTACTTTGAATTACTTGACAACTTCTTTTTTGACCTTTAGACTCCATTCAGATTTTATTCTCTTGAGTTTCTGTTTGACATGCTTGAATCCCTCTTTAATGGGCAGTTGGTGGATGACAATGTCAGTAGATAAGCCGACCATGTCTTCATGTGACCATGCAAATACATCCTGGAAGTGAGTTAGGAGTTTAATAAGATTGATTCTTTGGTTTGAGGTAAGGTCGTTGCCTATTTGGATTTCTTTAGGATTTTCTGATGTTCCGATATTGATTGTGGTGGTTTGATCAAGGTTTGGTTTGGGTTTATCTTCGACCCATTCTTTGATCTCCTCAGCCACCTCATAGTCATCTATCTCCTCTTGATCGATCCCTAACAAGTCAGAGTCAAACTCTAAATCAAAGTTATAGTCACTGCTGAGACTTGGCATTTCATCAGCAGGGCTAAACAAATCCAAACTTAGAGTCCTAAAAATAAAATGCTTTCACTTATTAAATGAAACTGCTTAATACTACAAAGCATTAATGAAAGCATGACAAAAGTAATTGCTAGTACTGTGCAACAAAAGTAAGCAATATATAATATCTACACTTTAGGGAAGATGAATATTTTATCCTTTTACCCTTTTTGACAGATGCATGGAGTGCTGCTCCAGTTGTCCAGAGTCAGGTCTTTATTAATAGCTGTGATGAAAGGATGGTTGATGTCCTCCTCCTCTTTGATATTGATCATGACTGAATTTCCATCAGCGTCAATACTTTTCTTTGAACGATTATTTATTTATGCAAGGGATCATGATTTGATCTTCTGAATAGCTATCATCTGCGATATCCTCGTTCATACCCTTAGCTTGTGCCAAAAATTGCAACTTTGCGAATCGATCTTGCAGTTCTTGTAGGAACCTTTCATTATTTTCCTTGTTTTCTTTAATAGTAGTCTGTATTTCCTTTTTACTGGCTAGTTTAACATAGGAATCAACATTCCTGATACAGACACAGGGATTTTCCTTATTGGTTTAACGAATCCTGCATCCGTGAGATCTGGTAGCAAAATGGTGGATGTCTGACCCGGTTATTGCTTGTGCGAGTTCTTGTGATTGGATCCATAGCCTAATCCAGCCTTTCCTGTATGGCTAGATATTTGGATTGGATGTTTGATCGCTTGATGATTTTTTCGTATCCCTTTGCTAGGAAAAAAATCCAAAGACATCATTTCTTTACCAACGGACATCACTTTAGAAGAAATCTTTGGCTTTAAGGCTAGGACCCCGATGGGTTGATAGTGAGTGTTGCTCACTTTAAAGGCTTCAAAATTTGTTGGCTTAACTCCTTCGTTGAGGTTGATCAAAGGCATGCCACCTTGTACATAGACTGGATATTATGGTTCAACGTTAACGGTGACCAGATTTCTATTGATGATGTATTTAACTTATGGGTGAAGGGTGGATGAGACTGCTCCTGCCATATGAATCCACGGCCTTCCCAGCAGCAAATTATATCATGTGGTGATGTTCAACACTTGGAAGGATATGTAGAAGTTATGTGGACCGATCTCTACTGGAAGTTCAATTTCTCCTACAACATTTCGTTGCGACCCGTCAAAGGCTCTTATGACTATGTGACTACTTCGGATTCAATTTGGACTGATGTTTATCCTTTCCAAAGTGTCGTAGGTATAGATGTTCAAGGAAGATCCTTCATCTATCAATACTCCCCATATCACATATCTAGAGGATATCACTGCAACATGCAATGACTTACAATGACCAGTTCCTTCCACCGGTATGTCATCGTCAGTGAATGATATCACATTACTATTGAAAATGTGATCTATAAAGTGACGAAACTTTTTTGTACCCACAGCCTTAGGCAGATGTGCTTCTTCCAACACTTATGTTAAGATTATACGATGATCTTCAGAAGATAATACCAAGTCGAGAATGGATATCTGTTGAGGTGCCTCCCTTAATCTCTACACTATCTTGGCTTCATTATGCCCCATTTTGTTGAGGGATTCTTCAATTTTCTCCTCGGGCACTCTCCCCTTGGTTTTAGTGATTGACTTTATCACTCGCGGAGGTAGATACAACAGGTTTTCCTTTGATATAGTCGTTATGTGGTTTGAGGTTGATCCCCCATTCTCCCCATAGTTCCATGGGACTCTTTTTACGCTAATAAAGGGATACTACGGCCTGAATGGTAACACCAAGGGTTCTGGTGCAGCCACTTTCAAAGGATTCTTTCCTTATTTGTCCCCCATTCCTTGAATTATTAAAGGTGATGCAGGCAAGTCTCCTTCAGAGGATATGACAGCTACAACTTCCTTCCATCTCTAAGTTCCATGAGGAAATATCTCCTATTCTTCAGACAGGGTATTACCGCTATTTACCATTTGCAAGTCACTACTATCAATCATATTCTGGATTAGGTGACGAAGTGCCCAACAACTTTATGTGTTATGACTAGGAGTGTTGGAGTGGTACTGACATATCCCGTTAGCATCAAATCTCTTGGAAAGGGGCTTGATTGGGAGTAACAATTATTTGATCTTTCTTTCATTGATCAATATTTGTAGGATCTCCTCCGTCGGTTGACCCAAAGGAATGAAATTTTTTTTATCTGCATACTCTCGACGAGCCTGGGATCTAGCTTTCCTTGTAAGTTTTTCTTCCCAAGTTTTACTCTCTTGGAATCATTGTTAATCCCTTGTTATAATGGAGAGGAGATTTGCTTGCCCTTGACTGATCAGCTGTCGATTTACTTGGTGCTAATGTACCATCAATTCCGCTAGTTGACTAATCTATTCTTTGATAAACTTCATTTGCTTGATTGAAGACCATCCTTAGGAATATGCCAACTCCATCAGGATACCCTCATTTTCTTGTAATGTTTCTATAATATTTACTGCATCCTCATTGTGTTGAGGTAGAGTGTTATCTTGAACAAGTTGTGGGTCTGGTGTTGTTACCATGATCTCATCACTGTCTATCAGGTCTTGGATCTTATGCATCAAACACCAACATTCTTGGGTATCATGACCTGGAGCCCCAAATTGATAAGCACATTTCTTTCTTGGGTCAAAATTCTTCCCACATGGATTAGCTGGTGGAAGGAGCTAAGAAATTTTCTTCTATGCTGACAAAAGCTTGAGAATATTCTCAAGTGAGTCCCTTAAGGGTGTCAATGTCCTTTAATGTTTAGTCTCTCCAGTTATTTGGAACAGAGGATTTGAGGGTTGTACAAATGTTTGGAAAGGAAAATAATTATTTCTTTAAATGGGAAGGTTTTGGTTTTGATTGCCTCTTTGAGTTTGACGTTGTAGTACCAAGGATGCATCCTCTTCTTTCTCTTATGAACTCTTTGAGGACTATTCCCATAATTTCTAGCCTAAATGTGCTCAGCTACGACTTTTAAAGCAGTAAGGTCTTTAATCTTTCCAGACTTCAACCCCATCTCAGCCATTTCTATGTGTTTGATCATTTTTGAGAATGGTTTTCTTATGCCTGCTAGGACTCTCTCATAAAACGGAGCTTCTTGCATGTCGATGAATGTCATTACAATCTCAGTTTATGTCATTGATGGAATAACTTGAGCTGCCTGACGTCTCCATCTTTGGGCATATTCTTTGAATGACTCAATATTCTGCTTTTTAACTTTGGTAATTTGATATCTTTCTGGAGCCATTTGTAACTGGAAGCTGTATTGATTTAGGAAGGCATGAGCTAGCTCTTCCCAGATGTGGATTTTAGAATTGTATAGTTGGGTATACTAGGGTCTGGCCTCTCCAGTTAGACTTTTCTAAAATAGTTGCATTGTCAGCTTTTCATCCTCTGCATAAGATTCGAGTTCTCCAATGAACACTTTTAAATAGGTGTAAGGATCTCCTAATCCGTCATATTTCTCAAAATCCAGAGTTTTGAACATATTTTGATAGTGGGCCCTTGGAAAGATATAGAGGTCCGAGTAATTAACAATACCATATGCTCTAGTCCCTTTGATTGACCGGATGGTTTCTTCCCTTTGCTGGACTTTCTTTCGGATATCGCCATTATCTCGATCTTCTATGAGATTGATGATTTCAAGGGTTTTGTTGGTTTTTTCATTATTTTGAGATTCCAGAATTTGAGCTTCCTTGTTCTTGTCAGTACCCTGACAACCACCTTGTTCGGAGGACTGTAGTTGAGTGGATATTTGTTTACCCCGAATAATTTTGCCCTTTTCTTTTATAAAGACAGCCAATTTTGCTATCTGATTTCTGAGTCCTTCGAATTCTTCCCGAGACATGAAACCTAACCCATGTTGGGTGCTTTCTTCCATGTTAATGGGTAGGCTTTTTCCTCCTTATAACTGGATTTGGTAATGGGCCCAATGTTTCCTAAAATAATAGTAAGTAGTTTAGTCTTGATAACCCCGAACAGTATGCATGCTTATGTAATGTGTCAGTTTTTTAGGGTTTTTTAATGTTTTCCTGCAAAACAGATGTTAGTTATTTTGATGACAGGATATCATGACATGATTTGATATTTGACAATGAATTTGAAAGAATTGAATTTTACAATATTTTACAACATTTAAAATATTTAATATTTGACAAGATTTATACAGGACATGCATTGAAAGACGGAAGGTATGCAGAAACTTCCCTTCGCGTTTGGTTTATCAGAGGCTGACCTATCTTAAAGTTACTCTTATGGGCTTTTCGGCATGGAGGTTCCCAAATCATCTCAATCTACTAGATGAGATGTTAATCTGATCTGAGTGGTACCTTTCCTGAGCCTCACTTGGACTTAATCACCGCTAGAGTCCTGTAATCAATGACCAACGGGTTTACCTTTTGGTGGAGGTGTAACGCCTCAAAATCTGGTCTATCTTCACACCCAGATTTCGTGCATCACGAGTACATCTCCTTCCAAACATACATCATTATATAGTGAAATATAACAACATACATTCTCAAACCGCCACCAAGGATACATAACAATTCTTTAAACTAGTCTATAGTTTAATTAAACTATACTACATTACAAGTCTTGGCTTGATCTCCACGCTCATTCATATACTGAATGGCACTTCGTCTAAATACCGGTCAGCTTGATCTTTATGGGATCCTAAAATTCTTCTACTCGTACGCTGAAAATGTTTTTTATTTAAAGCAAGTGTGAGCATTCAATTGCCCAGCAAGTCATAGCAGTTGAATAAATAACTTTAATAATTTAAACATTCTTTTAAGACTTCGATAACCGAACAAAGGTTTTGAAGTAACTCGAATATTAGGAACGATCTCGATTCCTATCATTTTCAAACATTAGTCACATTCACTTTGAAATACTTTCTTTCTTCTACCTTTTTCATACACATTTTGTCTGGCTAGAATCATTAGCACAGACTTAACAATAACGGTTCATATATAAACAGAACATACTCATATTAAACAGTTCAATAACAGAACAGTTCATCTCATAGAAACACCGAAGTGTTCAAATTGTGGCACAAGGGCTCATATATCCTACCACATTGTACAAATATCGCACACTTGTACATAGACAGAATTTCTCATGTTCAACATCTAAGAAAGTTTAAGAAACTAGCATTCATTTAAAATATGAATGAAGTTAGAAAACTTGCCTTACGCACTGCTACAACTTATAGTTTACGCTGAACTACTCATTCCAATTCCTAAATAGCACATAGAAAAATAACACATACACCAATTAGTCATATACTTGACTTACACATTGGTTTAAACTTTTCTTTACTTCTTAGGATTCACGTTCTTGAAATCTAAGTTTACGCGACTAAGTTTCTTTACCAGTTTACGACTTCATGATGTACGAAGATGTCTTACTCATACAATCATCAATATTAATTCTATGCATTCATAGCGTTAAGCATTTTACATTACCTTATTCATATCTTACAACGTCCGGTTCATTCGACTTGGAACGTTATCCATGTTATAATCATTAACTCGGCTTCTATACTTTGTACATTATTATCTTTAATTCAGTTCCTTCATTCTTCATTACCTTATGGTCAAACCATAGACAGAGTGTAGTTTCTGCCAATTTAATATTCACGTACACTCAACCCTCATGTCGGCTAAAGTGTTTAACGCTTACTTTATTCTAACATTCTCTATCCGACTCACATTCGGACTTTCATTACCCTTATTACCGTTCATTATGGCTTTCTCGATAATTCACATCTTACTAACTACATTCGTCAACGTCTAAAGAATTACAGTTATAGCAATCCTACCGGTTCGTTTTATCGTGACCACGGTCCCCGGATATCGGTTACGTAATCAGCGTTTACATTCGTTGCCTTTTAATCCCGTTTAGCCTTTACTAATGGTTTAATTCCCTTAATTAAGTGTTAAATTAATTGAACTATATGTTCTTTATCTTTCCTTAGACTACCCCAAAGAGTTGACCATTTAAACTCTCATCTTTATGTCTTTCCCTGCACCGGCGCTACGGTGCCGGGTCCTGCCCTTTCTCTCGCACTGCGGCGCGAGTCTCCAGTACTTTCTTCCTTGGTCTGGCGCTGCGGTGCCAAATCCATCTCTATCTCTTGCACTAAGGCGCCACTCAGCAATAGTTGGTTGCCCAGGATGGCACTGCGGCGCCGCCTCCAAAGGCTTACCTGGCGTTACGGTGCCAACCACCAAACCTAGAAAAATTTTCTAAGTCTTTTACAAACTTGAGACACTTACTTTGCAACCTCATAACTTCTTCGTTATAACTCAGAACGAGATCGTTCCAAAGTAATTCTCATCCTTATCTTACGTACTTCAACTTACCTCAGACAGAAATTATTCTGAATCTATTAATATGCCATTCAATTGGCTTAGATTTCATCCTTCGTTCATTTTATGTTATTAATGTTCTTCGTCTGTTCGTCCGTAATTCGGTCATCCGAACTCGGAACTCGTTCGTTCTTGAGTCCACGACTCACGTTTTCTACGTTCTCTTACGTTCTTATGAAACCCTACACCTTTGCCTTCATTTACATACTTTTTATTTCTCGATCGTCTTTTATGAAATTTTTGCCATAACTTCGTTATAGCTAAGTTTAA
This sequence comes from Panax notoginseng, assembly GCA_016801055.1. NCBI lineage: Eukaryota > Viridiplantae > Streptophyta > Magnoliopsida > Apiales > Araliaceae > Panax > Panax notoginseng. The sequence goes on along the minus strand of CM029020.1, from coordinate 89,543,393 downwards.
TCCGTTCTTCATGAACGTTTCTACTGTTCCTAACCAAGAAATAAGCAACTAACTTATACGCGATGGTTTTAAACTTTTCCATCAATAACAAGTTATACTACGATGGTTTTAAATTTGTCTATCAACAACGTTCTTCATGTTCTTCGCGTTCTTCGCTTGTTCTTCATTTTTAATCCATACAATGATTATGAATTTACTTTTTCTTGGAATTTGGTGTTATAAAACACCATTCCTTACTTCTTACACCGAATTGTTCATATGATTCATTCGGATTGTTCAAATTCATTACGAATCTTATACTTCCTTAAGAAATTTATAAACTAAACTTCAAATCCTTATTTCTTCATTTTTTCATGATTTCAACCATATGAAACCATTCTTAACATCTTTTACTTCTTATTCTCATTAAGCTATGTTTTAAACATATATATAACTTAAAAAGAATTAACTTCTAAGTTAGGTTTTTAATACATCTCTTCTTTATTTTTCTTCCTCTAGACAAAGTAGGCGATTCACAAGCTTTTCTATTTCTCGAGCTTCTCCGATCCGAGCATCCATGCTTTTTCTCTTCCTTCTTCCTCTCCAAGCTCTCAAGCTTTCGTTCTCTCTCAAAGTGTTGGCTGATTTCAAAGAAATCAACTAACACTTCTCTTTTATAGATTTTCAAAGCTAGGGTCAAAATAATCATTTCGCCCCTAAGGTTACTATTCACACCTCCTTACTTCACCTCCTTACTATTTTGGAAGCTTCGTGCTTCCAACTTGAGGAATTCGTTCGAAAGTTTGAAAAACTACGATTCTTGGAATCCAAATATTTTTGGATATTTCGTCTTTCCCCTACAGTCTAACTTTTACGCATTCTTCGGAACTCCGAAAAACTGAAAAACACTTTTTGACGCTAAGAGCTTTCCTTTCCATTTTCCCCTAACGTAGTTAAACGAATGAAAAGCACATAACAGTACTTTTCGTCATTTTTATTTTGTTCAATATCTGCACGTTTTTCGAGAAACACTTTTATCGGCTTACTTAACTTTTCACAATATATTATCGTCAAATCTTTCGACGGAATGTCATTTCGACATACTAAACTCTCGGAAAGGCTTAGGTTATTCAAACCTTAACCCTTAGGTTTCGTCAAATGAATAATGCCTATTTCGTCTTTTTCTCGAAAAACTTTTATTTTTATCCTGAAAATTCTTATTCGTTCAGTCTAGCTCGTAACCAGAATACTCTCGTATTATAATCATCGTAGGTTATAGAATGATTAATAAACACATAGCACAGAATATTATTAATAAAAATTACTTTTGTTAATAACTAATTCTTTAAACTTAAATTCTGCAAAATTTGGTTCTCTGGGTTGTTACAGGAGGAATCACACAACATACATTCATCGCGTCTCACCGCATGCAAAATGATGACATTGTGTGAAGCACTAATATAAAGTGTGGTAAAGAGGTATTCACATTCATTCAATGTAAAGACGTCATTTCACACACATGCACAAAGAAGAGTATCAAAAAGATTGAAATGCGACTTAAGCTTTCTACTGTCCCCAGTAGAGTCGCCGCTTGTGGACATTGGAAAGGATTTTTATTTCCCTTTTTTTGTGTGTTTCTAACCCTTTATGTTTTATATGTGAATTTATTTGATCTGAATGGTGAGGTTTTCAGGAAAAAGGCTGACATATAATGTCAACGATTTGAAAAGATTTTATTTTAATTGGTCCGAATTAGATAGAGTCGCCAGTAGGTATGATTTAAATGGTTCTACCAACTCAACCGAGTTTTGAAAGATTTTGCAATATGGCCTAATATTGGACTCTATTTAATTGGTCTTGGATACCAAGATTTATAAAGTTGGGGGCCTTGATTAAGCAGGGGGGAGGTGTTAGGCACCCCCCAACTTTGGTGAAATACGATTACCGCACTTTTTGTTTCCTAGTTTGTGTGTGTGTGCATTGTAGTTAATTGGGCCTAAGTGCTTTATTTGGAAGTAATGTTATGTGACGAACGAGATTTTTGTAAATTAATTTTAATATTTATTGAATTAAATAAATATTTTTCAATGATTTAATTATTAGATTAAATAATTAATTGATGCAATTGTGGTAGATTAATTTAATTATATGTGTTACATTTATTAAATTAATGTAGAAAAATTTTATTATTCAAGTATGTGATTATGTGAGCATATTGAATTAAATGAAATATTTAATTAAGCATGATGTTATTTAATTAATGTAATTATTAATTAGAGATTTAATAAATGGTCATTATTTATTAATGAGATATTTAGTTATGTGACTATGTGAAATTATGAGAAATTATTATATTTTATTTATATTAAATTAAATAAGATATATGAATTATTGTATAAGTGAGTGTGACATGAATTAAACTATATGATAAAATGTTTTATTAAAATAAAGGGTTTTTAACTTAGTTGCTAGCCAAACATGGCACTAAGAGGGGTTAGGGTCAGTTAACCCATGATTGGGTAACTGACCACCAGCGCGCGTCTATTTCTTCCTATTTGAATACGACGTCTTCTATTTTCCTTCATTTTTCCTAAGGCTAGAAAAACTAAAAACAAAGAGAGTTCAGAGAAAGTTTGTCAGAGATAATTAAAATTGTGAGTTGTGAAGGAGAATTGACAAGTGAGGGGCCCATATATATAGTCGTGCAACTTAATTTATGCGCGGTCTTTCAAAACTGCTTCGTTTTATCATATTTGTTTTAAATTTCTGATTTGGGAGGAGAGAAGTTGTTTTTTTAATAAATAATTTTTTTTTACCGAAACGACATAGTTTTGGCAGAATATGCACAAATAAATTAGAGCATTCATTTTAAAATTAAAATTTAGAATTTCAAAAATGATGAAAAGTTATTTGAATTGTAATTTAGATTATTGATTATTCTATTTATTAAAAATAAATAAATTAACATTCATTCATTAATACTATATTTTAAAACTCATTATTTTTTTTCTTATTCTAGCTATAGTTGTAATTAAAGTATTCCTTTTAAAATTTAATATTTCAAAAATGGTAAAAACTTACTCGAATTATAATTTAAAACATTAATCATTATATTTATTAAAAATAATAAAATTAACATTCATTTATTAATAAACTTTACTTTAAAATTCATTATTTTTTTTATTCTGGTTATAGACTTATAGTTACAATTACACAATTTTTATCTTTTGCTATAAACCCGAAAAGATATCTAGATCTATATCTAGATCTTCTTCTTCTTAATGTTTGCTGAAGAGACGGAGGAGGAGGATCGTGGATTGGATTAAAATAAAATAAAACTTATAATTAATAATTTTTATTTATTATAATTATACCATTAAAATTAAATAAATATACATCAAAATTTGGTGATACCATGTTGGGACTGGGCTTTATGGCAGTCCAAATGAAATTATTATTGTGGTTCAAATATTAATAGGGTCCTTTACAATAATATACAACATTTAGAAAGTAATTACACTATTAGTGCACTTATAAAATATTTACACAATTAATGCACTTTCTATATTTATTTACAATATTAGTGTAATTAGGATTACTTAATTTAGGGAATTAGTATGTAATTAGGATTCAATTAATAATAATAAGGAAATCTAAAATCAAGGAAAAATACCTACCATAATTAATAATTCAAATTAAAATATCTTGGATCTAATAACAAATTCAAATTCAAAAATAATAATTAAAATTTAAATATTCAAAGTTTGGCAACGTCATTTTTCTCCTCCCCTTTGCCGGTCATCTTCCTCCTCCCCTTCGCCGCCGCTTCAACACCATGGAAGTCGATCTCCTCATCCATTACGGCCACAGCTGACATTATGACGAAGGTTGATTTAGTCCAGAAATTAAAAGGAGAAAAAGATAAATTTTAATGCAGTTGGTATCCAAATATTTATACAAAGGTAACCATTTTAGTTTTTGTGGGTAACCAAGAGAAATTTCAGTGCAGTTGGTAACCAAAACTTTCAAAGGTAACAATTTTAATTTTTGTTGGTTACATTTGTATTAAGGGTTGGCTACCAACTGCACTATGAAAAAAAAAACTATAATAGATTTTTTATAATTAATTGGTAACCCAATAAAACTGAATTGGTTACCTTTGTATTAAGGTTTGGCTACCAACTGCATTATAAAAAAAAATCTACAATTAGATTTTTTTTTAATTAATTGGTAACCCAATAAAACTGAATTAGTTACATTTGTATAAAGTGTTAGCTACCAACTGCACTATTAAATTAAAAAAATCTAGATTTTTTTAAAATAAATTAGAAACCTAATAACATTGAATTGGTTACCTTGGTATGAATGTTTGGCTACCAACTGTACTATAAAAAAATCACAGCAACTGTACTATGAAAAAATCGTAGGTGGAGGATGGCGTTAACAAGTTGGAGGAGGAGGGCGGAGGAGAAGGGCGTTAATGGTGGAGGAGGGCGGAGGATGGGGACTGTCTATGTTAATGGTGGAGGATGGCGTTAATGGTGGAAGAGGGCGGAGGAGAAGGGCGTTAATGGTGCAGGAGGGCGGAGGATGGCGTTAACAAGTGGGGACTGTTAATGATGGAGGAGGAGAAGACTGACAAAGGCGAATGAAGCGTTATTTTTATTAAGGAAAGAGAAGGTGTGCTATATAATTTACTTAATAATTACTTAATTTAATAAGTAAATCAATATTAATCCCCTAAATTAAGGAATCCTAATTGCATACTAATTCCATAAATTTAGAAATTCTGATTGCACTAATATTGTAAATAAATATAAAAATATATTAATTGTGTAAATATTTTATGAGTGAACTATTGTTGTAATTATTTTTAAAAATGTAATAGAATATGTAATTGTTCCATATTAAAATGAATAAAATTCATACAGAAACCCTACTAAGGTTTCTAGGGCCCAAACAAATTGGTGTAAATTTAGAAACACGAGAAACTGAGGAGGAGGAGAAAGAGAGTGAGGGAGCACAGAAGCAATGGCGTCGTCCAACGATAGCATAGTTCTGAATAGAAAGTGAAACATAGTTTCTGCTATCTGTAAACGTCTCTCTATCGATCCTGTAAGAGCTCTTTTGTTTTATTTTTTGCAAATTAATTAGATTTTGATAAGTTTGCTTATAGTTTCTAATTTCCTGTGCAATTGCTCTGCGTTTTTACTTTTATCGTGTCTGCTAGTGATTTAAAATTCCTTATCTTTTTAGGTTTATTAATCAAGTAAATTCAACCTATCTCTAATCTGATGATTGATTATATAAAGTAAATGTTGATTAGAGGCGTGTTTAGTACTAATTTTATTGTGTAGTTAAACTGTTTAGTATATTAAGAATTGTCTACAAGAATTGGATTGAATTTCTTGATTTAGATAAAGACATTCTTTCCTGCTGAAATAATGAAGTTGGTTCCTGCCTGGAGAGTTTTCTTTTGTTACTTATCATTTGGATCCCGTTTCACTTTGAAAGAGTATGATTTTTATAAAGTAGTGGCATTGCTTTACTATTTGAGCTTATTTTACTATGAATTTGTTTTACTTTTTTTATTCCGACTTATCAAAAGAATCTTTTTAACTTCTACCCTGTTAGGTTTTGTGATAATAATATACTCATTTAATTCCCATGCTTTATGATATCGATAATGCAGAAAGTTTTCATGGATGATAGGGCTAGTGATATCAAGAGCTTGTGGGTAAGCATTTTAAAATCCTCCCAAAGTGCGTCTACACCTGAGAACAATGACGAGGTAACATACTCTTCAAATTAGAAAGATGGAATTTTGTTGTTGTTGTGCGGAACTATAAGGTTATAAAATATTGATCAAACCATATATAATAATTGGTTGTGAATTCTGAAATTAAAAGAATACACATGTATTATTTGATAAGTGTCCCGTTAGGGACTATTTTGTTTAAACATTGAAATTGAGTAGAAATTGATGCCAAAAGTAAGTGTATGGATACTATATGTAGATAATTAAATGGTTTGTATAGATTAGATTAAGTGGGAATGTTATTTTAAAGGAGAACAATATGATTAGAAAACTGTTTTAATAGTGTACTTTTGATATTTTATAAAACCCATTTAGATTGTTTGTTTGGAGTATGTTATATTTTCTTAAAATACTTTGTTATGTTCTCTATGATATACCAAAATTTTACTTTAAGCAAATGAGTGGTTTTTGATTTAAAAATTAGTAAATCAAGCATTTCATTCATGGCATGATGGTGAGGTAGCAATAGGAGTGGCAACCATGGTGATGAGGACATGCCATGCGTGGATTTAAATAAGACTAAAGGGACGTGGGGATCAAGCAAGGCTATAACTAAAAGATTCAAACAAGATCTCAATGGATTGATCTGAGATGTTTGGGCTGAAGCTAACACAAGAAAACCCAAAGAGAAGGATGAGACACAAATTTGGGTCAATTTAATACAAGCTCAATTCTGATTTTTACTAAGCCCACGAATTACATATTCAGCAAAGACTTTTAGATTTTTATAATTATATTGTAATTAGGACTTCATTTTAATTAAAAGTTCTTTTCCAAATTGACTTCTATTAGGGTTATAGTTTATAAATTCCTATTAGAATTTGGATTGTTTTGAGTAGTAGAAATAGAGGTCTAAGTTGATGTAATCAAACACAATATTATTATTCAATATATTTGTGAGTTTATTCTCTACTTTTGGTTCTTTGAAGAATTCCTAAGAAATTAGTAGTTTCTTAGTTCTTTTTTTGAGATTCAATTTGACTTATCATACAACAATTCATAGTTGTGTGTGGCATCTTCTACCGTATCAATCGTCGATTGTACTGAGATTACCGCTTCAATATAAGCGAGGGGTCAAGGTGTCGTCGGTGTCCATTCAACGCAGATTCTGAACACGAGCAATTGTACCAAGATTACCATCTAAAGTATAGACGAGGGGTTAAGGTGTTGCAAGCAATTCACCCAACAACCATGCTAGAAACGATCCGGGGTACGACCACCTCACGCAAGCGTGCTGTGGAGTCTATCATTTGGTATCAAAGCTAAGGCTTTCGAGCAAGTTACTTATTGTGACACCCCCAAAATAGGAATACAACACCCATTCTGAGTCGCCAAATACATGGTACAAAAAACAAACTACAACTTTAATAATACAATTGTCGAGCAAAATACGACAACACATACTGTGAGTTTAAATATAAATATTGTCTTCTAGACAATATCCACACTCAAATAAGTCCTCATTAAAATTATTCAAACACTATTTTACAGAAATAATGAGGACTGCTAAAACATCTTTCTAGAACTATTATTCCATACCCCGACTAGATCCTGCTATGTTCTCACCTCCTGAGAAGAAAAATGAAACAAAAAGGAAAATGGTGAGCTCAACTAGCCCAGTAAGAATATTATGACTAAGATAATATACAATAAATTATCATTAGTATTCAACAGGGAAAAATCTGATAGAATATAATCGACAACAAGTTTTAGATCAACAACTGCAGCGGAAACAGCAAACCATTAGAAGAGTCAAGTAGAGAATGAATTCTACTATCTTCTAAGATTTAAAAGTTCATCATCAATATTTTATCCCTGTAACATCAATTAATAATCATCTTTAACCAAATATTCATCTTTGCACTACAGGCCAAAGATATTCATTTGTATCACCAGTCAGTCATGTTCATCTCAACACCTGTTCATCTTTGCACTACAGGCCAAAGATATTCATCGGGTAATCATAAATCTTTGCACTACAGGCCAAAGATATTCGATAGTATCATCATTTAGGACTGAGGATGATGAAAAATATTTTAAAGAAAACGAATCCAGTGAGAGAAAAGAACAAATATTAGGGATTCGTATTACAATTTATCCAAGTTCAATAATACCCCATAATAACTAATTTTGAAGCAGAATTCAAAAATAAAGATCAAAACATGGATACAATCAAAGATAGTAACCATAATAGACAACTTGGACAAAAAGAAGAAAATTTTATTTTTCGATAAATAGTGTTGTATTCGTGAATAGTGCCGTGTACGTGAATAGTAACCCCAACACAAAAAGTTCCAAATATGATAAAAAGTTCATACCAATATTTCGACATAATGATATTGAAGAAAATATCATTTAAGAAGAAGATAATATCCCTTACCTCAAAATATCAGTACTTCTGTTTGAAATATCGGTATAAGGCTGAAGGAAACTTGCACTGATGAATAGAAACTCACAAAGTATCTAAATACTTCCAAAATACACTCAATAATTTAGAGAGAGAAAGAGAAAAAACTTGTTTCTGGTGTGATTTTCAATTCTAACTTAGCCCTCTATTTATAGGAAAATGTTAGCACGCCGAAGCAGACTTAACCTGCAACCTGATGGCTTTACCTGCTACTATTCCTACCCACCACATTTGAATAAAAATCTCAGCACATTTTTACCAACTAAAAGTGGGGCCCACCAATTTTAGAATTTTTTGTCAAAATGACAAATTTCGCAACTTCTACAATTTCTGAACCAGTCATCTCGTAAAATTCATAACAAATCATACGTTCATTTTTAACGATTCAAAATTTGTGGATATATACTCAACTTATATATGAATAATATATCCAAAAATTATCACTATCCAACGGTCGGATTAAAAATTATAACCCCCGCAATATTTCTCAAAAACCCTGATTTGATTTTTAATACCTCCATTCCGATAAAAATACTGATAAAACACCTCAACATTAACTCCTTCATTTTTAACCACAATAAATATATCCAACATTTATATCCATATAAAATAAATATTTCCTTATCATATGAAGCAATAATTAATTATTCACAAATAATATTACAGAATCACATTTATGACAACCAGACCGTTCCCAAGAAAGAGGGGGCTTTCCAATAAGGATTTCTCCTTACTAGCGCGCAATTAGATGACCAAATCTCTCCTTAGACAGAACTTTCTAGACATTGCCAATAATGCTATCTAATAATATTATTTAAATAATATGAATTATTGATCTGATAATAGAAAATACTGTGCAGCAACAATTATTGAAACAACAATAATATAAAATATCAGCGCAGCAATTATTGAATCAATAAAATAAAATATTGAACAATAACTACTGTAACAATTATTGAGTAGTGCCTTCTTACGTAAGAATCAATAATTGGTTCAATACCGTGTGCTACTGTATTTTAACCACCAGGTATTCCAACAGTATAACGGTAACAACTACACCATTAATTATAAACAACTTATACTTGTCGTTTTCTTCATCCAATCATTTTTCGTTATGGGGCCCACACAAGGCTGCGCCATCGTACGAATATTCCCCGACAGTAAGAATATTCCACGACCAAACGAATATTCACCGACCAAAAATGAATATTTTATAACCACTTGCTTATTTGAAATATTTGCGCATTTTACCCATAACTAACCACATTAATCAAATCAACCCTTTCTATTTCAAAATAATAAATAGAGGAAATTTAATTTTATTTATTAATAAGTTGGGGTCTTACAACCTCTCCTCCTTATGAAATTTCGTCCTCGAAATTGACGTACGTACCTGGTATTTCGAAGAAGTGAGGATACCTCGCTTTCATTTTTGATTCCAACTCCCAGATCATTTCTTCTATAGCATGGTTTCTCCACAAAACCTTAACTTGTGGTATAACCTTCGTGCGTAGAACATGCTCTTTCCTATCCAAGATCTTAACAGGTACCTCCTCGTACGTTAAATCTTCGGCTATCTCGTCTGGTTCTAACTCAATTATGTGGTTCGGGTCTTTCACATATTTACGAAGCATATATTTACGAAGCATAGATATGTGAAAAATATTTTGAACACGAGAGATGCTTGGAGGTAATGCGAGTCGATATGCCACATTTCCTATTCGGTCAAGAATTTCAAATGGACCAATAAATCATGGATTGAGCTTTCCTCTCTTCCCAAATCTTGTAACTCCTTTCCATGGTGGAACACGTAACAATACATGATCCCCAATACTAAATTCTACATCCTTTCGATGAAGATCCGCATAACTCTTTTGTCGATCCTGTGACATTTGTATACGTTGTCGAATCGTTTGGATCTTATCTGTAGTTATGCGTACCAATTCTGGTCCCAACAACGTTGCTTCACCCACCTCGTCCTAGCATACTGGAGAACGACACTTTCGTCCATACAAGGCTTCAAATGGAGCCATACCTATACTTGTCTGATAACTGTTGTTGTAAGAGAATTCCACCAGTGGCAAGTACTTATCCCAACTTCCTTTGAAATCTAGAACACAGAGTCTTAATAGATCTTCAAGGGTTTGAATAGTCCTCTCTGATTGCCAGTCCGTTTGAGGATGGTATGCTGAACTGAATCGTAAATTCGTGCCCATAGCTTTCTGCAAGCTAACCCAAAATCGTGAAGTGAATCTTGGGTCACGATCCGAAACTATGGATACTGGCATGCCATGCAATCTTACAATCTCATTTACGTACATACTAGCAAGACGCTCAATGGAATAAGTCTCACGTATAGGTAAGAAATGAGCAGACTTGGTTAATCTATCAACAATGACCCAAATCGCATCTATGCCTTGAGAAACCTTGGGAAGACCCGTAACAAAATCAATAGTAATGTGTTCCCACTTCTATTTCGGAATCTCAAGTGGTTGCAATGGACCCTTTGGTACTTGATGCTCCGCCTTTACACGTTGACAAGTTAAACACCTCGAGATAAACTCCGCGATCTCTCTTTTCATATTGCTCCACCAAAATGTATGTCAAAGATCGTGATACATTTTGGTACTCCCAAGATGGATTGCAAACGGTGTGTTGTGTGCCTCCATCATGATTCTATGCTTCAAGTCAAAATCGTTAGGAACACAAAGTCTGGAGTTAACTTGAAGTATTCCTTCTTCATCGATTCTTGCTTCTGGAATAGCACCTTCTTGCACTTTTTTCTTCATACGCATCAGCTCCATGTCCGTAGCTTGAGCGGCTTTAACTTTATCAATTAAAGTCGGTTCTACTCATATATTTGATATCATCATGTGGGTACTTGGAGCCTTCATCTCTATCTCCATCCTTTGCAAATCATACGAAATGGGCCTTTGTGTTAACACCATTGCACTTGTACCCGCGTATGATCTTCTACTCAATGCGTCAGCTACTACGTTCGCTTTTCCAGGATGATATTGGATGGTATGATCGTAATCTTTCAATAGCTCAAGCTAACGTCGTTGCCGCATGTTGAGTTCCTTTTGGGTGAAGAAATATTTGAGGCTTTTATGATCCGTATAGATCTCCACTTTCTCCCCATACAGGTAGTGTCTCCAAATCTTCAACGCGTAAACGACTGCTGCCAACTCCAAATCATGAGTAGGATAATTCCTCTCATATTCTTTGAGTTGTCGTGAGGCATAGGCTATGACTTTCTCATGTTGCATGAGAACACATCCTAACCCTTTGCCTGAAGCATCGTTGTAGATAACAAATCCATCCGAATCAGATGGTATTATCAGAACAGGTGCCGAAATGAGTCTCCTCTTGAGTTCTTGAAAACTCTTCTCACAATCCTCGCTCCAACCGAATTTTGTATCCTTCCGAGTCAGCTGAGTTAACGGAGTAGCGATTCTAAAAAATTCTTCCACGAATCTCCGGTAATACCCAGCTAAGCCCAGAAAGCTACGTACTTCGATCACCGACTTCGGTTGTTCCCAACTTTGTATGGCTTCAATCTTCGTCGGGTCGACAGATACTCTATGTTTTGACACCACGTGCCCAAGGAATGCTACTTCCTCAAGCCAGAACTCGCATTTCTTCAATTTTGCATATAGCTTATTTTCACGAAGCCTTTGCAGTACCAGCTTCAAATGGCGCTCATGATCTTCACGGCTTTTGGAATAGATGAGGATGTCATCAATAAAGACAACAACGAACTGATGTAAATATTCTTTGAATACAGGGTTCATCATATCCATGAAGGCAGCAGGAGCATTAGTCAATCTAAAAGACATGACTAAGAATTCATAATGCCCGTACCGAGTTCTGAAGGCAGTCTTTGGAATATCCTCAGTTTTAATCTTTAGCTGATGATATCCAGAACGAAGATCGGTCTTTGAAAAGAATTGTGCTCCTTCCAACTGGTCAAACAGGTCATCAATGCGAGGTAGCGGATACCTATTCTTGATAGTGACATGATTCAATTCTCGATAGTCGATACAAAGTCGCATACTCCCGTCTTTCTTCTTTACGAATAACACATGAGCACCCCAAGGAGATGTCTGAAGTTCAATAGGAGTCATTCGATATGGGGTTTTAGAAATGGACTTTGTACCAAGTTCAAGGTCAATAAAGAATTCAACTTCACGTTCTAGGGGTAGACCGGGAAGTTCTTCAGGAAATACGTCAGGAAATTCACTAACAACAGAAATATTATTCAAATCTGACGTGTTTTTATTCAAGTCCATAACATGGGCTATGAAAGCTTGACATCTATTTTTCAATAAACGAATGACTTTATGGCTTGGTATGACAGCGATTGATTTTAGTGGTTTGGTTGCTTGAATTCGCATGACAGATTGGTTAGGAATATAAAAACTAACAACCTTACGAAAACAATCAATTTTAGCATGATGCGTGGTTAACCAATCAATCCCTAAAATCACATCAAAAGCAAGTATCTTTAAAGAGATAAGGTCAACAGGTAATGTGATTGTGCCAACTTGGATTAAGCAAGATTTATAAACTGTAGATGTAATAAAAGTTTCTCCTAACGGAGTCTTCACAGATAGGTCAAAGTCTAATTTCTCCTGAGTCAAGTTTAAACGTTGAGCACAAGCAGGAGAGATAAAAGAATGGGTAGAACCGGTATCTAATAAGGTACAAACTTCGCAAGAGTTTATGATTAGCTTACCCGTGATCACCTCGTTTGGGCTCCTCGCGTTTTGGGCAGTCAAGACAAACGTCCTTCCAGGAACCACCGACTTTGACTTGTCCAGAACAGCCTTCGGAGTCACTATCCCCGTTGAACTTGGTTTCGCAACAAGACAATCTTTAGCTATATGACCTTCCTTTCTACAGTTATAACATACCTTGAACTGTTGTGGGCAGTTTGGGCTGATGTGTCCCTCCTTCCCGCATTTGTAACAAATGATCGGTGCTCGTTCTCCTCCCCTAAGAGCAGTTGATGTTTGTCCTGACGTCTTCACGTTATCATTGTTGTACCTTCTCTTCTTGAAATCTCCTCCCAACTCGGTCCTTCTATTATCACGGCCACGATTACCACCAGAGTGGTTATCGCTTTTGTCCGAATGTTTTCCTCCCTACTGGTTTTTATTGCTTCGATGACTACCGCCACCAGTATGACCCTGGTTGTGGTCCCTCGGTTGCACATACTCATTATCTCACTCTAATAATTGAGCCATGTTTACAACATCTGAATATAAAGAAAATTTATGAGAGATAAGATATTGTCGAATATCGGGTTTTAGACCTCTCAGAAAAATCCTTGTCATTCGTTCCTCATTTTTGACCAAATGAGGTGCAAACCTGGATAACTCTGCAAACTTCGCCTCGTACTGGGACACCGTCATGTTGTTTTGTTCCAATCTGATAAACTCCACCTCCTTTATATGACGAATACTTTCAGGAAAGTACTTGTCATTGAACAGTTTCTGAAATGTTTCCCAGGACATGTTGAGTGTGTCAGGCTGGGTACGCTTCACAGGCTCCCACCAGTAGTCTGCCTCACCGCGGAACATAAAGGTGGCGAATGGAACCTTATGCTCCTCCGTGCATCCCAAGACATCGAATATCTTGGTAATTTGCTTGACCCACGTTTCCGCCATGATCGGATCTGGCTTTCCCTTAAATTCTGGTGGTCCCAATTCTTTGAACTGCTTGGCTGTGACAAACCGCGTGTTGTAATCATTTTCACCCGTATTCTGCACACGAGTCTCCCTCGTCTGATTTTGCATGAACTGTAAAAAGCTCCTAAACATTCCATCATTCATCTTTTGCTCGATAACGTTGTTTACAGGATGAATATTGTCTTCCTGTTGCATGTTCCCCTGGGTGGTGATCAAAGGTGTCTCCACGGTCTGATTTACTCCATTATAAACGTTCTCAGCTGCCATTCTTAAATACTGCCATAAAACAAGGGTTAATAGTCATGTCATATATTATCCCTATACTCTGACCAACCAAATAAACACCAAATAAACTTAGTCAGGTCATACTAGCGAAGGAATTCCCCGTCTCTCCCCTCCTAGTTCTTGTCTCACATCTCAGCCAGGGATCATATTCCTAAGCTCTGATACCAACTATGACGCCCCCAAAATAGGTATACAACACCCATTCTAAGTCGCCAAATACATGGTGCAAAAAGCAAACTATAACTTCAATAATACAATTGTCGTGCAAAATACGGCAACACATACTGTGAGTTTAAATACAAATATTGTCTTCTAGACAATATCCACACTCAATTAAGTTCTCATTACAATTATTCAAACACTATTTTATAGAAATAGTGAGGACTGCTAAAACATCTTTCTAGAACCATCACTCCATATCCCGACTAGATCCTGCTATGTTCTCACCTCCTGAGAAGAAAAATAGAACAAAAAGGAAAAGGGTGAGCTCAACTAGCCCAGTAAGAATATTATGACTAAGATAATATACAACAAATTATCATTAGTATTCAACAGGGAAAAATCTGATAGAATATAATCGACAATAAGTTTTAGATCAACAACTGCAACGGAAACAACAAACCATTAGAAGAGTCAAGTAGAGAATGAATTCTACTATCTTCTAAGATTTGAAAGTCCATCATCAATATTTTACCCCTGTAACATCAATTAATAATCATCTTTAACCAAATATTCATCTTTGCACTACAGGCCAAAGATATTCATTTGTATCACCAGTCAGTCGTGTTCATCTCAACACCTGTTCATCTTTGCACTACAGGCCAAAGATATTCATCAGGTAATCATACATCTTTGCACTACAGGCCAAAGATATTCAGTAGTATCATCATTTAGGACTGAGGATGATGAAAAATATTTTAAAGAAAACGAATCCAGTGAGAGAAAAGAACAAATATTAGGGATTCGTATTACAGTTTATCCAAGTTCAATAATACCCCATAATAACCAATTTTGAAGCAAATTCAAAAATAAAGATCAAAACATGGATACAATCAAAGATAGTAACCATAATAGACAACTTGGACAAAAAGAAAAAAAAATTATTTTTCGGTAAATAGTGCCGTATTCGTGAATAGTGTCGTATACGTGAATAGTAACGTATACGTGAATAGTAACCCCGACACAAAAAGTTTTAAATTTGATAAAAAGTTTATACCAATATTTCGGCATAATGATATTGAAGAAAATATCATTTAAGAAGAAGATAATATCCCTTACCTCAAAATATCAGTACTTCTGTTCGGAATATCGGTATAAGGCTGAAGAAAACTTGCACTGATGAATAGAAACTCACAAAGTATCTAAATACTTCCAAAATACACTCAATAATCTAGAGAGAGAAAGAGAGAAAACTTGTTTCTGGTGTGATTTTCAATTCTAACTTAGCCCTCTATTTATAGGAAAATGTTAGCACGCTGAAGCAGACTTAAACTGCAACCTGATGGCTTTACCTACTACTATTCCCACCCACCACATTTGAATAAAAATCTCAGCACATTTTCACCAACCAAAAGTGGGGCCCACCAATTCTAGAATTTTCCGTCAAAATGACAAATTCCGTAACTTCTACAATTTCTGAACCAGTCATCTTGTAAAATTCATAACAAATCATACGATCATTTTTAACGGTTCAAAATTTGTGGACATATACTCAACTTATATATGAATAACATATCCAAAAATTACCACGATCCAACGGTCGGATTAAAAATTATAACCCCCGCAATATTTCTCAAAAATCCTGATTTGATTTTAAATACCTCCATTCCAATAAAAATACTGATAAAACACCTCAACATTAACTCCTTCATTTTTAACCACAATAAATATATCCAACATTTATATCCATATAAAATAAATATTTCCTTATCATATGAATCAATAATTAATTATTCACAAATAATATTACAGAATCACATTTATGACAACCGGGCCCTTCCCAGGAAAGAGTGGGCTTTCCAATAAGGATTTCTCCTTACTAGCGCGCAATTAGATGACCAAACCTCTCCGTAGACAAAACTTTCTAGACATTGCCAATAATGTTATCTAATAATATTATTTAAATAATATGAATTATTGATCTGATAATGGAAAATACTGTGCAGCAACAATTATTGAAACAACAATAATATAAAATATCAACGCAGCAATTATTGAATCAATAAAATAAAATATTGAACAGTAACTACTGTAACAATTATTGAGTAGTGCCTTCTTACGTAAGAATTAATAATTAGTGCAATACAGTGTGCTACTGTATTTTAACCACCAGGTATTCCAACAGTATTAACGGTAACAACTACGCCGTTATTTATAAACAACTTATACTTGTCGTTCTCTTCATCCAATCGCTTTCCGTTATGGGGCCCACACAAGGCTGCGCCGTCGTACGAATATTCCCCGACAGCAAGAATATTCCACGACCAAACGAATATTCACCGACCAAAAATGAATATTTTATAACCACTTGTTTATTTGAAATATTTGCGCATTTTACCCATAACTAACCACATTAATCAAATCAACCCTTTCTATTTTAAAATAATAAATAGAGAAAATTTAATTTCATTTATTAATAAGTTGGGGTCTTACACTTATCTTTAATTTTTTGTCGAAATATATATTGTAAAAAAAAGAGAAAAAAAAGAGTAAAAAAAAGAAAAAAGAAAAAAAATTAATAAAAAAAATTATATTTTTTTTCCATTGTGCTAACCAAACTTGTAGCACACCATCGAATTCCAACCAAGAGTTCATACCGTTCCATCATCAATTCTGACACGGAGCTACAATTTATAAATCTATGGCATATAAGAGGAGTACAAGACAATGGATCGATGATTTTTGTAGTATTCTGATAGTCACACCATCTATATTTTTGTTACGTGATAAGTAATTTTTGAATTGATTAGTAAAACTAGAAATTTTTCTAGGAGAATTCAAAAAAAGAACCCATTAGAAAGAATATTTTAGGTAAAAGGCTTATTGGTAAGATTAATCGAGGGTAAAAGTCAATTTATTGAGAGTATACACGAGTGAACCATTGATTCGAGCGAAACATGTAAGGGAGTGGTGAGAAGATTGTTTTCTATTAACCCTTATTTTGCAGGAAATATGTCTAACTCGAAGGATAAAGGAACTTATGAGGAACAACCCTCAACAGCTGAATTGAAATTCCAGATGGAAGCCATGCATAAAGAATGAGATCGAAGATTGAGAAAGACTATGGAGCAAATGCAAGAACAATTAGAAGAGATGAGGGTGTCTATGGCTGAGCTATCCCAAAACACTCATGGGATGCAAAACAAGACGAGGGCACAACAAACTGACACAAGAAAGGAAGATCCTTACGGTGAGGACAGTAGTGCAGCGGAAGACCGTGAATCTAATTTTTCACATCAAAGACATGGAGGTGCTAGGGAAAAAGGAGGTCGGGACAGAGAAGATGGCAATTTGGATAGCATAAAAATGAAGATTTTAGCTTTCCAAGGCACAAGTGATCCTGAGGCTTATTTAGATTGGGTAACCAAGATGGAGTGAATCTTTGACTGTCACAATTATTCAGACCTTAAGAAAGTCAAACTGGTCGTTACTGAATTTTTGGGATATGCACTGATATGGTGGGATCAGTTGACAGCTAATCAGAGAAGGCGTGAAGAGCGGCCGATTACAACATGGGTGGAGATGAAAGCTATCATGAAAAAGAGGTTTGTACCAACATACTATCAACGGGAGATCATTCGTAGTTTACAAACTCTTAAACAGGGAAGTCGAAGTGTGGATGAATATTACAGGGAGATGGAAATGTTGAAGGATCGAGCTAATCTGATTAAGGATAATGAAACAGCGATGGCTAGGTTCTCGGCAGGATTGAACTGAGAGATTGCAGACTTGGTTGAACGACAACATTATTTGGAGTTAGAAGAACTAGTACATATGGCTACTAAGATAGAGAAACAACCCAAGAGGCGAGGAGGACAACGAGGACAATCTAATGTTGGTTCATCATGGAGACCTAATTTAGCAAAGCGAGAGGAAAAGACAGTTATGTTCAAACCAAAGGTGGAACATAAGCAAGGATCAACTAGCTGAGATACTCTAGGTAAAAATGAACAACCTTCTTTTGGACGTAATTGGGACATTGTATGCTTCAAGTGTCAAGGCAGGGGACATATTTCTAGCCAATGTCCAAATTAGAGGAAAATGTTATTACTTGACAATGGAGATGTAGAGATCGAGGGGGAAAAGAGCGACACTGATTCTATGCCACCATTAGAGGAGATAGGTGAGGATGCGATACATGGTGAAATTCTGGTTACAAGAAGAGCACTTAGTATGCAGGTTAAGGAGGAGAGCAGTGAACAACGGGAAAATCTATTCCATACTCGATGTCTTGTGAATGGGAAAATCTGTTGTGTAGTCATAGATAGAGGCAGCTGTACAAATGTGGCAAGCACTACGATGGTAGAGAAATTGGGGTTATCTACTACCAAACATCCACATCTGTATCGTTTGTAGTGGCTCAATGATAATGCAGACATTAAAGTAACCAAACAGGTGTTAGTTCCATTTGCTATTAGTCAGTATGTTGATGAGGTATTGTGTGATGTGGTGCCAATGTAGGCGGGGCATATGTTATTGGGTAGACCATGGCAGTTTGATAGGAGGGTTCAACATGATGGGTTTACCAATGTATTTTCCTTTGTTTACGACAAGAAGAAAATCGCTTTGCGTCCTTTGTCACCACAACAAGTACATGAGGATCAAATTCATTTGCAAAAAGATTATGTACAAAGAAAAGAAAGTGAAGAAAAGAAAAATCAAGAAGAAAAAAAGGGAGAAAAAGAAAGAGAGAAAAAGAAAGATGAGAAAAAAAATAAATATACTAGCAAAAAAGAGTGATGTGAGAAGAGCTTTGATTTCTAAACAACCTATGATTTTACTTCGGTATAAAGATGCGCTTTTGAATACTAACACTAATGAATCTTTGCCTAGTGTTGTTTAATCTCTCTTACAGGAATTTAAAGATGTATTTCTCGAAGAGCTTCCTCATGGACTACCACCTATTCGGGGAATTGAGCATCAAATTGATTTTGTTCCCGGTGCGACGATTCCAAACCGCCCATCTTATCGGAGTAATCCCGAGGAGACGAAGGAGTTACAAGGGCTAGTTGACGAGCTGATGGGGAAAGGATTCGCGAGAGAAAGTATAAGCCCGTGTACAGTTCCGGTGATTCTAGTGCTGAAAAAGGATGGAAAATGGAGGATGTGCATCGATTGTCGAGCGGTAAATAATATTACTGTAAAATATCGACATCCCATTCTTTGTTTAGATGACATGTTAGATGAATTACATGGGTCTTGTATATTTTCAAAAATTGATTTAAAAAGTGGTTATCATCAAATTAGAATGCAAGAGGGTGATGAATGGAAAACAACATTTAAAACTAAATATAGTCTTTATGAGTGGTTGGTATTACCTTTTGGGTTAACTAATGCACCAAGCACTTTCATGAGATTAATGAACCATGTTTTACGTCAATTCATTGGAAAATTTGTCGTAGTTTATTTTGATGATATCTTGATTTATAGCAAACACTTGGAAGATCATGCATTTCATTTAAAATCTATTTTAGATGTACTTAGAAAAGAAAAGTTATTTGCTAACATAGAAAAATGCACATTTTGTTCGGATAGAATTATTTTTCTTGGCTTTCTTGTGAGTTCACAGGGAGTTCAAGTTGATGAGGAGAAAGTACGTGCGATCCGGGATTGGCCGATTCCAACCAATGTGAGTCAAGTACGAAGCTTTCATGGGCTCGCAAGTTTTTATTGACGTTTTGTTCGAAATTTCAGTGAGATTACAGCACCATTAACCGAGGTCATCAAGAAAAGTGTGGGCTTTAAGTGGGGTGATGAACATGAAAAAGCATTTAACTTAATAAAGGATAAACTAACAAATGCTCCTTTACTTATTTTGCCTAACTTTGGTCAAACTTTTGAGATTGAGTGTTATGCTTCAGGTTTAGGGATTGGAGCTGTGTTGATGCAAGAAAGGAAACCAGTGGCGTATTTCAGTGAAAAATTGAGTGGGACATCTTTGAACTATCCTATATATGACAAAGAGATGTACGCTTTGGTTAGAGCTTTGGAGACATGGCAACATTACTTGTGGCCCAAGGAATTTGTGATCCACACCGATCATGAATCATTGAAATATTTAAAGGGTCGGCATAAGTTGAACAAAAGGCATGCACGATGGATGGAGTTTATCGAGACATTTCCCTATGTCATTCGATATAAGCACGGTAAAGAGAATGTCGTTGCAGATGCTTTATCTCGAAGGTATGTTTTGTTAAATACTCTTGATACGAAATTGCTTGGGTTTGAACGAATTAAAGAGTTATATGATAATGACCTTGATTTCGGTGAAGAGTTTAAAACTTGTGAAAATAATGTAGTGGGTAAATACTTTAGAATTGATGGATTCTTGTTTCGTGAAAATAAACTATGTATTCCTGCATATTCTTTGCGTGAGTTGTTGGTTAGGGAGTCACATGGGGGTGGTTTAATGGGACATTTTGGTGTTGATAAAACTTTCGCTATTTTGAAAGAACATTTTTATTGGCCTCATATGAAACGAGATGTGGAAAGAATATGTGATAGATGTATTACTTGTCGCCAAGCTAAATCTCGTGTTCAACCCCATGGATTGTATACACCATTGCCTATTCCTAATGAACCTTTGATTGATTTGTCTATGGACTTTGTGTTGGGTTTACCTAGGTCTGAGCATGGTCATGATTCAATATTTGTGGTCGTGGATAGATTTTCAAAAATGGCACATTTTATTCCATGTCATAAAACTGATGATGCATCTCTTGTTGCTGATTTGGTCTTTAGGGAGATTGTGCGTTTGCATGGTATGCCCAAAACTATTATTTCTGATAGGGATACCAAGTTCTTAAGTTACTTTTGGAAGACTTTGTGGAGTAAATTGGGTACTAAACTGTTATTTTCAACTACTTATCATCCACAAACTGACGGTCAAACTGAAGTAGTAAATAGGACTTTGTCGGCATTGTTACGGGCTATCATTAAAAAGAATATCAAGCAATGAGAAGAATGTTTACCACATGTTGAGTTTGCATATAACCGTTTTGTTCATTCTGCCACTAATTTTTCTTCATTTGAAATTGTATACGGTTTTAATCCCTTGATACCGTTGGATTTATCACCATTACCTGTTTCAGATTATACTAACATGGATGGAAAGAGAAAGGTTGATCTTGCTAAGCAGATTCATGAAAAAGCCAGACTAAACATTGAACGGAGGACGGAACAGTAAATTAAGCACGCGAACAAGGGACGACATCAAGTGATCTTTAAACCCAGAGATTGGGTGTGGTTACATATGCGGAAAGAAAGATTCCCCGTTCATAGACGTTCGAAATTACTTTCGAGGGGAGATGGTCCATTTCAAGTTCTCGAGCGTATCAATGACAATGCCTATAAATTAGATTTGCCAGGTGAGTATAATGTTAGTGCCACATTTAACGTAACTGATCTAAGTCCGTTTGATGTAGGTGACGATTTGAGGACAAATCCTTTACAAGAGGAGAGGAATGATAAGGACATGGCATGCGTGGATTTAAATAAGACTAAAGGGACGTGGGGATCAAGCAAGGCTAGAAGTAAAAGATTCAAACAAGATCTCAATGGATTGATCCGAGATGTTTGGGCTGAAGCTAACACAAAAAATCCAAAAAAAAAGGATGAGACACAAATTTGGGTCAATTTAATACAAGCCCAATTCTGATTTTTTACTAAGCCCACAAATTACATATTCAGTAAAGACTTTTAGATTTTTATAATTCTATTGTAATTAGGACTTCTTTTTAATTAAAAGTTCTTTTCCAAATTGACTTCTATTAGGGTTATAGTTTATAAATTCCTATTAGGATTTGGATTATTTTGAGTAGTATAAATAGAGGTTTAAGTTGATGTAATCAAACACATTATTATTATTCAATATATTTGTAAGTTTATTCTCTACTTTTGGTTCTTTGAAGAATTCCTAAGAAATTAGTAGTTTCTTAGTTCTTTATTTGAGATTCAATTTGACTTATCATACAACAATTCATAGTTGTGTGTGGCGTCTTCTACCGCATCAATCGTCGATTGTACCGAGATTATCGCTTCAATATAAGCGAGGGGTCAAGGTGTCATTGGTGTCCATTCAACGTAGATTCCGAATGCGAGCAGTTGTACCAAGATTACCGTCTAAAGTATAGACGAGGGGTTAAGGTGTTGCAAGCAATTCACCCAATAATCGTGCTAGAAACGATCTGGGTGACGACCACCTCACGCAAGCGTGTCGTGGAGTCTATCACATGGGTTGCACTATGCTACGCTGCTGCTGCTGTTTTGATGAAGCACATTTGAAGTTCTATAACACCTATTTTAAATACTCGTTTAGGCTGTGTTTATTAAAAAAAAAATTAGTTATAATTGGACCTTTAATTTGGAGATACAGATTTTTTTAAGAGGCATGGTTGAACTGCTAACAGCAACAGTGCAGGCGCGCATGCATGCATTGCACTGTATTGCAGCGGCTGTTTAGCTTGGTTTTGTTGAGCTATTTGATGTCTTTAGTGCTACTACATAAGCTATATTTTCTTTCTTTTAAATAAGTATTGTTGTAGATATTAACTTTCTTTTGATACTTTACACATATCACTGCTATGTTAAGTTTCATTGCAATTTCTCTATTAAAATGAGTTAACTCATTGTTCCTTGTTATCACTGTATTTCCAGTGTTTTAGATTTCCATATGGAATGAACAGTAAATATGTAAGTTTTTAATTGACGGATTATTTTAACTTCAGTAATCTAATTTCATTTTCAAAATGCAACTTTAGTTGGTATAGAACATGAAGACAATGTAACTCCAAATTTTCATTTATTCTTTTATCAACTTTGAATAAAGAGCTAGAAAAAAGTCCAAGGAATTAAGATTACAATATGAATACTAGGTTACAACCACTCTGAACTGATTGGACAACAATACTGGAAGTCCAAGGAATATGTTATGTATTTGTGTTTAGTCTGAATAGGTTTCTTCTCATTTACATATGATTATTAAGTAGCTTTAGTTACTTTTAGGAACTGAGAGTAGGTTATGCTTGTATCTTTTGATGCTTGTAATTCTAATCTGCATCACTTAGTTTGTTCAGCTTTCTCTGCTGACCTACTTTTAAACTTAATTTCGTTTTATTGAGTTCTACTTACTTTCTATGTTCCAGGTTAGAGTATGAGCAAAAGCGAGACATAGAGTCACAAATAACGAAGCTAGAATCATCACTCAATACTTTGAAAAATGCATTGAAACAGGTCGAGGATAAAGAAAATGAACTACAATCAGCAATAGAGAAAGCTACTGATGAGATTAATCAATGGAAGATGGAGGTTCAGGGTAAGTTTAATTTATTTTTTTAGACTTTACTAATTCAAATTCGCCTGATGCTATATACAATGGGCTGGTTTATTTGTTAATACATGTACTTGTCTTTGTGATTGGTGCCTTTGGTTTTTTCAAAAACAAAGTAAAGGCAGTATTCATATTGCAATCACAATTCCTTGGACTTCCATTATTGTTGTCCAATCAGTTCAGAGTGGTTCTATCACTATCAGCTTTGAATAAAGAGCTAGAAAAAGTTCAAATGGAACTTGACAACAAATCGTTTCAAAATCACTGTCTAGGTAAGATCAGATCCTTTATACTCCCTCCGTTCTAAATTATAAGATCTAGTTTGACTTTTTTAAAGTCAATATAAGATATTTTCATATTCAAAATTTATGTAATTCATTTAACTTTGAAAACAATAAAACTTGTAAATAATATTTCTTTTTAATATAGTTTACAATTTTAATAATCGTGTTGTCCAAAATTAAATGAATTCATATCAATTTTGAGTTCAATATATCTCCAATTGAATGGACTTAAAAAGCCAAAACTGATCCTATATTTTGGAACTGAAGGAGTATATTCAAATGACTATCTACATATCTGAAAGAGTAATAAAAAAAATTCCTTTCTATAGAGCTTCACTATTTGCAATATCTATTTGCTGGAAATCTCAAGTTACTATACTATCTAAAAATGTAATTTTTATCTGCTTATGCATATTTTTCATCTAGATCAAACTATGGTTTTACAAGCAGCAAAGTTGAGGGATGCTTCTAATAAGTATGAATGTGATAAGAATTTCTGGGCTGCAGCTATTTATGAATTAGGGAGGAAAATCAAGGTAAACTGACAAAGAATTCAAGTTGCACTGTAGAAACATCTTGAACTCAACTTATGAACTTGTATTGATTTATTTGTAGATCATGAAGCAAGAGCATTTTCAGCTCTCATGTGAAGCACATGATTGTGCCAAATCAATTCCTGATTTGCATGAGATGGTTTCTGCAGTTCAAGGACTTGGTAAGTTTGAATAACAACTTTACTACATTTGGTGAGTGCTTTTTATATCATTTTCTTTTTCATTGCCGTTGAACAGTATGAGGATCTTAAACTAAAGTATAGCAAGGAGCATGTGAAGATGAAGAAGCTTTATAATCAAATTCAAGAAGCAAGAGGTACATTTTTTAATTCCTTTATGTGAAAAATAATATAATTTACATAATATTTTGAATATAAAAATTGACTCAAGCTTCTCTCTTTGACTATATTCCTCTGGGAACATCAGGGTATTTTGTAGATGTCGACCACTAAGTAAAGAGGAGGTTTCGTCAGGGTGTGCGACAGTTGTTTATTTTGATGCAGCTAAGGATGGAGATATTGGGATACATACTGGTAGTTCCTCAAAAAAGTTATACACGCCAAGGGATAACCAAGGTATGCAAAATAATGACAAGATTAATTTGGAAACTTCTATAGACTGTAGTTTATATGGACTTTAAGAATATAATGCACATGGGCTGAAAATCATGTGTAACTAAATACTGATCTAAATCACGTCTTTTAACTTTTTCTTCCCATTCGTATTGACTTCTTTTTCTTCCTCTTTTCAGTTTTTGAACTTTTTTTGGTTCCATTTTTGTTCATTTTAGTGTTTCTTCACTTTTCTCCTTATAATTGGTTGTCTCACAAAAGTACTATTTGAGTTCATTGAGTATTTCTGATTAAAATATCAAAACATATAATTTAGATGTGCATTAGTTGAAAATAGTATGCACACAAGCCAATCATGTTTGATGATAAAGCATATACTTTGTAACAATCTTAATTTTTTATTAATAAATGAATAAGATTGTTACAGAATATATGCTTTATTATCAAACATAATTGCTTTGTGTGCATACTACTTTTAATCTCCCACTTGCACTAAAGCCAATCGTTATGGTATCTCATACCCTTCTTCTCTAAGTGACGATTATCCTGCTGTTGGATAAGCTTTAGTTAATATGTAATGTTGTTCTTGAGAGTCCACTATCTCTATAGTGATTTCCAATATTTCAATGATTTCTATAATCAAATGAAACTGTCACAACACATGTTTAGATCCAAGATGAGACTTAGGAACTATTCTTAGTTCAGTAATGAACTTTACATCCAAACAATCAACTATCAGCTTCATTTAAAACTCTATTTTATCACGTTTCTGCTTACTTTGTGCAATTTGATTGCGTTTATGAATATTACAAACCTAACAGTGGTATCAAAGCCAAACCTTTATGCGAATTATTAATTATTTTAATTTGATATGCATATTGATATGTGTTTAAAACAATTTAATTGGGCATAATTTGTTGTATAAAATTTATTTAAAAGAAAAAAAAGGAATAAGCCGTCAATTTCCTGCTATATGATATCAAGGGTGAATAGATTTTTTTTTCAAAAACGTGGCCACGTGCATGATTACGGTAACATATATTGTTGTATATATATATATATATATATATATATATATATATATATATATATATATATTACCTGATTCACATGAATCCTGCAGGGAGTTTGTTTTCGTTATATAATAAATATATATTATAATAACGTAATTATTCAATTGCATATACATGTACATGATCTGTTTTTTAAAAAATAAAATCTATGATACCATATGATCTTATATCTATATATATATATATATATATATATATATATATATATATATATATATATATATATATATATATGATCAGGTAAGGGAAGAAAATGCGGGACTTTTTTTGGCATTTTTTTTAAACAACTAAAAAAAAGTTTAATATTTTATTGAACTAAAATTTTTCATAATACACTGTTTTGAGCGTGATTTGGATACCTATACCAAAAAATATATGTACAGTCTGCACAGACTGTACAAGCCTATTTTGTTATATGTATCCAAATCACACCCAAAACACTGTATTATGGAAAAATTTCAGTTCCATAAAATATTAAACTTTTTTTTAGTTGTTTTAAAAAAAAGGCCAAAAAAAAAAATCCGCATTTTAGTATCGTAAGGGAGTTCTTACCTGATCTGGACCCTATATATATATATATATATATATATATATATATTCTTAATTATTTTATAATTAAAATAAAAAATTTATTTTAATCTTAAAATTAAAGTTTATTTTAATTTTAAAATTGGATTTCATACTAACTAATTAGAGTTGGAATTAGATTCTATGATAACTATTTGGAATTAAAATTGGATTTCATGTTTCTTAAAATAAAGCAGTTTATTTGTGAATAGTAAAGTGAATTCATGTTTCTAAAATAAAGGAGTTTATTTACATATAGAATAAGATTTCATATTATTTAAAATAAAGGAGTTTATTTGTGAATAGAAAAGAGAATCTGTGTTTCTTTTAATAAATGAGTTTTTTTTTACTTGGAATTGGATTCCATAATTAATTAAAATAAATGAGTTTATTTTGATTAAAGAATTTGATTAAAATAAAATAGTTTATTTTATTCAAAATTGGATAAATTAAAATAAAAGAGGTTTATTTTGATTTAAATTTAGATTAAAAATAAATGAATTTATTTTGATTCAAAATTAGATTTTATGCTAACTAATTTTGCCCATTAAATGATATCAATATATATATTGAATGATTATTATTCATGAGATAAATACTATTTATTGATGCATATGTAGATGTGTATGATAATAAATGAGATTAATTATAGACTATTGACCAATGTGATTGAATTTTATTTTAGTTGGATGAATAAATGTATGTGTTTTATTAAATGGGGTCTGCGTACCTCGTCTTCTCTAATTTTTTTCTTAACGTAAATACTATCTTCATTCTATGCACTTCCCCTTGACTGCTGATCAAGGTTTCTATTTATTTTAAAATAGTTTTGTAATAGGAATAGTTAGAATTAATTTTGAAGAATTGGAGATAAAAGAGCAAGGAGCGTTTGAAGATCTGTTTGTAATCTAGCCCGGGTATAAATGTAATAGTTATATTTAAATTTAATTCTTGCACCCATAGGGTTTGACCTTTTGGTTCACTTGGTGGCTCTAGTGAACCAAACTAAAATAAAAGTTCATAATCAATCCGGGTAGAATATAATATTTTATATGTGCATGCTTATACTATATATATATATATATGTGTGTGTGTGTGTGTGTGTGTGTGTGTGTGTGTGTGTGTGTGTGTGCATGCGGGCTAAACAAGATAAGACAACTTAATAACAAACCCCTCAAATTTTTTATATTAAGTCCTAAGCGTTCAAAGATATTTGAAATATCGAACGTCGCCTTCTAGCATGATAAAAATAATAGAGTATCAATTAATTATTATAAGTTTGTTGTGTCACCACAAGGTTTATCTTAATTCTTCGAGATGTTAATTTTATCACATTTGATGCTTATAAATAAAATTGAACAATGTTGTTTTGTTGTGTCACTACAAGGATAATATTTTCTTTTTTTGAATATATAGAGTGCTAGGTTAGACTTAACTTGGATAATTTTGATTCGGATATGCCACCACTTGATCAAAATAATCTAAGAGGCAAAATACAAGGAGTTGCATAGTTGATGTAATTGACGAGAGTTGTCTACCTATTAATTTATATATAGTTTGTTGTGTCACCACAAGGCTATGTACATTTGAAATGGGATCCTTATTCTCACTAGCAAATCTTTAATTAGATTTTGTCAAACTATATAAGTGTGGGTAATATAGTTTGAAGAAAATAGTGGGAGATACCAATTTAAAACAAGAGCTAAATTATTTTGGTAATTAATAAAAGAATGTATGCTAAAATGTTGTGAATTACAAATTTATTTACATAATTTTACAATGTATAAAATTATTGCATAGCATATTAGATGCTAAATTAATCGAACCGAATTAAACGGATTGGTTAAGAAATTTGAGAATAGTTCTCATAGCTGAAAAGTTATCTTATGTCCTTAATACGCCTATCCCTACAATGGTTGTAGACAAAGCCTCTGAGGAAGAGATTGCTACTCTTACAAAGTGCAAGATGATGCACAGTTGACTTAATGCATTATGCTCGCATCCATGAGTAACGAGCTTCAGCGTCAGCATGAAACTATGGATGCTCCTACTATACACCTGCACGTCAAGTAGTTGATGGTGAGGAAAGTAAGACTAATAGATATCAGATATCTAAGGAGCTCTTCCGATCTAGAATGATCGATGACACTACAGTACATAAAAAGTCCTTAACATTATCAATTTGATTGATCAATTAGGATAATAGGGTTTGTCATGGATGGAGAGTTGAGCCAAGATTTGATCTTGTACTCACTCCAGGACACTTTTCACAATTGTTGTGAATTTTTCATATGAACAAGCTAGATATCAACTTCGTTGATTTTCTTAACATGTTGAAAAAACAACTGAGAGTCACTTTCCAACCAAGAAAGTCCAAGTCTTACTGGTAGGGGATAAAATGATCTTCTAAAAGAAGAACGATTCAAAGAAGGTAAATAGAAAGGCAAAAACAAAGGATAATAAAAATAAAATTGATACGGATAGCAAAGGAGTTTGCTTTCACTGCAATAAACATGAACACTGGAATAGAAACTACGAGAAGTATTTTTTAGAGGCTAACCAGAAGAAGCTTAGTTTCGGTTACAAATATAGTTTTTGTTCATGATTGAAATAAATTTTTCTTTAAGTCAAGGTTCTACTTGGGTATTGGATACCGGCTTTGGTTATCATAAATATAGATTTATGAAGGGACCAAGTAGAAGTAGAAAGCTAAACAAAGATAAGTAATCCTATGTGTGAGAAATGAAGCAAAGGTTGCTACATTAGACATAGAAACTTATAGTTTAGCAATGCCTACGGGCAAATCTATTAAGTCAATAAGTTGTTATTGTATTCCAGTTCTTGTTAGAAATATTATTTCCATTTTTGTTGTTGGACAATAAAATCTTTGGTATTATATTTAAGAGCAATTGTTATTCTATTTATAATAATAATATTTTGTATAGAACTGGAATATCACTTAATGGATTTTGTATACTTCACTTACATGAAAAATTATTTTGCAAATTAAACAAACTAATATAAGAAAAAGGAGATGATTATTCAAAAGGTTGAATGTTTGTATTTGATGAAATAGAAGTGCGAATAATTTGAATGGTTCAAAGAATTCAGAAGTGAAACAAATTAGCAAAGTATTAGGATTCTTTGATCAGATCAAGGAAAGAATACTTGTGCAATGAGTTTCTAGATCATCTCAAATGATTTTATCATAATAGACTCCTCTTGATACGCAATAATTGATTGATGTATCTAAAAGGAAAAATCGTACCTTGTTGGACATGGTGTGGTCCATAATAATTTTACCGACATTCTAGTATCCTTCTTGGGTAATGTCCTAGAAATGACTGCATATCTACGAAAAGGTAACCTCAAAATCTGGCCACAAGACTCCATAAAAGTTATGGACAGGAAGGATTCCTAATTTTAAATATGTTAAGGTAAGGGGTTATTCAGCTTATGTGAAAAGGTTTCACAGGATAAACTTGGGACAAGATTTGACAAGTACAGATTTGTGGGACATCCTAAAAAAAGTTTAGGGTATATATTCTATAATCCTACTTAGAAAAAGGTATTTTTTGCGAAATACGCTACCTTCTAAGATAAAGGTGTTTATCATTGAAGGGGCTAGTGGGAGGATAATAGATCTTGAAGAGTTCAAGAATCACAAAATACTATAAGTTAAATAAGAGGAACTTGTAGATAAACCTATTGTACCACAATCGAATCGTAAATTTGGAATAGTACCGAAGATACCTAAGAGGTATGGATTCAACATAGATGATGATAATGATAAGGTACACATCATGGAAGATGATGATACAGTTACATATGATGAGGTAAGAGTTGTAGACACTCAGAGAAATGGATTAAAGCAAGCTTCTCAAATATGGAACAATCGTTTTGATGAAACAATCAAAAGAGTTTGATTTTATCACAAATAAGAATGAACCTAGTGTGTACAAAAGGGTCAGTGGGAGCGCTGTGACATTCTTAATATTATATGTTGATATACTATGGGTAAGGAATGACATACTAATGATACAATCATTAAAGATAAAGTTGTCTAAACATTCCTCCATGAATAATTTGGGAAGAGTATCTTAATTGGGGATATAAATCTATATAGATAGATTTAAGAGGATGATCGACTTAACCCAAGGAACGTATATTCATTTGATGCTAAAGTCGTTTAACATTACAAACTCCATGAGATGTCTCATATTGATGAGCCATGGAGTGTATCTCTCTTAATAAGTATGAATGTGATAAGAATTTATGGGCTGCAACTATTTATGAATTAGGGAGGAAAATCAAGGTAAACTGACAAAGAATTCAAGTTGCACTGCAGAAGCATCTTGAACTCAACTTATGTACTTGTATTGATTTATTTGCAGATCATAAAGCAAGAGCATTTTCAGCTCTTATGTGAAGCACATGATTGTGCCAATTCAATTCCTGATTTGCATGAGATGGTTTTTGCAGTTCAAGGACTTGGTAAGTTTGAATAATAACTTTACTGCATTTGGTGAGTGCTTTTTATATCATTTTCTTATTCATTGCAGTTGCACAGTGTGAGGATCTTAAACTAAAGTATAGCGAGGAGCATGTGAAGATGAAGAGGCTTTATAATCAAATTCAAGAAGCAAGAGGTACATTTTTTAATTCTTTTATGTGAAAAATAATATAATTTACATAATATTTTGAATACAAAAATTGACTCAAGCTTCTCTCTTTGACTATATTCCTCAGGGAACATCAGGGTATTTTGTAGATGTCGACCACTAAGGAAAGATGAGGTTTCGTCAGGGTGTGCGACAGTTATTTATTTTGATGCAGTTAAGGATGGAGATCTTGGGATACATACTGGTAGTTCCTCAAAAAAGTTATACAAGTTTCACCGTGTTTACACGCCAAGGGATAACCAAGGTATGCAAAATAATGACAAGATTAATTTGGGAACTTCTGTAGACTGTAGTTTACATGGACGTTAAGAATATAATGCAAATGGGCTGAAAATCTTGTGTAACTAAATATTGATTTAAATCATGTCTTTTAACTATTTCTTCCCATTCGTATTGACTTCTTTTTCTTCCACTTTTCAGTTTTTGAACTTTTTTTGGTTCCATTTTTGTTCATTTTAGTGTTTCTTCACTTTTCTCCTTATAATTGGTTGTCTCACAAAAGTACTCTTTGAGTTCATTGTTGAGTATTTCTGATTAAAATATCAAAACTTATAATTTAGATGTGTATTAGTTGAAAGTAGTATGCACACAAGTCAATCATGGTTGATGATAAAGCATATACTTTGTAACAATCTTAATTTTTTATTAATAAATGAATAAGATTGTTATAAAGTATATGCTTTATCATTAAACATGATTGACTTGTGTGCATACTATTTTCAATCTCCCACTTGCACTAAAGCCAATCGCCATGGTATCTCAGACCCTTCTTCTCTAAGTGACGATTATCCTGCTATTGGATAAGCTTTAGTTAATGGATATGTAATGTTGTTCTTGAGAGTCCACTATCTCTATAGTGATTCCTCATATTTCAATGATTCCTATAATCAAATGAAAGTGCCACAACACATGTTTAGATCCAAGATGAGACTTAGGAACTATTCTTAGTTCAGTAATAAACTTTACATCCAAACAATCAACTTGCAGCTTCATTTAAAACTCTATTTTATCACGTTTTAACTTACGTCCAACGACCGAAAAATCGTTGTAAATGGCATTTGGCAATGAAATTTTGCACATTTAGCAACGAAAACAGTTTGTTGCAAAATCACAAAATTTTTGTAGTGTTTACGGACTCGAAGACTATTTACTAAGATTTCTCTTCCTTATATCTATAGCCTTAACAACTCTGATACCATTAATGTAACGCCCTCATACCCACGGTATCTGATATGGTGCTTACTACTAGTCAATATATATAACAAATTCAAATCTATACGTCCATGGTATCTGATTATATGCTTATATCTAATTGAGCGACTATACAATTATAACCAGATGCAATTTTCATAGATCCAAGATTCACAGTATCCCATAACAGATAACAATTCCCAGGAGAACTATTGCTGTGTTTGGATACCCTCATTTGAATGTATGAACTGTATCTGTGAATTGTATCTATCTATCCGAAATTCAGAGTACCCGTAATAACATGAACAATCTATATTACCAATACCCTCACTCAGATATATAGTCTATGTCATGCGAATTACACTATCATATCGATAGTTTCTATCTATCCGAAATCTAGAATATCAACAACAACATGAACAATCCATGTTGTCAATACCCTTACTCAGATAAATAGTTCCTAATGATCTCAAACTAGATTGAAAATTCTAATTACATCTATATATGTAAAGAAAACACGATTGCAGAAATAAAAGATGTTATATATATATCATTAAGGTTCGATTATATTATTCTTCATAAAGATTTTCTTAATAAAAAGTATGACATTTAATTAGACAGTAATATAAACTAATCTAAGTAGGGACGCTTCCCTTTATTAACTCCAGATGTGCCAAGTTTACCATCTAATACTGCAAAGGAAATAATTTACAAGGGTGAGCTATGACATGCTCAGCAGGTTTTATATTTAAAACAATATATGATTTGAAGAAGTATAACAGTTCAAAACTCAACTGATTGTTGCTACCATTTCTGGAATTTCTATTTCAACCATTTTTGGAATTTTTATTTCTATCAGTCACACAGACTTAGAAATTTTGTTTAGATATGAGATAGGGGATCAGCCT
The DNA here is from genome assembly GCA_016801055.1 of Panax notoginseng. NCBI lineage: Eukaryota > Viridiplantae > Streptophyta > Magnoliopsida > Apiales > Araliaceae > Panax > Panax notoginseng. The sequence continues at coordinate 89,509,833 of CM029020.1, read as the reverse complement.
ATTCAACATCCTAGGAGTATGCATCTCATCCTACTCGTGCTCACATGCACTAAACGTTAATATATAATTGACCCAACATCGATCCCTTTTTGGGATACACAACTTCAGTATAGGATGTCTTACCAAAGCAATTTGGTTTGACACAACAATTTATGCTCAATAATATCATATGAATAAACAATTCATTTTCTGAGTTATGCTGAAACTATAGCAATAACTTTACAACAATTTGCAATTCAAGTTTAGGTTTGGTATTACATATCAACAACAATTCAAGATAGAAATCTTGTTCAACGAATAAGTAGGGTTTGAGAAATTTGGGTAATTAATAATTTAGATTTAGTAAATGTGACGAACGAGAATTTTGTAAATTATTTTAAATATTTATTGAAGTAAATAAATATTTTTCGACGATTTAATTATTAGATTAAATAATCAATTGATGCAATTGTGGTAGAATAATTTAATTATATGTGTTATATTTATTAAATTAATGTAGAGAATTTTTATGATCAAAGTTTGTAATTATGTGAGCTTAATGAATTAAATGAATTATTTAATTAAGCATGATGTTACTTTAATTAATTTAATTATTAATTAGAGATTTAATAAATTGACATTATTTATTAATGAAATAATTAATTATATGACTATGTGAAATTATGAGAAGTTATTATATTTTATTTATATTAAATAAAATATATAAATTATTGTGCAAGTGGGTGTGACATGATTTAAACTATAGTATAAGAGGTTTATTTAATTAAATGACTTTTAAAACCTTTTCTAACTAGCCAAACATGACACTATGGGAAGTTGATGGCAGTTACCCATGACTGGGTAACTGACCACCAACGCGTCAGTTGATTTCTATATTATACGCCTTCCTTTCCTTTTCTTTCAATTTTTTTCTTCTAAGACTAATATTAAGCAGAGAGAGTTGAGAAAATTAGAATAAAGTGTAGGAGAAACTCTGTGGTTGAGACAGGGAGGAAGTTATTATCTTTACATTCTACGCTTGGGTAATCTTCTCAAACCTAATTTCTATTTTACGTCATTTAGTTTTTATAAAATGGCTTTCAAAGTTTGGTTTAACGTCTGTAATTGGGATAGGAATAATGATTATGGGTTTTGTTTATGTTATGGCATATCAAATCGTATTTTATTACATTTAGTTTGTAAACCATAACATCAGTATTGTGAAAACATGTCGTACATATGTTATTTCAAAATAAACAGAGTACGTGATATGGCCATATGGCCATATATGTGATAATTGATGTATTGATTATATATTATCCCTAAAATTTACACCCTTATATTATTGATCATGTTAATACGAAGAGATCAAGCCTTAAACGAACGGATTCGGTGTTATAACGAATCTGTACGGCTAAATTATGTGTTTTGTTCAAAAACTTCAAGAACATCAAGAACAGTCCAATTTTACATGATTTAAATATGTGATTATATGTTTTAATGGGTTAAAATCACTTTATAGATGTTGTATTATGAATATACATGAACTATAACTTGTGGGTATGTCTAATTTTGAGTAGAAAATAAGAAATTGGGAGAAATTGGCATGTTCTGCGATTTTTCGCGAACAGCCATTTCTGTGTCTGGTATGCCGCGCCGCAGCGTCGGCTACCAGTTCATTTCTCGCGCCGCAGCGCCCCCGTGCCGTAGCGCCATAACTCGAGCCACAGCGCCACGGCGCCGCAGCTCCAAGTGTCCGGCCGCAGCGCCATCGCGCCGCAGCGCGAAGCCTTAGTACAAACGTGGCGCCGCAGCGCCACTCTCCAGAAAATTCAGAATGAGTTATTTTAAAAAATGTTTAAGTCTAACAATGTGTTAGTGGATTGATGTAATGAACATGTAAACATGTTAGAAGAATAATGTGATGATAAAATAGTTGTTTAACATGTAAATAACATAATTGCATGTGGAGTAAATTATTAAATACATAATTAGCTTGATAATTCATGAAATAGAAATTATGTGACAAAGTGGTAAATTGACTAAGTGTAGTCAATAATTAAAGCAGACAACGAGAATGAGTTTTTTTGATGAACAGTTAAGTTATAATTAACTGGTATTGTGTATGTGAATGGTATGTAGGATTTAATTCAAAGAACGTGCTTAGTTAAAGTGTAATCTACGCACGAGGCAAGTATTCTATCCCTAACTCCATCATATTGAGCAAGTTTATTTAAACTTAAACGTTACTGTTATGTTGAACAAGTTTTCCTAACCCTACTTGTCATTATTGTTCAAGTTTATTATTTACCTTGAATAAATTATCCTTGTTATTATTCAAGTTCAAGCATGATATTAAAGATTAATTATCTTTCCAAAGCATGATTCAGTTATACAATAATTGTCCTATTGTATACTTTTGAGATTTTTTTTTATTCAAATCAAATATCAATTATTGTTGAACCTTATTAGACTAGTGAACCTTATTGATTCAACTAGTCTATAGTTGATGAACGTTCTAAATTTTAGAACCCTTGATGAATTATCCAAACCAAACTTCCTTTTGTGCGGACTCGAATGTCAAACTGAGAAGAACAACCCTGAAAAGGGATTCACTTATGCGTTAGCGTTAAGATATTGTGCACAGTATGGTACTAAGGGCTGATCCCCCTAAGTACGAGAAGAAGGTCCATAGTCTTATGACTGTTAAATGTTTCAAGTATAATCCTTGATAACCTAGGACATAGTTCAAGGTCTTATGACCCTCAGTATTCTTTTGATTAATGTTATTTATTCTTGATTCAAAAGTTGAGCTTTATTCAGATGTCTTTGATTATTCGCATGTTATTATACTGTTGCTTCATTTTTTATACTTGTGGGCATTTGTGCTCACTCTTGCTTAATAATAACATTGCAGTTAAGAATGAAAGAAGCGATGAACCCTCCACTAGTAAGGGCAAGGGCAAAGTTAGCAAGTGATGAAGACTTGTTATTTTAATTGATGATGTATTTATGTTTAAGACTTATGTTGTTGTTTAAGACTTATTTGTTTAGAATTCCGCACAGATGTTTTAAGGTTAGAGTAACCTGGGATTTATTTATGATTCAGTTGATGTAACCCTTAAGGGAAGAGATTTTATTATGATTTCTATCTATTGTATGGTTTGATATTATTTATGGGTAGATAGATAGATGATGCTTGTACAGTGAACACCAAATTCCGTGGAATCGAAGTACCCGGATTTGAGGGTGTCACAGTAAACTTGCCTGAGCGAAGATCAGTCAAGCAATGTTACTCGATTTGTTAATAAACACCTAAGATGTTCATTCATATAAATCTAACACATTAGTATTGATAACAATACTCAAATACAAAAACTACATATGTTCGGGTTAAATTTGATATGGTTTCGGTGTCCAAAGACTTTATCAGGTACTTAATAAGTTGATAACTCAATTAAACTTTATTTATAAGCTTTATTATATTTTTTGATAATTTAAATATCCTTTATAATAATTTCTAGAAGCTTATAATAATTTTTAAGTATTTATTTATCCCTTAAATGATTTTTAAATAATTTATTCATATTTCTAAATAATTTAATATTTACTTAAAATATTATAAAATCCTTGTTTACTATTTTTAAATAATTTATTATGATTTTTAAATCATTAATATTATTTTTAAATAATTATTTATTATTTATAAATAATTATTCTTATTACTTTATTATTAACTTAATTATTAATAATATCTAAATAAAATAAAATATTTTATTGAATTTATGTAAAAATATTAAAAGTTAAATATTATAACTTAAAATAATTTTTAAAACTATCTTTATAATTATTTATATTTATTTATTAATTATTTCTAATTTTTATTAATTTATTTATTAGAAAACATTTTCTGTCTGTCGCTAATGCCTTATAGAGACAAGAAGTGTCGCTATAGAAGTTCTTGAGCTTCTGGGAATCAGTTGGTCATGGCCTAGGGACCACTTTGACCTCGATCTAATTCTCTACTGTTGATGATTTGGACAAGTATGAATGTTATAGTACTCATACAGTAGTACAACATCAAACCAATTTCATGCATTAACCTACATATAACAAGAAGTTATAGAGGCTCAAAGTCACTGTCAGAGCTGTTCTTGAGTTTCTGGGTAAACCAGAACAGTGGTCAAGGTCGGTCAACGATTTTGTAGCTTCTATATCTTTCAATCCGTGTGATAGATTTGTGTTTTGTTTGTTGTAATAGGTAGTCTATATGTCAAAGTACATATATATAACACTGATTTGGACAAATTATGATTCTAAGGTCTCGATCTATGATGGCCAAAGTACAGCCAAATGTTGTTCTTCATGTTCATCAGTTTTCTGGGTAACCCATAAAACTTAGTCATACTCGGTCAACGACTTTTGACCATTAATTCTAGTTATCCTAAGAACTGTTTGAGCAATTAAGTATCATAGTTATGTAGTATGTATGTCAAGGTAATAATTCATTACAAAAAGTCATTATAACATCAAACAGAAAGCGATTAAAAGGTTGGTTAATGTGATAACCCGAGATTTCGAATAATCCGAATTTTATGAATAATTTTTTTTAATTAATATTAATATTAATTATCAATATTGTGCTGTGTATCTGTGATATGAGCTGTGAGAATTAGTCAATTTGTGTATTGACTGAGAAATAAAAGTAGAGTTGTGCTTAATAAAGTTAGAAATCCTAACCCTAAGTCCGGATAGGGATTCGATAGAAAATATAATCAAAATAATTATATTGATGAGTACGTGTTTGTACTATTTAGAATTATTGATCAATGATTGATCGGGTAGGGTACAATATTAGTAAACCCTAATAAGGGATTAGAAATCCTATTCTTAGGATTAGAAACCCTAATGTATAGTTAAGAACCCTAAACAAAAGTCAGGAAACCCTAATTTAAAATTCAAGAATCCTAAACCCTGATTAGAAAATTCTAATCCTAATTAGCAAGCCCTAATGTGATTAGTAAGTGTTAATATACACTAGTACAAAACAGTAAATAGACAACATTTGAACAACAACGTTTTTATAAAAAATGTTGTGATATTTTTTTTCACAACGTTTTTTAACAAAATATTGTAGATACATATGAAAAAACGTTATCTATTTATATTGGTAATTTTTGATTTTAAATAGATAAAAAACTTTATCAATTTCAAAAACACGGAGCCAAAATCCTCTTTTTAAAAATTCTCACGGGCCTGAGAGTCGGGTAAGAGTTCCTTTTTTTCCCTTCCCATTTTCAAAATCCTCAAACCCTAACTCCACCGTTTTACTTACTCCACCATTTTACTTTCCTGCAAGTCAATTTCGAAGAAGAAGCTGAGGACTGCAGTGGATGTCGAGGACGTTCGCCGGGAAGTGGCGATAATGTCGAGTTTACCGGAGCATCCGAACATTGTGAAGCTTAGGGCAGCTTATGAGGATAGCGAGGCGGTGCATTTGGTGATGGAGTTGTGCGGGACTGTAAAGAGAAAGCCGATTTTTGTGAAGGTAAATGAGCTCAAGCGGGGCACCAAAGGCCATAACCTCACGGTCAAGGTGGTGTCTTCTACAACCGTTCTCGATAAGAAATCCCTCCGTAATTCCGGGAATACTCGCATCGCCGAGTGTCTTATCGGTCACGCTACTGCCTCCATCCTCTTCACCGCCCGTAACGACCAAGGTCTCCCTCTTTCTCTCTCTGATTATGGATTTCTAGATTTATATTTTCACTATTGATATATTATTATTGGTGGATTCGATAAAGTCTTTCGAATCTGGGTCGCGATTAATTAATACTCCTACTTTGAGTTCATGTATTTTTTTATTCGATTGGATTTTGAAAAAAAGTAAAAAAAAAGTTTTGGACACAATCAATTATCCCATTCACATGAAAAATCTGTCAGTGAAGGTGTTTTAATACTGAAATTATATGAAAAATACATGTATATGTAAATTTATATAATGGACAGGAATTATTACTTTACATTTATAAGTTACCTTGGATTTATGATAATCTTTATGCAGGAATTGAAGCAACTGACTGATGAACTGCGGTCGGATGTCATCTTCAATGTTTCCAAGACTGGGGGTCACCTCGGTTCTAGCCTTGGTGTTGTTGAGCTAACAGTAGCTCTTCATTATGTCTTTAATGTACCTCAAGATAAGATTCTTTGGGAAGTTGGTCATCAGGTGACAATCTCTTTCATATTCACCTCTAACATAGTAAACTAACAAAAATTGAGACGGTGTGATGACGTTTGGCCCCTAATTCGGTGGTAATTGAGTGAATGTGCAGTCTTACCTGCACAAAATCTTGACTGGTAGAAGAGACAAGATGCACACTATGAGACAGACAAATGGGTTGGCAAGATTCACTAAGCTCTCAGAGAGTGAGTATGACTGCTTCTGCACTGGTCACAGTTCTACCACAATTTCAGCAGGCTTGGATAATTCTTTGTCTATTCTAGTTGACCATTTAGATTGAAATCAGAAAACAGAATAGGTTAGTAATAATTGTTTTTAGGTTGCAATACTTTGAAGTAGTAACTACTTAGTACTCATTATGAGCATGTTTTGTCGTTAGTAATTGTAAAAGTAGATATTCCAAATGTTAGTTTTTTTATAAATATGAAAGAAGTGGCTGTATCTTATTTGACTGTTAAGTAATATTCATTTCAAAATCCTGATTGAATTCTTTTTGAGATGCTATAGGAACATGGTAACTTATTATAAATGCCAAGGACAAGTTCATATCTTATTTGACTATTAAGATGGAGATAATAAAATTACCTTGGTTTTGTTTTTGCAGGAGTTGCAAAATTTGATCCGGCAACTGGAAAGCAATTCAAAGTCGGTGCCAAAACTCAGTCTTACACTACGTAATATGCGGAGGCTTTTATTGCAGAAGCAGAGAGAGATAAAGGTGTTGTTGCAATTCATGCTACAATGGGAGGAGGAACAAGCATGAATCTTTTCCTTCGCCGCTTCCCAACACGGTGTTTTGATGTTGGAATAGCAGAACAACTTGCTGTAACATTTGCAGCAGGATTGGCCTGTGAAGGTCTAAAACCTTTTTGTGCGATCTATTCATCTTTCTTGCAGAGGGCTTATGATCAGGCAAGCAAGAGATTCTCCAATTCTTTCCATCAAATTATTTTAAAATTCTGATAATTACCGTGTATATTTGAGGTTAAGCTAAAAATTTGGGTAACACTGTTCTTTGTTCATAGCACAGGTAATCCATGATGTGGATTTGCATAAATTACCAGTGAGATTTGCAATGGACAGAGCTGGGCTTGTTGGAGCAGATGGTCCCACACATTCTGGGTCTTTCGACGTGACTTATATGGCATGCCTCCTAAACATGGTAGTGATGGCCCCTTCTGATGAGGCTGAGCTATTTCACATGGTTGCAACTACTTTTGCGATAGATGACAGGCCTAGTTGTTTTCGATACTTGAGAGGAAATGGGGAAGGTGTAGAGCTGCCACCGGGGAACAAAGGCATTCCTCTTGAGGTATTTGTTCTACCCAATGTCCAGTTGCTTTCCTCTCAAGGTATTTATTCATATTGAATTTATAATATCTTTATCTTGCCGGATATAGGTTGGAAAAGGATGGGTATTAATTGAAGGGGGAGGATAGCACTCTTGGGATATGGAGCAACAGTTCAGAGCTGTTTGGCTGCAGTCGCCTTAATAGAACAACATGGTTTACATTTAACAGTTGCTGATGCACGCTTCTGCAAACCACTGGATCATGCTCTTATCCACAGCCTGGCAAAATCGTATGAGGTTTTGATCACAGTTGAAGAAAGTTCTATGGGGGGTTTGGTTCTCATGTTGCTCAGTTTATGGCCTTAGATGGGCTTCTTGATGGAAAAACAAAGGTATGAATCTTGAACTACAGATTTGACTTTTGGATTCACCTTGAGTTGTTATTATGAACTTGAACAAAGTTTAACATTCGAAGTTTTTTCTAGGAGAATGGTTCAAATGAGCTAACCTAGGAAGAGAAGCTAGTTATATATATAGTGGCTTGAAACTGATAGAAATTTTTACTTATTAAAGAAAAAAAAACTAATAGAAATCTCGGTAACTTGTATTGTTGCAACTTTATCGATCTCTCGGATTTTGCTCAGTGATATATTTACCAACTGTTGGGAGTGATCCTACATGTTGTTTGGAGGGGGGGGGGGGGGTCTGATCATTGATGATTTACTAGGTAATATTTGTCTGGACAATTTCATTAACTCCACTTTAGCGTTGTTAGAATTTACTCAGTGATTTATTTACCAACACTGGAAAGTGATTTATTAGGTAACAAATTCATGTTTTTTGGTTCACTTAAATTTGCTCAGTTTCTTACTGTCTCTATAACCGCTGTGCAGTGGAGACCAATTGTCCTTCCTGATCGCTATATTGACCACGATCACCAGCTGACCAACTGGCCGAAGCCGGTCTCACTATCTCATATTGCAACAACAGTATTCAATATACCTATATACCTATAGGCTTTTTTGTACATGCTTAGGTAGTAGATTAATTTTATGGATAGTTTGATTTATTTTATAGATGCATGTAGTCAAATTCACAATTCAATATAGTAGTAATTTATATTGAAAAGTGAATTTGAGATGTATATATGGATAGTTTGGTATATATTTTGTGGATGTAGTAATTTGAAACTGTAAACGAATGATGTTATTGGGATGTATTTTGAATGGTTGATACATTTTGGCTTTAAATTTAAATGAGAATTTAGACCTTTTAGCTATATATCATGGCATTAGCAGATTGCAGGTGTATTGGTAATACAGGTGAATTACAACTTTTTTTTTCTTTTTTTTTTCCAAGTCAATTTATAACATTTTAAAAACATTGTGTAAATGTGCTTAAACGTTGTCTGATATGTTAAACTACAACATTTTAAGTCAGAAAACGTTGTGGAATCATACTTTCTACGTTTTCAAGAATCTATTAATTTATAACAAACAAATCTATAACATTTTTTTTCTTAAAAAACGTTGTATAATGTGTCTAACTACAACGTTTTAAAAACGTTGTATAAGGGTATCAAACAGATGACACCCTTAACAACGACGTTTTTTTGACAGAAATCACAACATTTTTACGCGCTATCTATTTACTGTTTTGTAGTAGTGATAATTAGGAAACCCTAATTATGCTTTAGAAATTTTAATTTCTATTTAAAATCCTAATTACATTTTAAAAATATTAATTTTTCTATTTTAAAACTCTAATTAGAAAAATCTTTGAAACTAAAGTTTTAAAACCTAAGGGGTAGAACCTTAGGGTTAAACCCTAAGGGTTTGGACATTTGACCATAATGCCATTAAATTTAGAAAGAAAATGTCAAAAATGCCTTTTTTGGATTTTTAATTAGGTAACTTTCAATATTTGCCAAGACCTTTAGTTGGTAAACTACTATCTTGACTTTGTGACATAAAATCTCAGAAAACCAGTCTCCAATTGACAACAAGATCAGATCATACATGCATCTATGTAATATATATTGATTTGGGAGAGAAAAAATCACAAAAAGCTTGCCCACTTTCTCTCTTGCTCTTACCAAATTTTTCTCTCACCAAGACCTCCGAAATTCTAAGGTAGATCAGTCACATTATCAGTCCCTAGAAACATCAAGTTCAGATTGGAGATTAAAGATCAAAATTTAGAACTAGAAGGTATAAAAACCCTAACCTATTTTGATCTTACATGCTAAGAAAAATTGTGTTGAAGTGTTTAATCAGGTGTTAAAAGATGTTTTTAGTAGATCTATGTTGATCCATCATGAATCCATAGCATCAAAGTGCCTTAAAATGATTATTTTTCATAATTGTTCTTGAGCTTGAAATGTGGTCTGACAACCGAATGTCAGTGGCCACAGATCATTGCTCATTTATGATTTTTGTTGTTTTAAAGTTTTAATCTATACTTTGTCATGTTGTCTTTGACCTGGATGTTGATTTACAGTCATTTAATGTCTAGATGTCAAGTTATAATTGGTTAAAGTTGGTAGACCGACCATGACCGAGTATACATCTGGGTAACCTAGAAACTGATTTCAGTGTCTGACAACCTTTTTATGCTCATTGATATGTCAGTTGATTTAGTGTTATGATGTTGTTATTGTAACATATTTGTAGCTGGTTATGTGGACTCTAGATATATGCTAGTAGATCTCTTAAACAACACAGAAGATGGTTGTAATGAATGGTCAAACTAGACCATTTGATCACGGATGAACTTTTTGGGAACTTCCAGAAACTCTATGAACTAAGTTTCTGGCAGAGTTTGACCGAATGATACATGGTGATCCTATTGTTGTTAAACTGTTATGTTGCTTTATGAATGTTCTATGACATAAGGACTTCATATTTGAACCATTATATTACATGAATCATGACTGGAAGGTATAGAAAATTAATCTAGAAAGTGGTCACTCGAACTTATGGGTTTCAGGGAAAACCCAGAAACACTCTGACAGTGAGTTTGATGGCTTTGATCTTACATCTAGGTAATGTTATGACTTTGTTGATGGTTGATTCTTGTAGTGTTACATAAACAGTACAAGATCAAGGTTAAAGATTGCCCAGAAACATTTTGGATTGAAAATTTTAAGCGGTCAAACCATGACCCTTGAAGTCGGGTCTGACAGTGTTCTTGAGCTCAAGAACACCTAAGACGACAGAAAGCGTCGCTAAAGGCCTATAACGACGGATTATTTAATTTTTAATTTCTGAATTTCCGGAAATTACTTAAAAATAGAAAATAAATTCTAAAAATTACTAAAATGGTTTTAAAAATTATTTTAAATTATGAAAAATAACTTTTCATTATTTGGGACATTTTTCATTAATATTTATAATTATTGGAATATTAATGATATTTAATTTATCTAATTAGTGTATTAAATAAATTAGAGAAAAATGATTTAATATTATGAAAAATCATTTTTAATAAGAAAAAAGTATTTAAAAATATTCTGAGTTATAAAATGTAAGTTTTAATATTTTTAGAGAATTTTCATTAATAATTTAATATTAATGATATTAGATTTATTTAATTAATGTATTAAATAAATAACTTAAAAATGATTTTATTGATTTAAAAATCATTTTAAATGAGAATAAAGTGTTTAAAAATATTTTGAATTATAAAATATAATTTTCAATATTTTTGGAGAATTCTCATTAATAAATTAATTTTAATGATATTAGAATTATTTAATTAGTAAATTAAATAAATGATAGAAAAATGATTTTATTTATTTAAAAATCATTTAAAAATGAGGAAAATAATTTAAAAATAATTTAAGTTATAATTAATGACTTTTAATGTTTTGATGATAATTTTATTAATATTTAAATATTAATGGTGATGGTTTAAAAATAATTTTAATTAATTTAGAAATCATTTAAGTAGAATATTGATGATTTAAAAATATTTTAAGTTATTAATAATAACTTTAATATTTTGACAAGTATAACATTAATATTTTTATATTATTAAATATTAATGATGATAAGATTATTTGATAATTAAATCATTTCAAAATGATTTAAGTGTTTAAAAAATTATTATAAATTATAATAATTATTTATAAATTATTAAAAGCTTCCGAAAAATATTACTGTGGTTAATTATTGTTAATTAGACCATATCCAAGAATTTATTATTGGTTATTCGCAGTAAGTGCATGTTTATTAATTCAAATTGAATTAGTGATTCTGAGAATATACTTGTAGAATAACTGTTGTTGGATATTCACATCCGTATAATCTATTATTGATTTCAAATAGTAAAGTTAAATTCTGTCTATTGTTTAATCGTATTGAACATGTCTTAGCTAATTGTTTTGGCTAGACGAACATTTGTTAGAACTTGATAGGTTCAAGAAGAGAAGAGAATATAAGAGAATTCAATTATTATTGATAAATCAATGCCAGTTGTTTTGGCTTGATCGAAAAAGAAAACTTGATAGGTTTGAGAAGAGAAGAGAAGTGATTAGATATTGAAATCATTGTATTTCGTTTTTAAATCAAATTCTGATTCAAAGATTGAGAAAAACAACCTTTTATATAAAGTGAACATATTTGGTCGTATATTCGGCTATTGCGCGCGCTTTAAGTATTATGCATAATATAGGGTATAATGAAGCTGATCACTTTATATATTGGCAGATGGGTATGATTTAATCTTTATTGTTATCTGATACACCTGGGTATATCAAAGTTAAAACTTTGATAGTTACTCGAGAAGGGAAGTTCAAGATCCACCGGATCGCTCAACATAAATCTGGAAAATATTTCCATCTTAATATTTGGGTATATCAAAGTAAATCTTTGATAGTTACTCGAGAAGATAAATTTTAAGATCATTTGAGATCATTCAGCTTAAACTTTGGAGAGTTTTTCTAAATCATTATTCCACTGAATAACGTAAAAACATTGAAAGTGTTGAATCCTTTCATTATTAAACTATTGTGTTGCATAGGTTATGAGAAGATTGGTTAGAGAAGAACAATTTTTTTAGCTATTTCAAAGTTCCCCGAACTTTGGTGTTATTCTATTAAAATAGATAGTCTATTATTCTGATACTTATACATTCATTGTATATCTTAACTTGCGGGGCAAATTTGTTGCTCACCCTTGCTAAATAAAACTTTTTAGCTAGGGACGAAGTGGCAGGAGGTGCCGTGAAGAACAAAGGCAAATGCATAGTGATAGCATAGTTTTGTGAACATTATTATTATGTTGTATTTGTGAACCCTTTTTGTATAACTAAATGGTGTGTTTGTAATGTTAAGGTTAGAGAACCTGGGGTAATGTATTAACTATATCAGTTAATGAGGTGTATGTTCCTATTTATAATTAAATGGTAGTTAAATGTTATTTATATTGTGGATCGTGAGCACCAAACTCGGGGGTCAGGTAACCCAGATTTGGGGGCATCACAGTTAAAGTAGCCGGTTCAACCAGTTCTTGAGTTTTCTAGGTAACCTAGAAAACAGAACTTCGTGATCGGTCAATCACTTTTGACCACCTATATCTTGAAATATATGGTTCTAATGAACCTGTTTTCGTTTCCAGATTAAATACCTCGTGTCATACTACAACTAATATACAATTAATAGACCTAACTATTAACATACACGGATCTACAGGCTCTGACATTCGACTGTCAGACCTATTTTTCCAAAATTCCCAAATTGTTTAAAACACTAATTTGATGCATCTAGATGTTATGGAAACATATTCTATTAACTTAGCATACTTTCTAACATGTTATTACATATATCTAAACATCTAAACAACAAATTGCATAAAGCATCAAAGATCTATCTACAAATTAGGGTTTGCACCTTTTCTTGCTTGATTTTGATTTTGATTTTTGGCTATTGAATTTGTTGTTGCTATCACCAAGGCTTGTTCAGGCATGTTATATGAGTGTATAGGCTTATAATTTTTGTGAGTTTGCACTGAGCTAGGGTTTGTAATCTAGGGTTTCTAACTTAGATTTTCCATAAATCCTAACAAGCATGACAAAGTATTTTGTCAGTGTAAGCACGACAAAGCAGCTTGTAAAAACAAATATACCGAAAAGTCTATTTTCAGAAGAAAAATTTTAAGCACGAGGTGTCAAGCACGTCATTTTTTGGACAAAAATTTAGTTGACCTAATTTGTTAAACAGAGTATATATTAACACAAAACGCTTTTAGAATGGAGAGATTTTATTAATATAACTGAATTTACATATCCGAGTCTTATTAGGGTTTTGGGGTTTCACAAAATTAACATGCAAAAACATAAATTGTGAATCGTATTCAAGTTTAACAAGCATCTTATGGTTACATAGTATGTAATAGATAGACATGATATAAAGATGATAAAATATAAAGGTAAAACTTATGTAATTGCTATACAGGGTCCTATATCGGTAATTCGGGGAAAACATATTTGAATTAACCAATCAGTTATAGTTATAGCTATAGTAATAACATAAACGATGAGTGATGAATGTCGGTTAATGATGTTAGATGTTATTAAGTCGTAATAAACGCTAAATAAGCTTAACTAATGTTATTATTTAGATAAATTTGATTAAGACATAGAAGAGAAAGAAGTCGGTATAAACAATGTGTTTAGATTTTTTGGTAGCTAATTTCAGTGTGATATGTGAATATATCATGTAGAAACTATAAAAATCGAGAAAAGTTGAGTTTAAAATAGAAGACGCTTGAAGACAAGTTCTTCTAAATCTTGTTTGACCTTCGTGTTAGCCAAGTTTCTATGGTTCATGTTATACTTTTCATGAATTGTTATGAAAGAGTCGATTCCAATTTTAACTCGGCTAGACGAATCTTAAAGCTTTGATTAATTTATTTACAAGTCTTTTAAAGTAGTATTGTTAATGTTATCCTATACCAATTATTTTGGTACGGATTCAAAGGTAAGCCTGAGTATGAATAAACAAAGGTATTTTATGTTGTAAAACGATCGGCACGCGAGGTTGAAAAAACTTAAACGTAAATACGTTTAAAGGATGAGTGTTGATCAACATAGAGTATTATAGGCTGATCACCTAGAAGTGCTCGTAAGATACATCAAACTTACGGTCTTTGTGTCGAATTGTCCTTTTCATGAATGAAAACAAATGAAAATATTCATGGTCTTTTGACCAACTAAGTATTCTTAAGTGACTATATGTCCTTTGGAATTATTTTAAAGAAATGGAAAGTGCAATTTTGATTATTCGTAATACTTCATAACTATTTGTTCTGCTATAGAAGATAAATCACATGATTCTTGATCATGTTGTTGCAATATATATTGTTAGACTTATTGTAACGATCGAGAAATTTGTAATTTAATTTAAATATTTATTGAATTAAATAAATATTTTTAATAGTTTATTTATTGAGATAAATAAATATTTGATGAATTGTAATGTAATAATTTAGTTGAGTATGTGTGCTAACTAAATTAATGAACGATAATTTTATTATTTGAGGATTTAATTTAATGAAAATAGTTAAAGAAAATGAATTGTTTAATATTTAAGAAAATAAGTAAATTAAATAAAGTAAGATTTTAGTCTAATTTATTAATTAAATTGGATGTATAATTATTTATTAATCATAAGTATTAATATAATAAAAATTATAATTATTATAGCTACTATGGTAAGTTATTTAAATTAACTAAAGTGTGATAAATGAAAACTATATAATATAATACTATTAAAATAAATGGGAATGGGGGAATTGGTGTGTGGCCAAACAAGGCCTTGTGGCCTTTGACTTATTGTAACTGACGCCTATTGGGTTTTTTTTAACTGATGTATACGTGAGAGAGAGGGGAGTTAGTTTATTTTTATGCGTCTTATTTCCCTAAGGCTAAGTTCAGAGAAGGTTTGCAGAGAAGAAGAAACACAGAGAATAGAGGGAGGCCTTGGTGTGGAGGAGAGAATCATAGAGAGAAAGAGAAGGGTTGTTAAACACTTTGCTAACTCAAGGTATAACTTACTTGAATGTTAAACTTTTGTTATTGAAATTGTTAGTGATAGTTATGCTGTATTGATATGTATATACTTGTATATATGGTTTATAATCTGTTAATCATCATTTGTAAGTGTTATTTGATAATTATATACATGAAATTGGATTTATAGGGAGAAAAGTAAATAACGGTGTTTATGTTTGAAAAATGGCTTTAGAAATTACAAAATTTCATGTTTAATATGTATGATAATCTGTAAATCGAGGATGGATTATGTTAGTACGTTAAGAAACGAAAGTGGCATAGTTTAAATCGTATCAATTGGTTAAGAAACGAAGTTGTGGCGATCGAATTTGCTAAAAGTGTAAAAATTGAGGAAATTTGGAAAATTATGGTTTTGAATCTTTAAAATTGAATTTATTTAGTGTTTATGTAGCTAGAATGATGAATAGCATGCTTAACTATGTTATTACAAAGTTTTAGATGTTGAGTTTGGTGAATTTCTGTGGAATTGGGATTTTTGGCCTAGAGCAGAGTCTGATTTCGAGTTTATGCAAAACTGTTTCTGGTGCCGAGCGCAGGTGCGCTGCCTCTTGGCGCGCCGGATTCAAAGGGAGACATGGCGCGACCGCGCCAATAGTCAGTCAGGCCTAATAATGAGCTGTTAACAACATAGCTTGGAAATTATTAACTTTACATATTTTAATGATTTGTAAAGAACCTAAAACATGTTACAAGACGTAGTAATGTATTGTAATCACAATGCTAAAACTATAGATTATGAATTAGTAAGTTGTGAAAGTTCGTAATGTAATGCCATTTGAATTAGAATTGTTTTGCAATCACCATGTCGTATACTATGATATAATTGAGAATTTAGTTTCGTGTTACATGAATGAGTAGGGTAATCAAGTCCTAAGTTAAGGATTATAGACTTGATTAAAATGAAAACTAAACTAATGAAATGGGTGTTAATATAACTAATTGTTGTTTCGATTTCAATGATATATGTAGGGTAATTGGTGAATATTAGTACTTGTGTAGCTTACATACAAGGCAAGTTTCTTAACCTAAACTTTTATTGAGCAAGTTCCTAACTTCATTCTCTTTATAAGAATGCAAGCTTTCTATTCCTAAATTATCATTGTACAAGTTTCTATATTCTATGTTAAAGTTGAGCAAAACTAATCTATCTTGTGTATGATTATACAAGCTCTTGTAACCTAAGTCGTTACATCGAGCAAGTTTCATTTTCCTTAATATTGTTCAAAGCATATATTGTTTTAGTACATCGATTCAAAGGAGGTTGTTCTAACTCTTTTGAAAATAGCACTTTGCATGTATATCATGTTTACTCAATTATATCTTGTTGTTATTCGATCTTTGACCTTGATAACCTTGTTCAATTCTATATTGATTATATTAAACCTCTAAGTAATAAGCAAACTCTTATTGATTGAACTATTCTATTATGGAATAGTGTTCTAAAATTCTAGAACCACTGATAAGTTAGTTTCGTGCTAAACTTTCTTTAGTGCGGAAATTTTAAATTCAAACTGAGACGAACAACCCTAACATAGGGGATTTTGTATGTGTAACGTTTAGATGTTTGTGCATAATACATGGTACAAAAGGCTGATCCCCCTAAGTACGTTAAGCAGGGTCTGTATAGTCTAAATGACTGTTAAGGTTGGGATAGTAATACCTAATCACCGGGGACATAGTTCGTGGTCTTAAGACCCTCAGATATTAAAGTTCGAACTTGTTTTATATTTTTGATTCGTAGAACAAGTTCATTATTGTTCAGCATTCGTTGTTCACGCTTATGTTGTTATCATTACTACTCTTTATATCAATGAGCAATTGTTTGCTCACTCTTGCAATTAACACTGCAGCTAAAGTTGAAAGAGTCGATGAGCTATCTACTAGCAAAGGAAAGGGCAAGATGTCCAAATGTTGAAGATTTATGAGAATTTATTTAAATGAATTATGTTACAAGACTTGTTTTATTTTATGATGTATTCCGCAAACTGATGTATTAAATTAAGGTTAGATTGTCTGGGATTGTTTTTGAGATGATGTAACCCTTTAATGAGAAAGATTATTGTTTAAGTTATTTGATGTATTTATCCTTTATTATGAGTAGTTAAATATAATTATTTTGATAGTGAGCACAAAATTCTGTGGGAATGAAGTACCCGGATTTGGGGGTGTCACACTTAGTAAGCTAGTTATGCTCACTTCTTGCTTGAATTATATGATTGCAGCTAAGAGCGACAGATCGAAGGATCCGACAAAGATAAGGGCAAAGCAAAAATGGATAAATAGATATCCTGTAATAGAATAGTATATGAAAGTATTATGCATACAAGCATATCATATAAGCATATACTTTGTAACAATCTTATTCGTTTATTAATAAAAATATTCATTTACTAAAGACTTTAATTTATTTACATGGTGTTGTTTTAATAATATGTGATAAATCCATAGTTTTAAGCAATGCTTTTAGAATCATGATGAGATTATGCTAATGAGATCTGACTTCTTAGATAGCTTAAAAACTAAAATGTTCTCAATCAATGGATTACTAAAAAGGGGATTAGTGAATCTGGATAGATTGATACATACGTTGCTTGCTCATTGGATAAGGATGATTGATCTTGTAAGAATCGAGAATTTCATAAATAAATAAATTTCTTTATATAATAAGAAAATAAATATTTATTGGAATATAAATATCGATGTGTTATGAGATGAGTAATTCAATTAATGTGAATTGAATTTATATGAGAATGGAGAATTTTGAAATGCCTTGTGTGGCATGAGAATGGAAATTTGAATGGTTTAATAAATTTAAGAAAGGGATAATTAATTAATATTAATTAATTGATATTGTGAATAATAGAATACTAATGAATAAAGTAAATTACATAATTGAATGTATAGTATTGCAAGATAGTAAAATGAGTGATCTATCTCTTAAGTACAAAAATTATTTAATATGAATAGTGATTGAGTCTGCGAAGTTCCTAGAGTGGCGTAGCTACGCCACTCCTATACTGTAAACCAGCGCAGCTGCGCTGGTAGCAAGACTTAGAAAAATAATTTCCACTGTGTGCATGAATTATAAGATGGTTTGTTAGCATTAATAAAGAATAAGAAAGATAATGGATCAATTACCATTATTATTAATGTGAACATTGTTATTAAATATTATTTCATGCCACTATATGTAATGTAGATAATAGTATTATATAATTACTTACTAAGAATAAATGAGGTATGTCATTTAATTGTGGTTAATGATATACAAAAGCTATATAGTAAAAATAATTAAATCATAAAGTTAATTTAGATAAGTTTTGTTACCTCGTCATGTGTGATGAGACAATTAAATGTGTACTCTAAATATGGGAGTAAATAGATGTGTGCTATTAAAATATTTATTTCTATACCAATGTGTAAGTAAATAGTAAAATGAGATATTAATTTATTAGTGACCAATTAATTTAAGTCCACATATGTTATAAGTATTAATTATGTGAACCCAATGTACATAGATTATATGATATGATTATATATTAAATCCCTAATTTTCCATATTATAGTAACAATTGTATATTAAAATTACATTTTTGGGCATTAAAGGAACCAAACTAAGCTTTATGAAATATAGTTGCTGAGATTTAACCATGTCCCAAAATCAGTGGCTAAATAGAACATATAACTACATTGCGTAACTTCCAAGCTGTGAACAGTAACCTCAAAATAGGTGATCATTGCTATGCCAATGGCTGATGGTGGGTGGTTGAGCAAACCTTTGTTAACCATTGTTTCTTTTTTCTACACCATGGTTTCCAACCTCAGTGTAAAATTAATACCCAGTCCACCATTTCTCTATATAAAGCAACTACACTTTCATTTTTACGTTGCTTAAAATTGTCTGCTAAGTGTAAACTGAGAGTGTGAGTTGCTGAGCAATTGAAGAAGTATAATCAGTGTGTTGAGGAATTCAGTTAAGCTTCAAGGAGGTATAAATTCTATTTTTGTGTTCTTGAGATGGGTTTTGTCAAATTCTTGAAATCTCTTGAATTCTTTGTCAATTAGCATGAAATAACATGCTATCAAGTGTTTATAAAGTTCGTATTCATGAATAGAATCTCTAAGATTTAGTTTAAGTGTGTTTGATTGAAAGAATTTGAGTTGGAAGTGATACTCTACAAAGCAGAGCATCTCACTGCTGTTGGTCTAGGAAGGGCGCAGCTGCGCCCAATTTATACTAGGGTGCAGCGCAGCTGAGCCGATTTCTATTGGACTGTGTTGTTTCTAACTTGATATTAACACTTAAACATGTATGAAATGAAGTATAACATGTTGTTTAAAGCTTCCTCGGAAGATATGAATTGTTCAACACGAGTTGGTATGAGATTTATAACAAAAACTTTAAGTTATGAAAATGAACTTTGATGGAACTCACGTTCTACAAATTCTGAGCTTAATAGTATACACACATGACTGATTTGTAAACATGAATAAGCATGATTTATGATTTATAGTTCCTTTGGTTATAATCAAGTTGTTAGACTTTGAACTAGAGAACTTTTTCAAAGGAAAACTTGACAAAATAAAGCTCATATGCATGAATATTATATGATGTATGATATGATCTTGTGAAGATGTTAACATGGCTTAACTACACATGAAAAGAGCTTTAAAGATGTTTTGTATGTGTTAAATTGCATTGTTCAGGTTTAAAATGATTTTAGAAGCAAAGTCAGATGTGTTTTCAAACCAACATGCATTTGTGTGAGTAGTTAAGTACTGAATATTAAAGAAGGCATGTTTATGTTCATTGTGTCTCTAAACATGATTCTTATGTGTTAGATATAATAGAAGTGAGTTTAAGCATGTTCTAAAGCGATAAACAATGCTAGCTATGAATAAATAAATGAGAACACATATGAGCATGCGTAATACACACTATGTGATCTCTATGTGGATATATGACCAAAGTTATAAATAATTGTGATTACATGACCTTATTTTGCTTTAATTCCATAGAAATCATAAACTAAAACATGTAAAAATGAACTTAAGATGGTCATACGCTTATGCAAAGTCCTTTAGCATGTATGTGGCGCCGTTGCCAGAGAATTAGCTTAATAAATTTTTTGCCAACATTAATTTCAATCAAATTATTCTTAATTTAAACATTTTTATTTTATTTTAATTATCTTCCTATATTTCTCTCTTTTCAGGTACTATGGGTGACTTTGCTTATCAATAACCTTATGCAAATATGACTTAACCAAGGAATATAAGCACTGAGAGACTCAATGTATTTTTTACATTGTCAGCACAAATTGCAACACTTTCGGAGAGGTTGGATGTTCTTGCTGCCCAACATACTCGAGAGATAGTAGTTACATGTGAATATTGTGCTGGAGAGCATTCAAGTTATCAGTGCAACATCAGTTTTTGACAAGTACAGTACGGGGGTGATTACTCCAACAGCTACGCTAATCCCAATTATCATCAAAGTTGGGGGTATCACCCAGATTATGAATGGAGTTATAACTATCAAGACCAATACTATATCCCAAGTCTAACATAACCATCATATTTCTCAAATACACCTCCAATGCAATAAGAAGAAAATTCAGAGTTAAAGGAATTCATGTCAAGGATTATAGCAGACCAAGAAGAGATGATGATGAGTCAGGAGTTATCAAGCCAAAATCTTAACAGACAGATGGAACAACTCATTAACTCCTCAATGAATGGTCCTCAATACATGGATTTCGAAACTGTACAAGATAATTCAAGATTGGAGGATTTATGGTTCAAATTTGTAGCATCAACTGAGGAGAAGATGATTGAGCAAGAGAGGTCAATTCAAAATCTTCAGAATCAGATGGATCAAATGTTCGAAGCCTTGATCAATCGCCCTCCAAACAATTGGTGTTATGACATGGATGATGAAACTGATGGAGAGCCAGAAGTGTACATGCCACTGAATGAACTAAAAGGAGTGGACATTGAGTAGATAACTGGGGGTATGAAAAATGAAGAACATGAGCTGACTTGTATAATACCCCAAGTGCCTTCTCAGACAAAGTTAGAAAATTCAGTGAACTTTGCACACTCATGTCCCCTTGGTAGTCACATCCAAAGTAAGAATTTCTACGATTATGTGGCCTCCTTCAAACCATGGTGAGCTGAGGAAGAGAGAATAGAAGAAGAAAAGCCCATTGTATCTTTCATGCCTCAATGCGAAAATCTATACACAGATATAACAGAAGAAGCACCTGGAGACATCATGTACAAGAAATATGCTAGGTTGCTTAAATTCACAGACTCACATGATGGGGAACCTACCAAAGCACATAGCAGTTCTAATGGATGGAGGGTTCCTAGATTTTTGTAGAGGAATTGGATAGCGGTGTTAAGAAAAATACTCCAGCTAACGGACTATAAATCGAGCGATAAATGGGAGGCACCCCATCCAATCTTTCTCCCTCCTTGTTTAATTCTTATTTACATTTTCATTTACTTCTTCTTCTATGTTTAATTCTTCATGCTTTCCATATTTAGTAGATGTTTGATAGTTGTAAGTCTTAATAATAGCTTAATTGTTTCTCCTCTCAAGTTCAATCCAACTGCTATAAGCATCCAGGATCAAACAAAAGTCAAAAATACTGAAGCTGCCAGGGTACAAGGTAAAGCGACCGCGCACAACTACAAGCCAAACACAACGCGACCGTGCCATATCTCAGTCATAGAAAATAAACACTGCTCAATTTCTAGAATTTCTGACTTAAGCATTCGGACAGTTAGAAGCCAACACTCAGTTTCTAACTTTAGATTGTCTCAAACTTATTCATCGCCTGATATACCATCGGATCATGAGGAGGCAAATGAAGATGACATTGCCACTTAGGGGAGTATTCTGTCACTTTTAATTATAATGAGGGCATTATTAATTTTAAGTTTGGGGGTATTGGGTTGTAATGAGTAGTTATTGCATATAGTTTTATTGCATGTTTAAGTTGCATAGTAGGGGTATTTTAGTATCTTTGTAGTTAAATTCTACATAAATTTTTTTTAGGTTTCTTTTCTCTTGTTTACTTAGTATATGTTTAGTTGCATTTCATAGCATATTCCCATGTTTTTAGTCGGTTGAATTCTAATATGGCCATTGATGATATAGATATTTGATAGATTTTTGAACGTGGTTGATAATTAAGCTTAGTTATAATTTTATACATGATGTGATCTATGTTTGTTGTTTAGATGATACCGGTTAGCACGAAAGTGTTCATGTTTGCTTGTTGATTAAAGATTAACTTGTTTGCCTGCTGAGATAAAAATATTGTTGTTAAAGATAGAATTGTGTAGGAAGTGAGCATTGACTATGAAAACACTGAAATTCAAACTTTGGAAACGCATGGGTATACTTGCTATTAAAAAAAATAGAAAAAGAGAAAAATATGAAAAATTACCGTGGCTAGTCTTGCTTCGGGGCCTTTATTACTTGAGCAAGTACGCCCGAGGGGATTCTCTTTACACCTAGCATCCTAAGGTCTTTTATGGTTTGGGAGTCGTTGGTTAAAAGCTCGCTAAGGGGTAGCACTATTAGCCTAATGGAATGAGGTATTGCACAGTCATGGGAAAAAGAAAAGTAATCAATAAACACCGCGGGAAAGTGTGAAAATCGCCCTCGTGAGTAAAAATAAAGCAGAATAAACCCATTGTTGAACCTTAGTTTGTATTGATGAGTTGGAGTAGTTGTTGTTTCATTTGTATGCATAGTTCTTGATTTAAGCCTCAGTTTTCTTTCTTAAGCAGTGTAGCATGTGTAATCTTTGCATTTGTCAAGCTTATCTGTGAACACAACACACACACACACAACATCTCTATAGCAGGTTGAGATTGTCTGATTGTATGTCATTATGCCTTTAGCTTAGTTTGATGCTTTGTTCTTGGATCTTGATATTTCTTTGAGGCATATCTTATTGGAATTCTTAACATGGCTAGAAATTTGGGGATTCATTGTCATAGTAGCGTAGCGTGCATAGCATGTAGATTGCATTATGTTGCATTACTTGAGGGCAAGCAATAGTTCAAGTTTGGGGGTATTTGATAAGTAGGTTTTATACCTACTTATTGGATATCAATTCACTAGAATTATGCCCATTTCAAGTACATTTTAGTGTATTTTTAGTGCATTTCATGTTATTTTGCATTGCATGTACTGAGAACTCATCTGGTGTAAAAGTGCAGGAAATGGCATAGCTCGGTGTTGATAGGTGGCATGAGATCAGTGAAGGCATGACACGAGGGTCGAGTGGGGAAAAGAAACTGAGCTGTGATGGACAAAGAAGCAATAGTAGCATGTCAAAAGATCATTAGCAGCATGATAAGGAAGCAGCAATAGCAGAACACAAGAATGTAGATTGCAAGAGCTGCGCGACTGTATAAGCTGGAACATGCTCGCTCGCACCATCAATCGGAAAAGCTTAATTTGCATATACGCGCGCCCGCGCCTGTTTAGTATGGGGATCGTGCGCGGCCGCGCGCGTCATTGACTGCAGTTGTTGACTTTATTTTAAAATTTGAAATTTAAAGCGTAACTGGGAGGAAGGTTCAATTAGGGCTTATATATAAGACGTAATATCAGTATGTAAAGGGATGTTCCACCCTTTGGGGGGATGAAAGAACTACAGTTTTCTTTCTCTCTTTAATTTCAATAATAGATTTAGTGTAGATTAGTGTAGTTACTTTCTAGACTGGATTATATTGAAGACTTGAAGCATTTGGAAGGCATTAGAGATTCAATATTGGATCAGGAATACAGATTTGCTTTCTAATTCTCTACTCTTGTTCTTTCCTTGATTCCTAATTGTATTGATGATGTTTATTCAATGTGTGGATGGTAGATTTGATTCAGTTATGAGTTAGACTCTATTCTGATATATTTCGTTGTTAGCCTTATTGATTGGTATGTGATTGTCTAATTAGATTCATGCTTATTTGCTTAGTTGATTGGCCATCAATTATTGTGATAATCCATATGGATTCGAGAGACGAAGTATAGGTTTAGATATGATCTTATTAACTTATGATTATATATTCTACATTGTGATAGGATGTATAATTTGTGCTTAGGATAGACATATACCAAAGCGCCATTTGTAGTTAATTGAGAACTTGGGCTTAAACCCTAATTATTTGTAAATCACATAGACATATAGTGGTTTAGGTAATGTGGGTGTTAATGTGTATTTTATCAACTGTGGATTACATGTGATATAGGTATAGTACATTGAGAGATGGATATACTTTACTTTCGTGTTCTTGACTAACAATCCGGTAAAATTAGTTTGGCTTGACAGGGAGTGTGTTGGTTTAAATGAGTCAATAGATGAAATTGTGATCTCATGTCTTTATTATCTAGTCTCACTCTAGGAATAGTTAGGTTTATTTAATTTCACAGTTTAAATAAAAAAAATATTAAATTATTCGTTTAAATAAGACTGAAATGGTTATGGACTAGTGCTTGGTGAAATTTATTAGTTAATTTTCCGTGGGAGCGATACTTTACTTACTCTTTATTAATTGTTGACCGTGTATACTTGCACGCATATATTGATCGGTAAAACGACCAACAGTATGCATGTTAAGTGTGATTGTTTAGTTATGCTAAAGAATGGGACAAAAACAGGAAATGCAAGGCTCAACCCTGGTCTGGCCAGGGGATAGCGCAGTTGTGCCATCCCTAAGCCTAAGCAGGGCGCAACTGTGCCATCCTGCAGTCAGTTCTACATTCTAATTATAATCTTAGGTTTGAGGCATGCTTATATGGTTACTTTAACTTGTATTATATGACCAGTATACTATCCAATGTGGTAAGAAGCATGCTAAATGATAGAATCGAATGTCTAGTAAGTGATTATGAACTTTCAAAATTATAAGTCCAAAAGATGTTTACGAACTATAAAGCAATGATTAGAAACCATATTGTTTGACTTTGTGGTGTCTTATAAACTGATATTGTGATATAAGTACACAAGGTATATGTAAGACCCCAATTTTTATAAATAAAGATGAATTTTCTATAAATATCATTTTTGAATATTATGGAGTTAATTTGATATAATGTTATAGTTGTGGGTAATATTTATAAATTTTACAAAGTAAGCAAGTTGTTATAAAATATTCGTTTGGTCGGAGAATATTCTTTTTGTCGGGGAATATTCGTACGACGGCACAATCATTGGTGGACCCCACAACGGAATTATTGTCGGATTGAGAAAACGACAAAATTATCTTTTTATAAAAATAACAGCTGAGGTATTACGTTAAAACCGTTAAAACTGTTGAACTACTCGGTAGTAAAAGTACAGTAATACGCATGGTTGCATAGTAGCACACGGTATTGATTATTGATGCTTACGTGAGAAGTCACTCAGCTATACTCAATTATTGCTACAGTAATTGCTGCATCATATCTCTTAAATTATTGTCATAGTATCATCTGTATAATATGTTATATTATTGAGACGTTGTGGTAAGTTTGGTTATTTTATGGGGGGCCATATGTCATCATCTAAGAGTCTTTTCGTCAATAGTAATTACCGTTGTCAATAGTAATTACCGTCGTCAATAGTAATTACCGTTGTCAATAGTAATTACCGTCGTCAATAGTAATTACCGTCGTCAATAGTATTTACCTTGGTCAATAGTAATTACCTTCGTCAATAGTATTTACCTTGGTCAATAGTATTTACCTTGGTCAATAGTAATTACCTTCGTCAATAGTATTTACCTTGGTTAATAGTAATTACTTTCGTCAATAGTAGTTGTCCCTTCAATATTACCAAGAGTCATTTGACCCTTCGTTAAGACCAAGAGTCATTTGACCCTTCGTTAAGACCAAGAGCCACCCTCAGTTTTTCTATAAATAGAGGCCTAGGGCTTCATTATTTTTCACGAATTCATTCAAGCTATAGAGAGAGAAAGTATAGAGAGAATAAGAGAGAGAGAGACTAAAAGTATTCTGCTACATCACTTTTCCAATATCCAGTTCTTTTAAGGTAGGGAATATTATTTCTTTTATATTCATAAAGAGAACTTCTGTTATTCCATTTGTTATTATTCTGTTGGAATAACCAGTATACGCGGTCTACCCTATACTTGGTGACATTCTTCTATTATTCTGTTGGAACATCCTGTCTGTGTGTTTTACACCGGACCTGGTTCCGTTTATTATTCTGTTGGAACATCCTGTCTGTGTGTTTTACACCGGACCTGGTTCCGTTTTATTATTATTCTGTTGGAATATCCTGTCTGTGTGTTTTACACCGGACCTGGTTCCATTATTTATTATTCTGTCGGAATATCCTGTCTGTGCGTTTACGCCGGACCTGGTTCCATTATTTATTATTCTATTGGAATAACCTGTCTGTGCGGTCTATCGCATGCATGGTGATTTCTTTTGTTATTCCATTCTTTATTGTACTCAGTTGGTTAAGTTTTGACTTCTATACTCCATGAAATTTGTGGAATATCCTTGATAGTTGCGTTTCATCCAGTATCTTTTCAAGAAAATATTCTTCTAAGCATTCTTGAATTTTACTCCACAATGCAGTATCATGTTGACAATTTGGACGTTGTTAATTCCTGGATAAATTAATTCTTGAACTTGTTTTATTGAATTCTTATATCATTGTCATCATCCTCATGTTTATAAAATGTTGAAAGTCATCTGTGGCATGTAGTGCATAGATGGACTTGGTATGATTATGACCAGGGATTATTCGGTATAATCATGACCGTAATGTTACAAATGATGTGGTAAAAGTCCTCATTGGCCCGTAGTGCATTGATGGACAGTTGTTGGCATGATCATGACCATTAATGAATATACGAATATCCTTGGCCGTAGTGCAGGGGTGATTCGATGATGTGGATTATTTTATTAAGCTGAGTCCCAGCGATCACAGTGTTGAAAAATCTTTTAAATCATAAAAGATAGTAGAGTTTATTTTCTACTTGACTCTTTTAATGGATTGCTTGTTCCGCTACAGTTAAACTTGATGTCTATTATATTTTATCAGTTTAACATTGTTGAAGGCTAATGATAATTTATTCTGCATTATCTTAGTCATAATATTTCTTACTGGGCTAGTTGAGCTCACCCTTTCTTTCACTGTTCTCTTCAGGAAATGAGAACGTAGCTGGGACAAGTCGGGGTACGGAGTGATGGTCCGAATGATAGTATTAGTTAGTAGTCCTCACTATTCTATGTAATGGTGTGTTAATAAATGTAATGAGGACTCCTTTTGAGTATGAATACTCTCTAGAAGATAATATTTGTATTCAAACTCACAGTTTATGTTTTGTCGTATTGTACACGACAGATGTATTAATCAGTTGTATTTGTATTCTGTACTATGTATCTGACGACCCAAGATGGGTGATGTATACCTAATTTTGGGGGCGTCACAGTTGGTATCAGAGCTTAGGGATATGATCCCTGGCTAAGATGTGAGAATAGAACTAGGAGGGGAGAGACGGGGAATTCCTTCGCTAGTATGACATACCTAAGTTTATTTGCATGGTATTTAATTGGTCGGTCATAATATAAGGATAATATATGACATATCAATTAATTTTTATTTTGTGGCAGTATCTGAAAATGGCATCTGAGAACGTTGAGAATAGCAATGGAGCACAGACGACTGTTGATTCACCACATATCAATAATCAGGATAATGTGCATCAGGAAGGTGTCAATCCTCATGCAAACAACAACACTGACCAAATGATGAATGATCAAATGTTCAGAGGCTTTATGCAATTCATGCAACAACAGGTGAAAGCGGCTCCTGTCCACAACGTAGGTGGAAATACTGGAAACTCTCAGGCGGTCACCGCTAAACAGTTTAAGGAGCTGGGACCACCGGAGTTTAAGGGAGAACCCAAACCACTTGTAGCTGAAACATGGATAAAGCAGATCACCAAGATATTTGATGTCTTGGGTTGCTCCGAGGAGCAAAAGGTTCCCTTTGCCGCCTTTATGTTGCGAGGAGAGGCAGATTACTGGTGGGAATCGATAAAGCGTACTCAACCTGCCGCACTGAAGATGTCCTGGGAGAAGTTCCAAGAGCTGTTTAACGACAAATACTTTCCCGAGAGTATTCGTCACATGAAGGAGGTGGAGTTCATCAAATTGGAGCAGAATAATATGACCGTGTCGCAGTACGAGGCAAAATTTGCGGAGTTATCCCGGTTTGCGTCCCACCTGGTGGATAATGAAGAAAGAATGACGCGGATGTTTTTAAGAGGTTTGAAGCCGGAGATACGTCAACATCTTGTTTCTCATAAACTGTGTTTGTATTCAGATGTTGTAAATAGGGCTCAGTTGGTGGAGCGCGATAACGAGACAACGCAACCAAAAGAGAGCAGCCGGCAAAATGATAATACCAGTGAGAGCAGTCATCGAAGCGGTGACAACAAGCGTGGAGGGAATCAACAGGCCAGAAATGGTAACCACTTCGGTGGTAATCAGGGCCAAAACAATAAGAATGGACATTTCAAGAAGAGGAGATTCAACAATGATGGAAAGACGTCAGCACCAGCACCTGTCGTTAAGGAAGGAGAACGACCACCTATCATATGTTTCAAATGCGGAGGGGAGGGGCACATCAGTCCAAACTGCGCGATGCCGTCCAAAGCATGTTATAATTGTGGAAGAGAAGGTCATTTAGCCCGATTTTGTCGTTTACCGAAGACAAATTCAGCTAGGATGGAGGCACCAAAAGCCGTCCCAGAAAAGTCAAAACCGGTTGTGCAAGGGAGAGCGTTTGTTGTGAACTCCCAGAGAGCAAGGAACCCGAATGAGGTCATCACGGGTAAGCTTATTATAAACTCTAAAGAAGTTTATACTTTATTTGATACCGGTTCAACCCATTCTTTTATTTCTCCTACTTGCGCTCATCGATTAAATTTGATTCCGGAGAAATTAGACTTTGACTTATCTGTGGAAACTCCGTTGGGAGAAACCTTCATTACCTCCACTGTTTATAAGTCTTGTTTGGTTCAAGTTGGTACCCACACATTACCTATCGATCTGATTTCATTAAAAATACTTGCATTTGACGTGATTCTAGGGATTGATTGGTTAACTACTCATTATGCAAAAATTGATTGTTTTCGTAAGGTTGTTAGCTTTCATATTCCTAATCGACCTATTATGCGAATTCAAGCAACCAAACCATTAAAATCAATCGCTGTCATCTCAAGCCATAAAGCTATTCGTTTATTGAAAAACGGATGTCAAGCTTTCTTAGCTCATGTCACAGATCTAAACAAAAATACGTCAGCTTTGAATGATATTTCTGTTGTTAATAAATTCCCTGACGTATTCCCTGAAGAACTTCCTGGCCTACCCCCAGAGCGTGAAATTGAATTTTGTATCGATCTTGAACCCGGTACAAAACCCATTTCCAAAGCCCCATATCGAATGGCTCCTATTGAACTTCAGGAGTTAAAGACCAAACTGCAGGAATTGTTAGACATTGGTTTTATTCGTCCTAGTACTTCTCCTTGGGGTGCTCCTGTTCTGTTCGTGAAGAAGAAAGATGGGAGTATGCGACTTTGTATTGATTATCGGGAGTTGAATCATGTCACCATCAAAAATAGGTACCCATTGCCACGTATTGATGACCTGTTTGACCAGTTGCAAGGAGCACAATTCTTTTCAAAGATCGATCTTCGTTCTGGATATCATCAGCTGAAGGTTAGAACTGAGGATATTCCAAAGACGGCTTTCAGAACTCGGTACGGGCATTATGAATTCTTAGTTATGTCTTTTGGATTGACTAATGCTCCTGCTGCCTTCATGGATATGATGAACAGGGTATTTAAGGAATATTTGGATCACTTTGTGGTCGTCTTTATCGATGACATCCTTGTTTATTCCAAAAGCCGTGAAGATCATGAGCAACACTTGAGGCTGGTACTCCAAAAGCTTCGTGAATACAAACTTTATGCCAAGTTGAAGAAATGCGAGTTCTGGCTGGAAGAGGTAGCATTCCTTGGGCACGTAGTATCAAGTCGTGGAATATCTGTTGACCCGGCAAAGATTGAAGCTATTCAAAGCTGGGAGCAACCTAAATCAGTGACCGAAGTACGTAGCTTTCTTGGTTTAGCTGGTTATTATCGGAGATTCGTGGAAGGATTTTCTCGAATCGCTACTCCATTAACTCAGCTGACTCGGAAAGATACAAAGTTCGGTTGGAGCGAAGAATGTGAGCAGAGTTTTCAAGAACTCAAGAGGAGACTCATTTCAGCACCTGTTCTAACAATACCATCTGGCTCGGAGGGATTTGTCATCTACAGTGATGCTTCGAGCAAAGGGTTGGGATGCGTTCTCATGCAACATGGAAAAGTCATAGCCTATGCATCAAGACAACTCAAGGAATATGAGAGGAATTATCCTACTCATGATCTAGAGTTGGCAGCTGTTGTCTTTGCACTTAAAATTTGGAGGCATTACTTGTATGGGGAGAAAGTGGAGATCTTTACGGATCATAAAAGCCTCAAATATTTCTTCACTCAAAAGGAACTCAACATGCGACAACGACGTTGGCTTGAACTGTTGAAAGATTATGATCATACCATTCAATACCATCCTGGAAAAGCGAACGTGGTAGCTGACGCATTGAGTAGAAGATCATATGCGGGTACAAGTGCAATATTAACAACGCAAAGGCCCATTTTGTGTGACTTGCAAAGGATGGAGATAGAGTTGAAGACTCCAGGGACCCATGTGATGATGGCGAATATACGAGTAGAACCGACTTTAATCGATAAAGTTAAAGCTGCTCAAGCTACAGACCTGGAGCTGATGCGTATGAGAAGAAAGTGCAAGAAGGTGCTATGCCGGAAGCAAGAATCGATGAAGAAGGAATACTTCGAGTCAACTCCAGACTTTGTGTTCCTAACAACCCTGATTTAAAGTATGAAATCATGATGGAGGCGCACAACACACCGTTTGCAATCCATCCTGGAAGTACCAAAATGTATCATGATCTTCGTCATACATTTTGGTGGAGCAATATGAAGAGAGAGATAGCGTTGTTTATCTCAAGGTGTCTAACTTGTCAACGAGTCAAAGCGGAGCATCAAGTACCAAAAGGTCCATTGCAACCACTTGAAATTCCAGAATGGAAGTGGGAGCACATTACCATGGATTTCGTTACCGGTCTTCCTAGGGTTTCTCAAGGTATTGATGCGATTTGGGTCATTGTTGATAGATTGACCAAGTCTGCTCATTTCTTACCGATACGAGAAACTTATACACTTGAACGTCTTGCTCGTATGTACATAAACGAGATTGTAAGACTGCATGGTATGCCAGTATCCATAGTTTCTGATCGAGACCCAAGATTCACTTCACGATTTTGGGTTAGTTTACAAAAAGCTATGGGCACGGAGTTACGATTTAGTTCAGCATATCATCCTCAGACGGACGGACAATCAGAGAGGACTATTCAAACTCTTGAAGATCTATTAAGACTCTGTGTCTTTGACTTCAAGGGAAGTTGGGACAAGTTCTTACCATTGGTGGAGTTTTCCTACAACAACAGTTATCAAGCAAGTATTGGCATGGCTCCATTCGAAGCATTGTATGGAAGAAAATGTCGTTCTCCAGTATGCTGGGATGAGGTGGGCGAAGCAACGTTGTTGGGACCGGAGTTGGTACGTATGACTACAGAAAAGATTCAAACGATCCGACAACGTATAAAAACCTCACAAGATCGACAAAAGAGTTATGCTGATCTTCATCGAAAGGACGTGGAATTTGATGTAGGAGATCATGTGTTCTTACGTGTTGCTCCATGGAAAGGAGTTACGAGATTTGGAAAGAGAGGAAAGCTAAATCCTCGATTCATCGGTCCATTTTTAATCCTCGATCGAGTAGGAACTGTGGCTTATAGACTCGCTTTACCGCCAAGTATGTCTCGTGTTCATAACGTTTTCCACATATCCATGTTACGCAAATATGTGGAAGACCCGAACCACATTATTGAGTTAGAACCGGACGAAATAGCGGAGGATTTGACGTATGAAGAAGTTCCTGTTCAAATCTTGGATAAGAAGGAACATATTCTACGCTCCAAGGTTATACCTCAAGTTAAAGTTTTGTGGAGAAACCACGATGTTGAGGAAATGACTTGGGAGTTAGAATCAGAAATGAAATCAAGGTATCCTTACCTCTTCGACATACCAGGTACGTACCCTAATTTCGAGGGCGAAATTTCATAAGAAGGGGAGGTTGTAAGACCCCAATTTTTATAAATAAAGATGAATTTTCTATAAATATCATTTTTGAATATTATGGAGTTAATTTGATATAATGTTATAGTTGTGGGTAATATTTATAAATTTTGCAAAGTAAGCAAGTTGTTATAAAATATTCGTTTGGTCGGAGAATATTCTTTTTGTCGGGGAATATTCGTACGACGGCACAATCATTGGTGGACCCCACAACGGAATTATTGTCGGATTGAGAAAACGACAAAATTATCTTTTTATAAAAATAACAGCTGAGGTATTACGTTAAAACCGTTAAAACTGTTGAACTACTCGGTAGTAAAAGTACAGTAATACGCGTGGTTGCATAGTAGCACACGGTATTGATTATTGATGCTTACGTGAGAAGTCACTCAGCTATACTCAATTATTGCTACAGTAATTGCTGCATCATATCTCTTAAATTATTGTCATAGTATCATCTGTATAATATGTTATATTATTGAGACGTTGTGGTAAGTTTGGTTATTTTATGGGGGGCCATATGTCATCATCTAAGAGTCTTTTCGTCAATAGTAATTACCGTTGTCAATAGTAATTACCGTCGTCAATAGTAATTACCGTTGTCAATAGTAATTACCGTCGTCAATAGTAATTACCGTCGTCAATAGTATTTACCTTGGTCAATAGTAAT
The DNA here is from genome assembly GCA_016801055.1 of Panax notoginseng. Lineage (NCBI taxonomy): Eukaryota > Viridiplantae > Streptophyta > Magnoliopsida > Apiales > Araliaceae > Panax > Panax notoginseng. The sequence goes on along the minus strand of CM029020.1, from coordinate 89,476,272 downwards.
TACCTTCGTCAATAGTATTTACCTTGATCAATAGTATTTACCTTGGTCAATAGTAATTACCTTCGTCAATAGTATTTACCTTGGTTAATAGTAATTACTTTCGTCAATAGTAGTTGTCCCTTCAATATTACCAAGAGTCATTTGACCCTTCGTTAAGACCAAGAGTCATTTGACCCTTCGTTAAGACCAAGAGCCACCCTCAATTTTTCTATAAATAGAGGCCTAGGGCTTCATTATTTTTCACGAATTCATTCAAGCTATAGAGAGAGAAAGTATAGAGAGAATAAGAGAGAGAGAGACTAAAAGTATTCTGCTACATCACTTTTCCAATATCCAGTTCTTTTAAGGTAGGGAATATTATTTCTTTTATATTCATGAAGAGAACTTCTGTTATTCCATTTGTTATTATTCTGTTGGAATAACCAGTATACGCGGTCTACCCTATACTTGGTGACATTCTTCTATTATTCTGTTGGAACATCCTGTCTGTGTGTTTTACACCGGACCTGGTTCCGTTTATTATTCTGTTGGAACATCCTGTCTGTGTGTTTTACACCGGACCTGGTTCCGTTTTATTATTATTCTGTTGGAATATCCTGTCTGTGTGTTTTACACCGGACCTGGTTCCATTATTTATTATTCTGTCGGAATATCCTGTCTGTGCGTTTACGCCGGACCTGGTTCCATTATTTATTATTCTATTGGAATAACCTGTCTGTGCGGTCTATCGCATGCATGGTGATTTCTTTTGTTATTCCATTCTTTATTGTACTCAGTTGGTTAAGTTTTGACTTCTATACTCCATGAAATTTGTGGAATATCCTTGATAGTTGCGTTTCATCCAGTATCTTTTCAAGAAAATATTCTTCTAAGCATTCTTGAATTTTACTCCACAATGCAGTATCATGTTGACAATTTGGACGTTGTTAATTCCTGGATAAATTAATTCTTGAACTTGTTTTATTGAATTCTTATATCATTGTCATCATCCTCATGTTTATAAAATGTTGAAAGTCATCTGTGGCATGTAGTGCATAGATGGACTTGGTATGATTATGACCAGGGATTATTCGGTATAATCATGACCGTAATGTTACAAATGATGTGGTAAAAGTCCTCATTGGCCCGTAGTGCATTGATGGACAGTTGTTGGCATGATCATGACCATTAATGAATATACGAATATCCTTGGCCGTAGTGCAGGGGTGATTCGATGATGTGGATTATTTTATTAAGCTGAGTCCCAGCGATCACAGTGTTGAAAAATCTTTTAAATCATAAAAGATAGTAGAGTTTATTTTCTACTTGACTCTTTTAATGGATTGCTTGTTCCGCTACAGTTAAACTTGATGTCTATTATATTTTATCAGTTTAACATTGTTGAAGGCTAATGATAATTTATTCTGCATTATCTTAGTCATAATATTTCTTACTGGGCTAGTTGAGCTCACCCTTTCTTTCACTGTTCTCTTCAGGAAATGAGAACGTAGCTGGGACAAGTCGGGGTACGGAGTGATGGTCCGAATGATAGTATTAGTTAGTAGTCCTCACTATTCTATGTAATGGTGTGTTAATAAATGTAATGAGGACTCATTTTGAGTATGAATACTCTCTAGAAGATAATATTTGTATTCAAATTCACAGTTTATGTTTTGTCGTATTGTACGCGACAGATGTATTAATCAGTTGTATTTGTATTCTGTACTATGTATCTGACGACCCAAGATGGGTGATGTATACCTAATTTTGGGGGCGTCACAGTATATGTAAAGAGTGTACAACTAAGTTAGTCGTTTATGTATGCGTTTGAACTTACATATTATGTATGAGTATACGTACCTAATGAATATCCTATACGCATAACTATATTATTTTAGGATTCGAAAAGTGTTGATAAGCTATACTCTGGTAAAGTACGCTTGATGCAAGTACTCGAACCCTACTCTTTATTGAGCATTACTTAAACTTGTGCTATTATTGATCGTATAAGTAAATCTTTGAAAGTATAATTCATATATTATGACTTAATACTTCGTAAGTTTAGAAATGAAATTGGGTTCAAACCTTAATTTTGAACAATAATTGTTCATATATATACTGTAAAAGAAAACTATCTAAGCCATTGCTTCGACTCGACTATTGATATTTGATCGAAAGCTATCCAAACCAAATTTACTTGGTGCAGACTCTTATAACTCAGATGAACAACCCTCTTGGTAGGGGAATTATGTACTTGTTGGGAAACCGACGTGCGCACATGAGAATGATTAAATGTTATGCATGACATAGGGTACTTTAGGCCGATCACATGTTGTACTTGTTTTGTAGAATTATCAATTTATTACTGTTAATTCTAAGAGAAGTTCATAGTCCTTAGTGAATACTCAGTATTCATTATTTTAAAATCTTTAATTGATTAATCGTTGAATATTATTGATATTTTCTATCCATAGCGACTACTGTTGATAATCATTGATACCTCTTGCTATCTTTGAACTATCATTATTGTTGTACCCTTGAGGAATATAAAGCAACATTAAACACCCTTATTGCTAAATTACTTGCTAGGCAAAATTATTGCTCATCCTTCCTTTCCTTTAAACTTTCAGTTAAGGCAGAACGTGGTGAACCCTCTGGCAATGACAAGGGTAAAGAGAAGGCTTTGGAGTAGTTAGTTCCATAATACTAGGAATGTATTATTATTCTGTTATAGAAGAACTTATTGATATCAAGCTATGTTTAATGTAAGTTGTATTGTATTATTAACAGTTGCGAGACTTTGGGATAAGAATAATTATGTTATAACAATGTAATTTATTCTATTATTCCATTGTGTGAGATTTTAAATTGTTATTAGAGTTAGCACGTGACAACAAAATTTGAGACAAGTGTGGTCTAAATTTGGGGGCGTCACAAGTTGATATCAAAATTGTAGTTATAAACCTTAGGAGCGAGAGTCCTTAGATTATAACTTAGGAGAACTTAGAAAATAGAGAGGTATGAAACTCCTGTAGAGTTTTCGTAGAGAGAAACTTAGTGTGTTATGGAATATAACTTCATTATATACAATGAACTTATGTTTATTTAACATTATAATGGAGTTGTCGTTTGTTTTGTCTTATGTTTGTGATTGTAGGATGACTAACATGGGAGGACCTAGCCGAGTAGTAGAGGAGGAGCCACATGAAATACACGTGGTATTTGAGGCACCATTTATAGCGGAGCCTATATTGGCAGTGGCCCCTATCGATGATGATGACGAGGAGGAGGAGGAGATGGAGCCATTACCCGAGGAGTCTGATCCAGAGGAGGAGTCTATGGAGGAGGAGCCTGAGCCCATGGTGGACTCCGACGAGGCTACTTTTGAGGATCAGATGTTTGGGGAGTACGAGGAGCAGATTCTGGACTTAGGATGTAGAGTTGAGCAGTTAGAGGCTGAGGCTAGAGAGAGTGAGTCCGAGTTCCAGAAACTGAGGGACGAGGACCATCAGAGGAAGTTCATGATGCAGGAGATGGAGGTAGAGATTGCTCACCGCAAGGAGGCAGGGATCCGGATGGGGACTTTGTTTCACTTATAAGACCCCAACTTTTATAAATAAAGATGAATTTTCTATAAATATCATTTTTGAATATTATGGAGTTAATTTGATATAATGTTTATAGTTGTGGGTAATATTTATAAATTTTGCAAAGTACGCAAGTTGTTATATAATATTCGATTGGTCGGGGAATATTCGTTTTAACAGGGAATATTCATACAACGGCACAATCATTGGTGGACCCCACAATGGAATTATTGTCGAATTGAAAAAACGACAAAAATATTTTATTAAAAATAACGGCGGAAGTTTTACCATTGATACTGTTGAACTACTCGGTAGTAAAAGTACAGTAATACGTGTGGTTGCATAGTAGCACACGGTATTGATTATTAATGCTTATGTGAGAAGTCACTCAGTTTGATTCAATTATTGTCAGTTAATAATATGAATTATTTAGCGATAATGACATTTTGTTTTATTCGTATTATTAACGTAATAAAACAGAAACATCTTTTTATATAAAACAGAATACTTTGTTAAAGTTATTCTATAAAAAGAATATATTATATTTTATTTAAAAGATTTTTCTTTAAATATGGACCGTCAGATTAAAGTAATCAATCTGGACCGTTCATGGATTAGTTACTATGCATTTTATTTTTCTATAAATAGCAGCTCATTCCTTCATTATTTCTTACGAATTCACTGAACTCTAGAGAGAGAAACTATAGAGAGAGAGAGAAGAAGAGTATTCTGCTACTTAACTACTTCCTTATTTCAGCTCTTCTTTAAAACGGTAAGGGGTGTTATTCTTTCTTATTCATGAAGAGAACTGTTGTTATTCCATTTCTTATTATTCTGTTGGAATAACCTGTATACGCGGTCTACCCTATACTTGGTGACATTCTTCTGTTATTCTGCTGGAACATCCTGTCTGTGTGTTTTACACCAGACCTGGTTTCGTCTTGTTATTATTCTGTTGGAACATCCTGTCTGTGTGTTTTATATTGGACCTGGTTCCGTCTTGTTATTATTCTGTTGGAACATCCTGTCTGTGTGTTTTACACCGGACCTGGTTCCATTATTTATTATTATTCTGTCGGAATATCCTGTCTGTGCGTTTACGCCGGACCTGGTTCCATTGTTTATTATTCTGTCGGAATATCCTGTCTGTGCGTTTCCGTCGGACCTGGTTCCATTATTTATTATTCTGTTAGAATAACCTGTCTGTACGGTCTATCGCATGCATGGTGATTTCTTTTGTTATTCCATTCGTTATTATACTCAGTTGGTTAAGTTTTAACTTCTATACTCCATGAAATTAGTGAAATATCCTTGATAATTGCGGTTCATCCAGTATCTTTTCATGAAAAAAATTCTTCTAAGTATTCTTGAATTTTACTCCACAAAGCAGTATCATGTTGACAATTTGGACGTTGTTAATTCTTGGATAAATTAATTCTTGAACTTATTTTATTGAATTCTTATATCATTGTCATCATCCTCATGTTTATAAAATGTTGAAAGTCATATGTGGCCTGTAGTGCATAGATAGACTTGGTATGATTATGACCAGGGATTATTCGGTATAATCATGACCGTAATGTTACAAATGATGTGGTAAAAGTCCTCATTAGCCGTAGTGCATTGATGGACAGTTGTTGGCATGATCATGACCATTAATGAATACACGAATATCCTTGGCCGTAGTGCAGGGGTGATTCGATGATGTGGATTATTTTATTAAGTTGAGTCCCAGCGATAACAGTGTTGAAAAACCTTTTAAATCATAAAAGATAATAGAGTTTATTTTCTACTTGACTCTTTTAATGGATTGCTTGTTCCTCTGTAGTTAAACTTGATGTCTATTATATTTTATCAGTGTAACACTGTTGAAGGCTAATGATAATTTATTCTGCATTATCTTAGTCATAATATTTCTTACTGGGCTAGTTGAGCTCACCCTTTCTTTCACTGTTCTCTTCAGGAAATGAGAACGTAGCTGGGGCAAGTCGGGGAACGGAGTGATGGTCGGAATGATAGTATTAGTTAGTAGTCCTCACTATTATATGTAATAGTGTGTTAATAAATGTAATGAGGACTCCTTTTGAGTATGAATACTCTCTAGAAGATAATATTTGTATTCAAACTCACAGTTTATGTTTTGTCGTATTGTACACGACAGTTGTATTAGTAAGTTATATTTATATTCTGTACTATGTATCTGACGACCCAAGATGGGTGATGTATACCTAATTTTGGGGGCGTCACATCACTGGTCGGTGGTGAGGAATGTGGAGTTGGCAGGGAAGTTGGAAGAGATGGAGCAAAGAGAGTTGAGCGAGAGGACGGAGAAGGAGGGTCTCTGTACTCAGTTAGAGTTGGAAGTGATGGATAAGATCCACTTCGAGAAGAAGTGGGAAGAAGCTTATGATTGGGCTAACGATTTAGAAGAGGAGGTGAGATGTAAGAGAAGGAAGATGAACAAGATGAGCTATGCTTTGCGCACGACCATGGAGAGGTTGATTGATGGGGTAAATCATTATCCAGCAGAGTAGGGATAGACCCGACACACCGTAAGCTGAGATTTGGTGGTGCACATTACTTAGAAGGACTACCAAAGCGCTGTGGAGCGCGACATGATAGATTGAGACTTAGACATTAGAATCTAGTAGTTATAGTATTTCATTTATGTGATATATAATCTATTGTAATGAAATCTCAGTCTTTTAAGTAAGATGTGAGATAGATGTGAGGCCCAAAATTTTGAAAAATGTTAGAGGGGTAGGATGATAGTGGTTGTCCTCGTCTTTTGTGATAATAAAGGATACGTGTTATCATTTATAGAAGTATACTAAAGATAATCATGTAATATAACTATAGACACTTGGAATTTTTGCATTCCTGTTACTAACCTTGCAGGAGGGAAAAATCGTCTTCCAGAGATAACCCTAGAAGTCAAATCAGCACAGTCCCAGAGACAACCTTGGGATACTCAGATTGCCATCTCGGAGACAACCCTAAGATATTCAATTCTAATCTCGGAGACAACCCCAGAAGACACGGTTTTAATCTCGGAGACAACCCTGAGGAATACAATGGTAGTTCCAGCGATAACCCCAAAAAAGTTTGTTTCAATCCCTAGAAGTCTGCTTCAACCTCGGAGATAACTCTGAGGCATTCAGTTCCAACCCTAGAGATAACCCCGGGAGGTCAGGCACACCTCAGAGACAACCCTGAGGACATTCAGTACTCACAACTGCCCAATCTTAGAGACAACCCTGAGCAACGACTGCTAATCAGCCCAGAATCGGAGATAACCCCGGTGAGGGGAAAAATCATAATTTTGCCACCTCGATCACACATTCACGTCTTCTCAACAACATTTTAACCCATATTCTACATAGAAGTGTCCTAAAAGAACCATAGCTCTAATCCCGAGTGACTACTGCACAAGACATCACACTGGATAGAATTTAAAGACTTGAAGATCTGGGTATGGACCCATCTTCTCGACTTCGTACAACCTCTTATCCCATGTCATTGTGTAGCTCTCGATAACAGCATTCCGAAAAGGTATTAAACGCCTCAATCGGATGCCCGGATTAAAAGTTATGAAGGTTCGAGCGGACAACGTGTTACACAAGTGCACATACTTCGAGATGGTGGGACCCACAGAGCCCGGGGCACCCCGAGTAGCCGCAGGTGCATCTATGACTGTCGCAGGTACACCTGTGGCTCCCCCTCTCTATAAATAGAGGGCTTGGGGTGGCCATTTTGAGAAGAGAAAAGGCGAGGAACCCTGTCCATTTTACTCTGTACACACTATAAATTGAGTGCTTTCTCATTTCAAACACTTGTGAGCTTGTGTTTTGCTATATTTTACCGGTGAAAACCGAGTATTCATTCATTCAAAGCTATTTAAAGTCTTCTTGGCATCCCAGTGTAAGACACCTCATATTACTTAAAGTCTTTCTCCACTTTTATTCACACATAATTATTCACATTGAGAGTCGCATTGTGTGCGTATGCCCGATCCGTCGGTCCGTGGCGTTTATTACTTATATATATATATATATATATATATATATATATATATATATATATATATATATATATATATTTGCATTTCCGTCCCGCATGGAGTTTACTTCATGGCGGTTGATCGTCCATATATATATATATATTTACATTTTCGTCCCGCCTGGAGTTTACTTCGTGGCGGTTGATCGTCCATTTATATATATTTACATTTCCGTCCTGCCTAGAGTTTACTTTGTGGCGGTTGATCGCACTTATATATATATATATATATATATATATATATATATATATATATATATATATATATATAAATATATATAACTGTTTACAGCTTTCATACATAATGCATCATCATGTGAGCCTAGGAATCATATGATAACAGATTCAGTTCCTGAATCTAGATTCGGTTCCCGTGATGGACATTTTCAGTTGTAACTAGCTTGTGAATTATCCACGGTGTTTGAATTTCCTTAGACGGCTCTCATGCCCACAAAGAGTTCGACACTGCTATATATCTTATTTTCTCGAAGATGCTTCGCATCTCGAAAATAAAAGCAATCAAGCCGAACACATAATAAAATAGAAGTATCAAAGGCCTCAATTATTATTGAGCACGAGGCTTTGAAAAACCTATTTTACAAAACATCATTACCATATCTCGTTAAAATTGGACTTTTATACAAAAATTCAAACCCTTTGTATATAGGTGCAAACGAGGCATAACACTACTTACAGAAAACTGCACATAGACCTACACACACACATTGAGATAAATGTTTAAAATGAAAAGTAGCAATCACCATGTTACTATGGATGTCGGGGGGTGCCTAACACCTTCCCCTCGCATAATCAAGCCCCCAGACCCTAAAGAATCTCGGTTTCACAGACCAGTTAAGCATTGTCACATCACTCGGTCTATGTGCAAACCTTTTCTCGGTTGAGTTGGTGCAATCATTTAAAAATACCAATTGGCGACTCTTACAGTCCAATCGTCGACATACATGTCGGACCTTTTCATAACTTATTTTTTCAAACAAATCTCACCTAACATAAGAACACTAAAAGACAAGAACAAAAAAGGGATACATAAAAATTCCAACGTTGACAGGTGGCGACTCTGTTGGGGACTTCCAGTAAGAGGGCTTAAGTCATTATCAAAGCTTTTCAAAAACATTTATCTGCTTATGTGTGAATGTTGCATTTACATTTTTGAATGAATGTGTACTAACACATTTACTTACTGCACTTAGTGCTTCACACTATATCTGCATGTGATATTAGTGCTTCACACACGTTGTCATTTCCATATGGTGAGACACGTTGTATATGAATGTATGTTGAGTAGTCCCTCCACCAGGAGGCTATCCTGTCGGTGTTTTATTACTGGACTCGTAGGGAGACTAATTCCAACGAGGCTCAGCAAAGGAACCACCCAAATTCGCTCCAGTTGAAAGACCGGATTAACTTCCTATTGAGTAAATTGCGATGATTTGGGAACCTTCATGCCAAAAGTCACGAGAGTTGCCTTAGATAGGTTAGCCTCTGATAAACCAAACACGAAGAAAATTCTCTTCATACCTTCCCATTTCAATTACTTGTAAATTCAATTACTTGTAATTTCATTTCCATGTCAATCTCAATGTAATGGAAAATATAAAGGAATATGTGTACATGCATTCCCTTTCATATCAAAACTTGCCATGCTATATTAAAAAAACTGACATCCATTTTGCCGGATAATACTCCTAAACGGACATTACATAGCATGTAATATTTCCTACATTTCCTATGACTAAACAACATAAGTCTTTTTGTAGGGAAACAATTGGTCCTGTTACCCGTATAAAGTCCAAAAAGGCAACAAGGCTATAGCCAAGCATGGCTACATCTGGCCAGTCTAATCCTACTCCTGTCTCTTGCGAGGAGTTCGAAGGATTAAGTAACCAAATTACAGAGTTGTTTGTTCTACTTAAAGAACTACACAAGTCCACTCAGGGTCCACAAATACCCATACATACAAAATCCTCTGCACATGGAGGAACCAAGGGTCCGGATAAAGAAAATCTTGCACCTGAGTTGGACAAAACCAACAAAACTCCTGAAATCACCCATCTCAAAGAAGATCTGAACATCGGTGATATCAGGAAAAAAGTCCTACAAATGGAGGAGACCATTCGGTCTATCAAAGGGATTGGAACACACGGCAGTGTTTCATATTCAGATCTTTGCATCTTCCCTGGGGTTCATTATATAGAAAAGTTCAATACTCCTGATTTTGAAAAGTATGATGGATTGGGAGATCTTTACATACATCTAAAAGTATTCATTGGAGAGCTCGGATCTTATGTCTAGGATGAAAAGCTCAGAATGCAGCTGTTCCATAAAAGTCTGACTGGAGAAGCCAGATCATGGTACACCAGATTAGACAACTCCAAGATTCATAGCTGGAAGGAGCTAGCTCATGCTTTCCTCAATCAGTACAGTTTCCAAACTCAGATGGCTCCTGACAGGTACCAAATTACCAAAGTCAAGAAATAGGCCAATGAGTCTTTCAGAGAGTAAGCCCAAAGATGGAGGCGTCTAGCTGCTCAAGTGATTCCATCTATGACTAAGTCTGAAATGGTGATGAACTTCATAGACATTCAAGAAGCTCTCTTATATGAGAGAGTTTTAGCTGGAATTGGCAAACCATTCTCTAAAATGATAAAATACACAAAAATGGCCGAGATGGGATTGAATTCAGCAAAGATTCAAGACATTGCTGCTCTAAAAGCAGTAGCTGAGCACATCCAGTCTGGAAGTTATGGAAACAACCCCCGAAGGGTCCATAAGAAGGAAGAAGAGGATGTTTCCTTGATACTACAAGGATAAAAAGGCAACCAAAACATGCCTATTCAAAGGAGAAACTACTCCCCTTTCCAAGCACAGTCTTCAAACCCTCCATTGCCAAAGAGTAGAGAAGTCAGACGCACTCGAGTGTTCACACCCTTAGGGGACTCACTCGAGAACATTCTCCATCTTCTTCCACCATCCAACTCGAGTGGGAAAGGTTTTAATGCAAGCAAGAAATGTGCTTATCATGCTGGAGCTCCGGGACCTGATACTCAAGATTCCTGGGCCCTGAAGCATAAAATCTAGGATTAATTGACAATGGTGAGATTGTGGTGACCAAACCCAACCAGCCTCACATTAAAGACAACCCTCTTCCTCAACAAAAAGAAGAGGAGGTTAACATGATTAACTGGAGCAGTGGACAGAGCTCCAACTATGTGGGTGGTCCATCCCAAACCAATAATGATAGTGCTGACAGATGGGATTATGCTCAGTTCCAGTTTATGATGGAACAAAAAATAAAGGCTCTTTGCGAGCAAGTCAACCAATTGGCAGAACTGGTGGTTCATCAACACCAAGTCACACGCCAATTATTTAGTCAGGAGCATGCTAGCCTCCTTCCTTTTGTTACAAGTACTCCACTACTGACTCCGTAAGGTGAAACATTGGAGGATAAAATTGCAAAAAGGGCAAAAGCCAAAGCCCGTCGGGATTTAGGCAACAAAAGGGAATTCACTTTTTTAGGCCAACCGATGGAAGAAATATTGCAGATGTTGATCAATGAGAGAAGAATTACATCTCTGCTGCCTCCAATCAGCCCATTCTCAAGTCATTTTAATTTTAATGGAGTACGTCAATACCACTCCCACTCTCGCAGTCACAGCACTGAAGAATGCTGGGCACTCCGCCATCTTATTCAGAACTTGATTGATAGCAGTGTTCTACAGATGACAGACAATGATGCTGTATTACTGGAGAGTAAGGGCACAGTTCCTACAAAATAGAAGGAAATCGTAGCAGTTATATCATCTGAGGGGGATTTGGATACCACATCACATGAAATTCAACCTATTCAACTCAAAGGTGTTGAAAATCCTTTGAAAGTGGTTGTACCAAAGCTAATCATATTTCCATTCAGGTCGCAATATCCTATTGTCAGCCTACAAAAAGTGCCATGGAATTATGGAGAGGCTGAAGGATCCACATTTGACATAACTAATGCATTGTTGAAAGAAAATCTATTGTATCTTCCCCAACGGGTGATGGAGCTCACCATCAGGTCAAAGGGGAAAGTTTCCATGAAGAAGATTGAAGTATTCCTCCGTACTATGGGACATAATGAAGCCAATGTGGTTTTAAGCTTAAAAGAAGGTCCATAATAGATTTCTATACTGGATCTGGTTTTCTCCTCAAAGGATCACCGGAAGGTCTTACTGAGAGTCTTAGAAAAAGCCCACTTGCCAAAATCAGTGGATATTGAAAAGTTCTATCATCTGGTTGATCACATCTTCAATAGCAATGTGATATCCTTTACCGATGATGACATACCTCCCGAAGGGACCGGTCATTCCAAACTATTGCATATAATGGTTATGTCCTCCGGATATATGGTGGGAGGAGTTCTGATAGATGGAGGATCATCCATAAACATCTGCCCTTACGCCACCTTAGAGAAAATGAATATATCAATCTCAACAGGATCCAAATCAGCCATACAATTATCAAAGCTTCTGATGGATCCCAGCAAAATGTTGTCGGAGAGATTGAACTACATGTGGAGATTGGTCCACATACATTCTGTGTATCCTTTCATGTGCTCAAGATAGCTACAGGATACAATCTGCTTTTGGGAAGATCGTGGATTCACATGGCTGGAGCTGTCCCTTCCACCCTTCATCAGCAGCTCAAATACATCATTAATAGTAGCTTAGTAACTGTTAATGCTGAGCTAGAATGTTCTGTACAAGGTGACATACCAATCATCAGTTTCAATGTAGAAGTTGAGCCTGTCAGCTTCCAGGCCCTTGAGGTGAGCAACACTCACTATCAACCCATTGGGGCACCACCTCTGATACCAGAGTTTCTGTCGAGGTAATGTCGACAAGTCAAGAGATTAAATCCTTAGGTTTTCAACCTGGACAAGGGTTAGGCAAGGATCATCAAGGCATTAAGCGCCCAATTCAAGTTCCTAGTCAAACAAGGACAGACGGACTAGGCTATTCTCCTGGGTCCAGTCACAGGAATCCTCACAAACATAAACAGGTTCCTTCATCTTTAACCATACGGCGATTGCCTGCACCTACAAAAGCTAAATCTATACACTTCAGTAAAGGTCCCTGCCCATGTGGTTGCTATACTGTTTCGTAAGCCGATACCGATTTAAGGAAAGGAAGACAAGATTCTATTCCCCGAAGTGGAGGAAAAGGAACGTAGGCGTAAGCAGGACATTGCAAGGCAGTTGTCAAACATACGCATTATAGTCCATACGAAGGGTATGAACAGAAACATCCCGGATGATGATTTTCTAGACATCATGGTCATCATTCAGGAGAAGGATGATGACAACAGCCCCTTCATCACAACCGTCCATCAGGACTTCACCCTTGGCAATTGGAGCAGCACTCCTTGCATTTGTCGACGAGGGTAAAAAGGGTAGAAACTCCCTCTGCCCTGTAGATTGCAATAACTACTTACTTTTTATGTATAGTATTAGCAGTTATTTTTGTCATTACATGCTAACACTTTGTATGATTAAACAGTTTCAAATATTAAGTGAAAGCATTTTGTTTCTGGACTCTAAAGTTAGATGTGCCTAAACTTGCTGATGAGGTGTCTATTCTCCACAAGGACTGTAACTTTTATGTAAAGTTGGACTCAGACTTGATGAAAATACAAGAGGACTATGAGATACCTCAGGATTTTAAAGAATGGGTCGAAGACAAACCCAAGCCAAATCTTAATCAAACCACCTCTTTTAACCTCGAAACTTCAGAAAACCCCAAACAAATCTAGATTGGTATGGACCTTACTCCAAGCCAAGGAAATGACATGGTTACTCCATTGACCTAATTTCAGGATGTGTTTGCATGGTCTCACGAAGATATTGTCGGTTTATCCACTGACATTGAAACAACCCGGGTCAAATCTCGAGTTTGAAATAAATCTCGGGTTAAATCCCAAGTCCGGATCGAATCAAATCCATCAAAATAAGGCCTCAAACTACTGGTCCAATAGTATCTTATTTGGTCATCTTAACCCACCATAGGCTCCTAAAAGGTCATGACTTGAAGGTACTATTGGTAGTAACTTATTTTCTTATATGCAGAAAAAATTTTCCCCTATCTTTCGATGTGGGACTGGGGTGTTACAAACTCTCCCACTTAAATTTTTGACGTCCCCGTCAGAACCGATCACACACACGGCCCAAAGACCTTTACCTCTCTAGCCATTGTGGGATAATACCGGCTGGCTTCGTGTCCCCACCTTCGGACCTCCATCTCTCTATTGTGGGATAATACCACCAGCCTTCGTGTCCTCATATCTGGAAACCAGATCGGATGACTCGATCGGAGCTTTCGAGAGTCTGCTCTGATATCATATGAAACAACTCGGGTCAAATCCCGAGTCCGAAACAAATCTCAGGTCAAATCCCAAGTTCGAATCGAATCAAATCCATCAAAATAAGGCCTTAAACTATCGACCCAATAGTATCTTCTTGGGTCATCTTAACCCACCACAGGCTCCCAAAAGGTCATGACTTGAAGGTACTATTGGTAATAACTTATTTCCTTTTATTCAGACAAATTTTTCCCTATCTTTCGATGTGGGACTGAGGTGTTACAGACATTGTCATTCATCGCCTCCCCATCAAAAAGGGATTCAAGCCAGTCATGCCGAAGCTCAAGAGATTAAAACCTGAGTGGAGTTTAAAAGTTAAAGAAGAAATTGTGAAATAATTTCAAGTCGGCATCATCATGGTGTTAATATACCCTGACTGACTATCCAACATAGTCCCCGTGCCTAAACTTAGAGGAAAGGTGTGAGTTTGCGTGGATTACAGGGATCTGAATAAAGTTTGTCTCAAATATAGCTTTCTCGTGCCATTCATCCACATACTCATTGACAATACAGCTAACGATCGAGAAAGCTTATAATTATTTTAAATATTTATTGAATTAAATAAATATTTTAAATAATTTATTTATAGAGAAAAATAAATAATTGGTGAAATTGTGGTGCAATAATTTAGTAACTAAATTGATTAATGGAAATTTTATTATTTGAAGATTTAATTTAATGAGATAATTAAATTAAATGAGTCATTTAATATTTAAGGAAATATTTAAATTAAATAAAATGATGTTCCAGTTTAATTTAATAATTAAATTAGATATGTAATGATTTATTAAGTATAAAGTATAATTATAATGAAAATTATAATTAGTATAATTATAATTGTAAGTTATTTGAATTAACTAAATTAAAGTGTGACACATGGAACTATATACTATAAATATTATTTAAATAAACTAGAATGGGGAGTTTGTGTATAGCCAAACAAGGCCTTGTGGCCTTTGGCTTATTTTAACTGACGCAGACTGTTTATTTTTGTAGCTGACGTACATAGGTTTATATGTTACGCGCATTTCTTTTCCTAATGGCTAACTAAGAGAACAGAGGTTAGAAAAAATTAAGAGAAAGTTAGAGCGAATTACAAAGAATTAAGAGTTGGAGAAGAGGAATTTCTGGAAAGGATTGCTAGAACTTTGTTAACCTCAAAGGATTCAAGGTATAATTGCTCCTAAGATTCTATGTTTTGGTTTCTCAATGATCACTGTGAATTGAAAATCACGTTAGATTGATGTATACATATGTATGTATGGTTTTGTAATCTGTTAATTATCATACATAAGTAATTGTTAGTAATCAAATACATGAAATTGGGTTGTAGGAAGAAATTGAAGTAACAAGTGTTATATGTAAATGAAAATGGCTTAGTAAGTCCAACATTTGATGTTCAATCTTTGCTAGAATATGTTAATTGGTTATAGATTGTGATAGCACATCAAGAAACGAAAACAACATAGTTGGAATGGTGTCAATTGGTTAATAAATAAAGAGTTGGCAATCAAATTTGCTAAAAGTGTGAAAATATGAAGAAATTGGGAAAAATATGATTTTGATCCTTAAAAGTTAATTATATATAATGTTTGTGTGGATATAATTATGAAATACATGCTTGTTGATGTTGTTACAAAATCTTAGTTGTTGGGTTTTGTGAATTTCTGTGGAAATTGGAAAAATTGGAGTGTTGGTACAAAATAGGGATGAAGCTATTGCTGTTTTTGTCTGCGTACTGGCGCAGCTACGCCTGTACCGCAGGCAGAAACGGCGCTGCTGCGCCTGTTGGTCTTCTAAGATCCTGCACCAGTGCCAAGGCTTGTGGCAGCGCAACTGCGCCGTGCCCTGTTTAGTGGCAGTGAATTCTGATTAATTGTAGACTTTAATACTAAGACCTAATCTAGTTTGGTATGCATGATAAAGATGTTAAATCATAACATAAGATACTATATCAGATTGTTATGTTTGGTAATACCAAAAAGTGAACATTTTAAATAATCACTTAAACAAGTTATCTGATGAATGAAAATTGATGTTTACAAGAGTTAGAGGTGAATGATAAAGCTTGTATGAGGAAATAGTGAGATTTCAGATTCGTAAGAGTGGTTAACTAACATGATTAGACATTGAGTTAAAGGTTATAGCTTAAATGGTGGGTTAAACCTATAAAGCTAATGATAATATAACTAATTGGTATTGCGATTTCAATGGTATGTGTAGGGTAATGGGCGAACGTTATTATACTTGTGTAGCTTACACATAAGGTAAGTTCCCTAACTTCATTCTCTTTGTAATGAATTCAAGTTTCATAACTCCGTTATCTTTTGATTGTCAAGCAAGCTTTCTAGTCCTAAATTATCATTATGCAAATCCTATATTATAGTTGAATGAGCTTATTAATTCTATCTTGTTTATGTTAATGCAAGCTCTTGTAATCTAATTCTGTACATCGAGCGAGTTCAACATTCAGGACTCTTGTTCTTGTTATTTATTGCATATATTGTTTAACTTCATTGTTCTAAATGAGATTTCCTAACTCTTTTGGATGTAACACTTTGCATATATATATACCATGTCTATTCACTTGTATATTGTCATTATTCTATCTTTGACTTAAGTATCATTGTTCAATTCTATATTATTATGTTGAACCTTTAAATAGCAAGCAAACTCTTATTGATTGAACTAATCTATAATTGAATAGTGTTCTAAAATTCTAGAACTACTGATAAGCTAGTTCCAAACTAAACCTTCTTTAGTGAAAAAATTCTAAAGTCAAACTGAGATGAACAACCCTAATATAGGAGATTTTGTATGTGTTAGCGTTTAGATATTTGTGCACAATACATGGTACAAAGGGTTGATCCCCCTAAGTACACAAGGAAGGGTCTGCATAGTCTAATTGATTGTTAAGGTTGAGGTAATAATACCTAATTATCGGGGACATAGTTCGTGGTCTTAAGACCCTTAGATATAAATCTTGAACTGTTCTTTATTCTTGATTCGTAGAACGAGATCCCTATTATCCAGTAACCATTGTTTTATCTCATGTTGTTACTATTATTATTCTTTATATTAGTAGGCAATTGTTTGCTCACTCTTGCAATTAACACTGCAACTAAAGTTGAGAAAGTCGATGAGCCATCTTCCAGTAAAGGAAAAGGTAAGATGTTCAAGTGATGAAGACTTATTTACTTAACTGAAATTATGTTATAAGACTTACTTTATTTTGTGATATATTCTGTAGACTTATATAATAATTAAGGTTAGATTACCTAGGAATGTTTTTAAGTTGATGTAACCCTTTAATGGGGAAGATATTTATTTAAGTTATGTCTTTATCCTTGTTTGTGGGCAGATAGATGTAAATATTTTGGAAAGTGAGCACCAAATCATGTGAGAATGAAGTACCCGAATTTGGGGGTGTTACAGGTTGGTATCAAAGCTTGAACTTATGTACCTTAGGTGGGAAACCTTAGAAAGTAACCTTTAAGGAGACAGAAAATATAGTGGTGTCAAACTCTTATCGAGTTCTAAGGAATGAATTGAGGAAATTCATTAAAAGATAAACAATAAAAGACATTATGTGCTATGTGTTAATAACTTATATGCTCGCGCGTATCGAAGAGTGTTACATAATAAATAAACTTAAAAGTATTGTTATCAGGATGTCTAACGTTGGAGGATCCAGTCCAACTAGGGAAATGATACCTCAGATACCTAGAGATAAGGAACCCCAAGATGTCCACTGTAACGCCCCCAAAATAGGTCCATTCCATCCAACCTATTCTGAGTCGCCAAATACATGGTACAGATAACAACTACAACTTTATTACAACAATTGTCGTGCAAAATACAACAACACATATGCTGTGAGTTTGGATACAAATATATACCAAATGTGACTCATGTTCCAACCGTGGACAGCACCTCACAATGACACCTCACATAAAGGTATAGTCAAAAACTGTTTTAGAAATTAGAATCTTTGGGAAGTGCTCAAGAAAACCCTCGTACATGGGAGGTCATGCTTCTAGGTTATGACAGATATCATATGGCCACAGAATTATCCTTGGTTGGCCCAATAGACCCCAAAGAAAAATGAGAAGATTACTATCATATTCTTCTCAATGGTGAGTCTTCTCTTGACATATCATTATCTCCACTGTCTCTAATTGAGAATTATACTTCAAACAAATACCAAGATTATATAGGTAATGCTTGTAACTATACTCAACAAGTAGATGAGCACATCACTGTCTTATGATGACACGAGGTTGTATGTCGTTAGACATCTTACATGATAGTGGCAAAACACCCTTCCAACGTTGGGTACACCTTACCCTATTGGATTCACCAAATAAAACTACTAAATGAACTTTTCTATACTGCTTCGGGAGAACATCCACAGCTAGAGACCACCGTTCTATTTTTCTGTTACCCTCACTCGACCCAGCTACACTCTTATTACCTGAAAGGAATTGTGAAGCAAAAGGGTGAGCACAACTAGCTCAGTAAAGAATATCATGACTAAAGATAAATTATCAATAGTCTTCAACAGTAATAAATCAGAGGTTTAGAACATATGGTAGATGGTAAAACTTTTCAACCATAGTTGCAGCGGAACGAGCAATCCATTAGAAGAGTCACATAGACTATAAAGTCTATTATCTTCTCCACGTTAAAAGTCCACCAACAATGTTTTATCCCTGTAACATCAATCAATAGTTCCTTTCCACAATCATATGAATAATTCATAATCATAATTGTGATTTTAAATTTCGCATCCAAGACGAAGATAATTTTCATCACCTGTCTTTACCTGAAACATCAAATATCATGGTTATACCAAATCACAGTTCCTGTTCATAATCATACTAATAAATTCATCTTTGCATCACGGGCCAAAGATATTCATCAACAGTTCATCTTTACACTACATGCCAAAGATATTCAACAACAAGTCATCTTTGCACTACGGGCCAAAGATATTCATCAACAACTCATCTTTGCACTACAGGCCAAAGATATTCCTCAATAGTTCATATTTGCACTACAGGCCAAATATATTATTATCTCAAAGAAATATATAATCATTTCAGAATTTATATAACCAATAATTATAACCATGTTGATCATTTCACCTTTGCACTTAAGCTAAAGATATTCAGTTTTAAATTCAATGGTCATGATCATACCAGTCACAATTCAACTTTTCACTACTGGACAAAGAGAACCCTAGTCATGATCATACCAATAATCTACCCATCTTTACACTCAAGTAAAAGAGAAATATCATCATTAGGGTTATAAAAATGTTATATATGATAAAAAAATAATATGATCAACATATAGTTTTAATCTCAAGAGTAATATTCATAAATCAACTATAATTTGGTTAGAAAAAGAAACTAATTTTGTCATGAATAGTAACTCGTGAATAGTAACCCATGAATAGTAACTCATAAATAGTAACTCATGAATAGTAACTCGTGAATAGTAACTCATGAATAGTAACTCGTGAATAGTAACTAATGAATAATAACTCGTGAATAGTAACTCATGAATAGTAACTCATGAATAGTAACTCATGAATAGTAACCCCGACATGAAAAGTTCCAAATTTGATAAAAAGTTCAGATCAATACTTCGGCATAATGATATTGAAGAAAATAATATCATTTAAGAAGAAATAACATCCCTTACTATCCCTTACAATCCCTTACTATCCCTTACTATCTCTTACCTCAAAAGAGCAGTACTCCTGACTGGAATAACGCTGAACGAACTTGCACCGTATAGCAACACTCAAGATATCAAAATACTCACAAGAATACACTTGATATATAGAGAGAGAAATAGAGAGAAAACTTCAGTTTCTGGTGTGATTTTCAATTCTAACCTAAGCACCCTATTTATAGGAAAATGCTTAGAACACCAAAGCAGAAAATTTAATATAATAATAATATATTTAACAAATTTTCCTTAGCCCACCTTGACCATCTGAATTCAGCCATAACACATGTTAATGATGTCCACAAAATACAAAAAAAACGTTTTTCTAAACAAAAATAATTAAAACATCCAAAAATCAATTATTTCGGAACTTCAGAACTTCAATAATTCATAATAAATAGCCCTTTTATCAGAAAATTCAAATCTCGCGAGTTTTTATAGGAAATTCAATTATCTACAACTTTGTAGAAGAAAGTTTTTCCAAATTCTAAACAGAAATTGATCGAAATCCACAAACGGACGATTTTACAGTCAATAATAAATTTTCGGTCAAGAATTGTGTCCACCAACACACAAAACATGTGTTAATCATTTAATGCCACAAAAATACTCTTCCTCCTCATATACTCATATATTCCACATTCATTGTAAAAATATCACCATCAATATATTATTAAAATAATATATTTAAATGAATTATTTTATCAGAGAAAGATAAAATATTAATTTTCAACAATTGTCACATTAAAAATTTTCTTTCCATCTATATCCACATAAAATCAATATTTTTCTCATCATATAAATCAATAATTAATTATACACAAATAATATTATAGAATCACAGTACTGGCAACCAGGCCGTTCCTAGGAAAGAGGGGGCTTTCCAATAAGGATCTCTCTTTACTGGCGCGCAATTAGATGACCAAACCTCTCCTTAGACAGAACTTTCTAGACATTGCCAATAATGTTATCTAATAATATTATTCAGATAATATGAATTATTGTTCCGATAATAGAAAATACTGTGTAGTGACAATTATTAAAACAACAGTAATATAAAATATCAACGCAGCAATTATTGAATCAATAAAATACAATATTGAACAGTAATTACTGTAACAATTATTGAGTAATGCCTTCTTACGTAAAAATTAATAATTGGTGCAATACCGTGTGCTACTGTGCAACAACGCGTATTACTGTGTTTTAACCACCGGGTATTCCAACAGTGTTAACGGTAACAACTACGCCGTTATTTATAAATAACTCATTTTTTTGTCGTTTTCTTCATCCAATCGCTTTCCGTTATGGGGCCCACACAAGACTGCGCCGTCGTACGAATATTCCCCGACAACAATGAATATTTTATAACCACTTGTGTATTTCGAAAAAATTTCATATATCACCCTTAACTTTAACATTTATCAATTTAACCATTTACTAAATAGTAATTATAAGAAAAATTGAATACTTTTATTTCATAAAATTCGGGGTCTTACAATCTCCCCTCCTTATGAAATTTCGTCCTCGAAATTTACGTACCTGGTATTTCAAAGAGTTGAGAATACCTTGCTTTCATTTCAGATTCCATCTTTCCTGTCATCATAATTTCTTCATTGCTCATCTCCTGTATTTCAGATATCATTCTAGAATACAGCTTCAAAACAAAGGTTAATTGAACAAATTAACATATCACATAATATCCCGATATTATGACTGACCAACAAATAAACTTAAGTAGGAAACACTAGCGAAGGATTTACTCGTCTCTCCCCTCCTAGTCCTATTCCCCGATCTCCGCCAGAGATCATATCCCTAAGCTCTGATACCAAATGTAACGCCCCCAAAATAGGTCCATTCCATCCAACCTATTCTGAGTCGCCAAATACATGGTACAGATAACAACTACAACTTTATTACAACAATTGTCGTGCAAAATACAACAACACATATGCTGTGAGTTTGGATACAAATATATACCAAATGTGACTCATGTTCCAACCGTGGACAGCACCTCACAATGACACCTCACAATGACACCTCACATAAAGGTATAGTCAAAAACTGTTTTAGAAATTAGAATCTTTGGGAAGTGCTCAAGAAAACCCTCGTACATGGGAGGTCATGCTTCTAGGTTATGATAGATATCATATGGCCACAGAATTATCCTTGGTTGGCCCAATAGACCCCAAAGAAAAATGAGAAGATTACTATCATATTCTTCTCAATGGTGAGTCTTCTCTTGACATATCATTATCTCCACTGTCTCTAATTGAGAATTATACTTCAAACAAATACCAAGATTATATAGGTAATGCTTGTAACTATACTCAGCAAGTAGATGAGCACATCAGTGTCTTATGATGACACGAGGTTGTATGTCGTTAGACATCTTACATGATAGTGGCAAAACACCCTTCCAACGTTGGGTACACCTTACCCTATTGGATTCACCAAATAAAACTACTAAATGAACTTTTCTATACTGCTTCGGGAGAACATCCACAGCTAGAGACCACCGTTCTATTTTTCTGTTACCCTCGCTCGACCCAGCTACACTCTTATTACCTGAAAGGAATTGTGAAGCAAAAGGGTGAGCACAACTAGCTCAGTAAAGAATATCATGACTAAAGATAAATTATCAATAGTCTTCAACAGTAATAAATCAGAGGTTTAGAACATATGGTAGATGGTAAAACTTTTCAACCATAGTTGCAGCGGAACGAGCAATCCATTAGAAGAGTCACATAGACTATAAAGTCTATTATCTTCTCCACGTTAAAAGTCCACCAACAATGTTTTATCCCTGTAACATCAATCAATAGTTCCTTTCCACAATCATATGAATAATTCATAATCATAATTGTGATTTTAAATTTCGCATCCAAGACGAAGATAATTTTCATCACCTGTCTTTACCTGAAACATCAAATATCATGGTTATACCAAATCACAGTTCCTGTTCATAATCATACTAATAAATTCATCTTTGCATCACGGGCCAAAGATATTCATCAACAGTTCATCTTTACACTACATGCCAAAGATATTCAACAACAAGTCATCTTTGCACTACGGGCCAAAGATATTCATCAACAACTCATCTTTGCACTACAGGCCAAAGATATTCCTCAATAGTTCATATTTGCACTACAGGCCAAATATATTATTATCTCAAAGAAATATATAATCATTTCAGAATTTATATAACCAATAATTATAACCATGTTGATCATTTCACCTTTGCACTTAAGCTAAAGATATTCAGTTTTAAATTCAATGGTCATGATCATACCAGTCACAATTCAACTTTTCACTACTGGACAAAGAGAACCCTAGTCATGATCATACCAATAATCTACCCATCTTTACACTCAAGTAAAAGAGAAATATCATCATTAGGGTTATAAAAATGTTATATATGATAAAAAAATAATATGATCAACATATAGTTTTAATCTCAAGAGTAATATTCATAAATCAACTATAATTTGGTTAGAAAAAGAAACTAATTTTGTCATGAATAGTAACTCGTGAATAGTAACCCATGAATAGTAACTCATGAATAGTAACTCATGAATATTAACTCGTGAATAGTAACTCATGAATAGTAACTCGTGAATAGTAACTCATGAATAATAACTCGTGAATAGTAACTCATGAATAGTAACTCATGAATAGTAACTCGTGAATAGTAACTCATGAATAGTAACTCATGAATAGTAACCCCGACATGAAAAGTTCCAAATTTGATAAAAAGTTCAGATCAATACTTCGGCATAATGATATTGAAGAAAATAATATCATTTAAGAAGAAATAACATCCCTTACTATCCCTTACAATCCCTTACTATCCCTTACTATCTCTTATCTCAAAAGAGCAGTACTCCTGACTGGAATAACGCTGAACGAACTTGCACCGTATAGCAACACTCAAGATATCAAAATACTCACAAGAATACACTTGATATATAGAGAGAGAAATAGAGAGAAAACTTCAGTTTCTGGTGTGATTTTCAATTCTAACATAAGCACCCTATTTATAGGAAAATGCTTAGAACACCAAAGCAGAAAATTTAATATAATAATAATATATTTAACAAATTTTCCTTAGCCCACCTTGACCATCTGAATTCAGCCATAACACATGTTAATGATGTCCACAAAATACAAAAAAAAAAACGTTTTTCTAAACAAAAATAATTAAAACATCCAAAAATCAATTATTTCGGAACTTCAAAACTTCAATAATTCATAATAAATAGCCCTTTTATCAGAAAATTCAAATCTCGCGAGTTTTTATAGGAAATTCAATTATCTACAACTTTGTAGAAGAAAGTTTTTCCAAATTCTAAACAGAAATTGATCGAAATCCACAAACGGACGATTTTACAGTCAATAATAAATTTTCGGTCAAGAATTGTGTCCACCAACACACAAAACATGTGTTAATCATTTAATGCCACAAAAATACTCTTCCTCCTCATATACTCATATATTCCACATTCATTGTAAAAATATCACCATCAATATATTATTAAAATAATATATTTAAATGAATTATTTTATCAGAGAAAGATAAAATATTAATTTTCAACAATTGTCACATTAAAAATTTTCTTTCCATCTATATCCACATAAAATCAATATTTTTCTCATCATATAAATCAATAATTAATTATACACAAATAATATTATAGAATCACAGTACTGGCAACCAGGCCGTTCCTAGGAAAGAGGGGGCTTTCCAATAAGGATCTCTCTTTACTGGCGCGCAATTAGATGACCAAACCTCTCCTTAGACAGAACTTTCTAGACATTGCCAATAATGTTATCTAATAATATTATTCAGATAATATGAATTATTGTTCCGATAATAGAAAATACTGTGTAGTGACAATTATTAAAACAACAGTAATATAAAATATCAACGCAGCAATTATTGAATCAATAAAATACAATATTGAACAGTAATTACTGTAACAATTATTGAGTAATGCCTTCTTACGTAAAAATTAATAATTGGTGCAATACCGTGTGCTACTGTGCAACAACGCGTATTACTGTGTTTTAACCACCGGGTATTCCAACAGTGTTAACGGTAACAACTACGCCGTTATTTATAAATAACTCATTTTTTTGTCGTTTTCTTCATCCAATCGCTTTCCGTTATGGGGCCCACACAAGACTGCGCCGTCGTACGAATATTCCCCGACAACAATGAATATTTTATAACCACTTGTGTATTTCGAAAAAATTTCATATATCACCCTTAACTTTAACATTTATCAATTTAACCATTTACTAAATAGTAATTATAAGAAAAATTGAATACTTTTATTTCATAAAATTCGGGGTCTTACAATCTCCCCTCCTTATGAAATTTCGTCCTCGAAATTTACGTACCTGGTATTTCAAAGAGTTGAGAATACCTTGCTTTCATTTCAGATTCCATCTTTCCTGTCATCATAATTTCTTCATTGCTCATCTCCTGTATTTCAGATATCATTCTAGAATACAACTTCAAAACAAAGGTTAATTGAACAAATTAACATATCACATAATATCCCGATATTATGACTGACCAACAAATAAACTTAGGTAGGAAACACTAGCGAAGGATTTACTCGTCTCTCCCCTCCTAGTCCTATTCCCCGATCTCCGCCAGAGATCATATCCCTAAGCTCTGATACCAAATGTAACTCCCCCAAAATAGGTCCATTCCATCCAACCTATTCTGAGTCGCCAAATACATGGTACAGATAACAACTACAACTTTATTACAACAATTGTCGTGCAAAATACAACAACACATATGCTGTGAGTTTGGATACAAATATATACCAAATGTGACTCATGTTCCAACCGTGGACAGCACCTCACAATGACACCTCACATAAAGGTATAGTCAAAAACTGTTTTAGAAATTAGAATCTTTGGGAAGTGCTCAAGAAAACCCTCGTACATGGGAGGTCATGCTTCTAGGTTATGATAGATATCATATGGCCACAGAATTATCCTTGGTTGGCCCAATAGACCCCAAAGAAAAATGAGAAGATTACTATCATATTCTTCTCAATGGTGAGTCTTCTCTTGACATATCATTATCTCCACTGTCTCTAATTGAGAATTATACTTCAAACAAATACCAAGATTATATAGGTAATGCTTGTAACTATACTCAACAAGTAGATGAGCACATCACTGTCTTATGATGACACGAGGTTGTATGTCGTTAGACATCTTACATGATAGTGGCAAAACACCCTTCCAACGTTGGGTACACCTTACCCTATTGGATTCACCAAATAAAACTACTAAATGAACTTTTCTATACTGCTTCGGGAGAACATCCACAGCTAGAGACCACCGTTCTATTTTTCTGTTACCCTCACTCGACCCAGCTACACTCTTATTACCTGAAAGGAATTGTGAAGCAAAAAGGTGAGCACAACTAGCTCAGTAAAGAATATCATGACTAAAGATAAATTATCAATAGTCTTCAACAGTAATAAATCAGAGGTTTAGAATATATGGTAGATGGTAAAACTTTTCAACCATAGTTGCAGCGGAACGAGCAATCCATTAGAAGAGTCACATAGACTATAAAGTCTATTATCTTCTCCACGTTAAAAGTCCACCAACAATGTTTTATCCCTGTAACATCAATCAATAGTTCCTTTCCACAATCATATGAATAATTCATAATCATAATTGTGATTTTAAATTTCGCATCCAAGACGAAGATAATTTTCATCACCTGTCTTTACCTGAAACATCAAATATCATGGTTATACCAAATCACAGTTCCTGTTCATAATCATACTAATAAATTCATCTTTGCATCACGGGCCAAAGATATTCATCAACAGTTCATCTTTACACTACATGCCAAAGATATTCAACAACAAGTCATCTTTGCACTACGGGCCAAAGATATTCATCAACAACTCATCTTTGCACTACAGGCCAAAGATATTCCTCAATAGTTCATATTTGCACTACAGGCCAAATATATTATTATCTCAAAGAAATATATAATCATTTCAGAATTTATATAACCAATAATTATAACCATGTTGATCATTTCACCTTTGCACTTAAGCTAAAGATATTCAGTTTTAAATTCAATGGTCATGATCATACCAGTCACAATTCAACTTTTCACTACTGGACAAAGAGAACCCTGGTCATGATCATACCAATAATCTACCCATCTTTACACTCAAGTAAAAGAGAAATATCATCATTAGGGTTATAAAAATGTTATATATGATAAAAAAATAATATGATCAACATATAGTTTTAATCTCAAGAGTAATATTCATAAATCAACTATAATTTGGTTAGAAAAAGAAACCAATTTTGTCATGAATAGTAACTCGTGAATAGTAACCCATGAATAGTAACTCATGAATAGTAACTCATGAATAGTAACTCGTGAATAGTAACTCATGAATAGTAACTTGTGAATAGTAACTCATGAATAGTAACTCATGAATAGTAACTCATGAATAGTAACCCCGACATGAAAAGTTCAAAATTTGATAAAAAGTTCAGATCAATACTTCGGCATAATGATATTGAAGAAAATAATATCATTTAAGAAGAAATAACATCCCTTACTATCCCTTACAATCCCTTACTATCCCTTACTATCCCTTACTATCCCTTACCTCAAAAGAGCAGTACTCCTGACTGGAATAACGCTGAACGAACTTGCACCGTATAGCAACACTCAAGATATCAAAATACTCACAAGAATACACTTGATATATAGAGAGAGAAATAGAGAGAAAACTTCAGTTTCTGGTGTGATTTTCAATTCTAACCTCTTTCCATCTATATCCACATAAAATCAATATTTTTCTTATCATATAAATCAATAATTAATTATACACAAATAATATTACAGAATCACAGTACTGGCAACCAGGCCGTTCCTAGGAAAGAGGGGGCTTTTCAATAAGGATCTCTCTTTCATGGCGCGCAATTAGATGACCAAACCTCTCCTTAGACAGAACTTTCTAGATATTGCCAATAATGTTATCTAATAATATTATTCAGATAATATGAATTATTGTTCCGATAATAGAAAATACTGTGTAGTGACAATTATTAAAACAACAGTAATATAAAATATCAACGCAGCAATTATTGAATCAATAAAATACAATATTGAACAGTAATTACTGTAACAATTATTGAGTAATGCCTTCTTACGTAAAAATTAATAATTGGTGCAATACCGTGTGCTACTGTGCAACAACGCGTATTACTGTGTTTTAACCACCGGGTATTCCAACAGTGTTAACGGT
This sequence comes from Panax notoginseng, assembly GCA_016801055.1. Lineage (NCBI taxonomy): Eukaryota > Viridiplantae > Streptophyta > Magnoliopsida > Apiales > Araliaceae > Panax > Panax notoginseng. The sequence goes on along the minus strand of CM029020.1, from coordinate 89,448,179 downwards.
AACAACTACGCCGTTATTTATAAATAACTCATTTTTTTGTCGTTTTTTTCATCCAATCGCTTTCCGTTATGGGGCCCACACAAGACTGCGCCGTCGTACGAATATTCCCCGACAACAATGAATATTTTATAACCACTTGTGTATTTCGAAAAAATTTTATATATCACCCTTAACTTTAACATTTATCAATTTAACCATTTACTAAATAGTAATTATAAGAAAAATTGAATACTTTTATTTCATAAAATTTATTAGTCTTACATCCACGTTGTACGGGAATAGTTGGTTCAGAGGGAGCCTTCTCTGTTAGTTGCTGAGGAAGAACAGGAGGATGAGCCCGTGTCTGATCTTGAGGAGGATAGCTCTGAGGAGATAGAGGAGGAAGATGAGGAATATGATCTTGTGGAATTTCCACCAGACTCCATATCAGCTGAGATATATGATGCATTGTATGATCGAAACATAGAAATATATGATAATGTTGTGGAGCTGAAGGATTTGGCTGAGATGTGTAAAGCTACTATAGAGCAGAAGGATGCGGAGATTCAGGAACTCGACTCACGACTTGGAAACACGGAGTGAAACCTAGTTCATACAAAAGGTCAGCAAGAGGATCTGTTGGCTGAGAATGAGAAAATGAAGACTGATGTGGAGAAGTTAAAAGATTACTTGAAGGAGGAGTCAGCTAAGCGTGTAAGGGTAGAAGACGCTTAGATGAAGGCAACTCAGCGTGCAGACCGTGCTGAAGCTAAGGTTCAAATGAAGAAGGCTAAGATGAACGAAATGGGTCATGCCTTTCATTCTGCGATTGATCGGGCCCAGGATCGAATCTTTTATTACCCACCTCAATTTGAAGACTTGCCGTGGTTCGTAACGGATCGCAGGAAGGCATATTATATTGTGGAGGAAGAGCGTAGAGAAGCCTCTTGACGCCTTAATTAGCCAAGATAGGAAGAATAATAATAATAATATGTGGTTAAGTATGTGGATAAATAAATTGTAAATTCCTTATTTTGAGATAAATAAAGGGGTAGTATGAGTATGTAATTCTGAAACTTGTTTAGTTCAGGAAAATGAATGTTGGAAGCAGAGATGTTATCCTTATTATGTTATGAAAAGTTTTAAATGAATAAAAATATCAAAGTTTATTGAAAAGTTATGTGTTAAGCTTTAATCTTACAATGTTTAAAGTTAAACTTTAAAATATTCAAGGAATTGAATAGTGAACTAACAAGCATATATTTTAATAGAAAATGCCTCCTAGAAGAAGACAACCACGCCAACAACCACCTCCTGAGGGGTCTACTAACAATAATTACGAGGTCAACGCTAATCCGGTTCAGCAATTGATGACTTTTTTAACGGGAACACGTGTGAATCAACCGCAAGCTCAAGTTACGACTTTCAAGGACTTCAAAGTGATTGGACCACATGTGTTTCAAGGGTCTATGAATCCAGTTGAAGCCCAAACATGGATCATGGAAATGGAAAAGTTGTTCGATGTTGCCAGCGTCAACGAGGATCAGAAGACCGCTTTCGCAACGTTCATGTTGAAGTCTGAAGCTAGCTATTGGTGGCAGGTGAATAAGGTTCGTGGGGGACATGGAATAGTGGCGTGGGATAGGTTTAAAGAAATGTTTTTTGAAATGTACTTTCCGACTAGTTCTCGAAATCAGTTCGAAGTTCAGTTTTTGGAGTTAAAACAAGGAACCATAACTATGCCAGAATATGTTGCAAAGTTTAATGAGTTGGCAAGGTTTGCCACTTATCAAGTTAATACCAATGAGCGTAAGGTGAGAAGGTTCAAACAAGGGTTGAAGCCTTGGCTTTATAGCAAGGTTTCAATATTCCAGTTAAACACGTTTACATCAGTACTAGAAAAGGCAATTATCGCAGAAGGTGGAAGTGAGGCCTTAACCAAGTATAACCAAGAATAGAAGAAGAGAAAGAATGAGAATGAAAACAAGGCTAGTGGAAGCAATGGTGGAAATAACAACCAGAAAAGGAAATGGAGTGAGAATTGGAATACGGGAGGACAACAAGGAAGTCAACAAAAGAAGAAGTTTGAAGCTTGTGCTACTTGCGGAAAGAACCACACCGGGGTGTGTTTCAATTGTGGCCAGGAGGGTCACATTGCACCAAACTATTTTAGCCTAAAGAAGGGAGCATGTTTCACCTGCGGTTCGAAGGATCACATGGCTCGTGATTACCCTAAGAAGACAGCGGGAAGTGTAAGTGGAGGAAAAGGAAACAATGGTGGTACTACATTAACTATCACTGGACCAACACAATGAAGCCGACCTACTACGAGAACTTTCAATATGACTGTGTAGGATGCCGTGCAGTCAAAGGATGTGGTGTCAGGTATCATTCCGATTAATGATATTAATGCTTATGTGCTATTTGACTAGGGTGCTGCTTGTTCATTTATATCCGATGAATTTGCTCAGAACCTGGATTTGCCTCAGGAAGAATTAGATTTCCCTTTAAGCATAGAAATTACGAATAGGGAAGTAATTCCTATTAGGTTTATATACAAGAATTGTAGAGTGGTTATTAAGGGTCACGAGATGACGGTGGATTTGATACCAATTAAACTTGGGGAATTTGATGTTATACTAGGAATGGATTGGTTATTTAATTACGGGGCAGTAATTGATTGCCAAAAGAAATGTGTAAACCTTATGACTCCGTCAAAGGTTGTGTTTTATGGCAGTAAGTCACCTCGACAAGAAAGTTGTCTGATGGTGATGCAAGCCAAGAAGTTATTGAGACAAAGATGTGTGGGATACTTAGCCTATATAGTTGATATACAAAAGAAGAGCACGAAGTTGGAAGAGATACCGATCATTAGAGATTTTGCAAACGTATTTCCAAACGATTTGTCGGGACTTCCGCCGGATCGAGAAATTGAGTTCGTGATTTATTTAGTACCAGGAACGACCCCGATATCTAAAACCCTATACAAAATGGCCCCAGTAGAGATGAAAGAGTTGATGGTGTAATTGTAAGAATTACTCGATAAGAAGTATATCCAGCCGAGTGTATCGCCATGGGAGCAGCGGTATTGTTTGTTGAGAAGAAAGATGGATCGATGCGACTCTGCATTAATTACCGAGATTTGAATAAGGTCACGATTAAAAATAAGTATCCATTACCGAGAATCGATGACTTGTTTGGCCAACTAAAGGGAGCGATATATTTCTCAAAGATAGGCTTGAGGAGTGGTTATCATCAGTTAAAGGTGAGGCCAGAGGATGTACCAAAAATAGCATTCAAAACTCAGTACGATCATTACGATCTGGATATGTCATTTGGTTTAACCAATGCACCTGCAGCGTTCATGGATTTGATGAACATGGTGTTTAAACCATTCTTAGATAGATTTTTGGTGGTGTTTATTGATGATATGTTGGTGTATTCCAAGACCAAGGAGGAACATGTTGAACACTTAAGAGTAACATTGGAGACATTGAGAAAAGAGAAGATGTACGCTAAATTCTCAAAATGCGAGTCTTGGTTGGAATGTGTACAGTTTCTCGGGCACGTTATTGATAAGGACAGAATTTCGATAGATCCATCAAAAGTTGAAGCAGTAATAAACTGGGATCAGCTGAAGACACCGTTGGAAGTAAGAAGTTTTTTGGGATTGGCAGGTTACTATAGGCATTTTATTCAAGACTTTTCCAAGATCGTAACTCCGTTGACAAATTTAACTAGGAAGGCGGTTAAGTTTGTTTGGATGGAGACGTGTGAGGAAAGTTTCCAAGAATTAAAGAAAAGATTGAGTTCATCACATGTGTTATCATTGCCTGATAATACAGGGAATTTTGTGGTGTACAGTGACGCATTGCATAAGGAACTAGGCTGTGTGCTTATGCAGAACGGCAGAGTTATTGCGTATGCATCACGTCAATTGAAAGATTATGAGAAAGGGTATCCGACTCATGACTTAGAGTTGGCTGCGGTGGTGTTTGCCCTGAAAATTTGGATACACTATTTGTATGGAGAGAGGTGTGAGATATATATAGACCATAAAAGTCTAAAGTATATCTTTGCACAAAAAGATTTGAATATGCGACAGAGAAGATGGTTGGAGTTAATTAAAGACTATGACTACGAGATTTTCTATCATCCCGGAAAGGCTAATGTTGTTGCTGATGCTTTAAGTTGAAAGGGACATGAGAATTTAACGATGTTGACTGCTCAGGAGAGGCTAGTATCGGAAATGGTAAAGATGGAGTTAAAAATTAAATATCTGACAAAATCAGATGAAAAATTATTCCAGATGGGAAACAATTCAATGTTGGTAGATAAGGTGAAGAATGCACAACTTCAGGATGAGAACTGTGAAGAGATAAAAAGAAAAGTGTCTAAAGGTGAGGAAAATAAATTTAAAATTGATTCGGAAGGGTTACTTCGATTCAAAGGGAGAATTTAGGTTCCGCCAGTACCAGAAGTTAAAGAGGAAATTTTAAGTGAGGCCCATAAGTCACGATATATATTTGATTCACCCTGGAAGTATGAAAATGTACCAGGATCTTAGACATCATTTCTGGTGGCCGAATATGAAAAAGGACGTGGCTGAGTGTGTGGAGAAATGCTTAACATGTTAGAAAGTTAAAGCTGAACATCAAAGGCCAAGTAGATTATTGCAACCGTTAGAGATACCGAGATGGAAATGGGAGCATATCATAATGGATTTTGTGGTAGGTCTTCCAATGACTCAGCAAGGTTATGACGCCATTTGGGTGATTGTCGATCGATTGATGAAGTTAGCACATTTTTTGCCAATCAAGATTAGATTTAACCTAGATCGGTTGGCAAAACTGCACGTGAATGAAATTGTTTCAAGATACGATGTCCCGGTGTCCATTGTATCAGACAGAGATTCGCGTTTCACGTCAAATTTCTAGAAACGACTACAAGAATGCTTGGGAACGCAGTTGAGAATGAGCACGGTGTACCATCCTCAAACTGATGGACAGAGTGAAAAAACTATTCAAACATTAGAGGATATGCTCAAAGCATGTATTATGGATTTCAAAGGAAATTGGGATGTTCATTTATCGTTGGTTGAATTTGCCTATAATAATAGTTATCATGCGAGTATTGGCATGCCGCCTTACGAAGCGTTATACAACATGAAATGCAGAACTCCATTATGCTGGGATGAGGTAGGTGAACGTCAGCTATTGGGTCCAAAATTGGTACAAAAAATTGTCGACATCATCAAGGTGATTCGGACAAGATTGATAGATGCACAAGATAGACAGAAGAAATATGCCGATCAACACCGACAAAATTGGGAATTCGATGTCGGTAGTTTTGTCTTCTTGAAAGTGTCTCTGTGGAAAGAGAAAATCAGGTTCGGTTAAAAGGGAAAATTGAGCCCTAGGTTTATAGCACCTTTCGAAGTGCTTCGGCGAGTTGGTGAAGTGGTAGACGAGGTAGCTTTACCTACGGAATTAGGACATATTCATAATATTTTCCATGTCTCGGTATTAAGGCCATATAAGCATGTTATATAATATAAGCCATTAAAGTTTGAGAAAGACTTGTCATATTAAGATGTTTCGGTTCAAATTCTCGACAGGAAAGAGCAAGTACTAAGGAATAAAGTGATACCTTCTGTCAAGATAATTTGGAGGAACCACAATGTTGAGGAAGCTACGTGAGAACTTGAAGATGTTATGATGAAAAATTATCCTCAGTTATTTGCTTAATATTGTATAGTGATTCTGGGGACAGAATCCTGTTAAGGACGGAAGAATGCAACGAATAAATTTATCAAGTCGTGATTATAGGGACAGAATCCTTTTATGGAGGAAAGGATGTAACGATAGAGAAATTTTGTATTTAATTTAAATATTTATCGAATTAAATAATATTTTAAATAATTTATTTATTGAGAAAAATAAATAACTGGTGAAATTGTGGTGCAATAATTTAGTAACTAAATCGATTAATGGAAATTTTATTATTTCAAGATTTAATTTAATAAGATAATTAAATTAAATGAGTCGTTTAATATTTAAGAAAATAATTAAATTAATTAAAATGATGTTCCAGTTTAATTTAATAATTAAATTAGATATGTAATGATTTATTAAGTATAAAGTATAATTATAATAAAATTATAATTGTAATTTATTTAAATTAACTAAATTAAAGTGTGACACATGGAACTATATAGTATAAATATTATTTAAATAAACAAGAATGGGGAGTTTGTGTATAACCAAATAAGACCTTGGGGCCTTTGGCTTATTTTAACTAACGCATACTGTTTGTTTTTTTTACGTGACATACGTGGGTTTATATATTACACGTATTTCTTTTCCTAACAGCTAACTAAGAGAACAGAGGTTAGAGAAAATTGAGAGAAAGTTAGAGAGAATTACAGAGAATTGAGAGTTGGAGAAGTGGAATTTCTAGAAAGGATTGCTAGAACTTTGTTAACCTCAAAGGATTCAAGGTATAATTGCTCCTAAGATTCTATGTTTTGGTTTCTCAATGGTCACTTTGAATTGAAAATCACGTTAGATTGATGTATATATATATATATATGTATATATGGTTTTGTAATTTGTTAATTATCATACATAAGTAATTGTTAGTAATCAAATACATGAAATTGGGTTGTAGGAAGAAATTGAAGTAACAAGTGTTATATGTAAATGAAAATGGCTTAGTAAGTCCAACATTTGATGTTTAATCTTTGCTAGAATCTGTTAATTGGTTATAAATTGTGATAGTACATCAAGAAACGAAAACAACGTAGTTGGAATGGTGTCAATTGGTTTAGAAACAAGGATTTGACAATCAAATTCGCTAAAAATGTGAAGATATGAAGAATTTGGGAAAAATATGATTTTGATCCTTAAAAGTTAATTATATATAATGTTTATGTGTATAGAATTATGAAATACATGCTTGTTGATGTTGTTACAAAATCTTAGTTGTTGGGTTTTGTGAATTTCTGTGGAAATTGGAAAAATTGGAGTGTTGGTGCAAAACAGGGCTGAAGCTGCTGCAATTTCTGTCTGCGTACTGGCGCAGCTGCGCTTGTACCACAGGCAGAAATGGCGCTGCTGCGCCTGTTGGTCTTCTAAGATCCTGCACCAGTGCTGCTGCGCCAGTGCCAAGGCTTATGGCAGCGCAGCTGCGCTGTGCCCTGTTTAGTGGCAGTGAGTTCTGATTAATTATAGACTTTAATACTAAGACCTAATCTAGTTTGGTGTGCATGATAAAGATGTTAAATCATAACATAAGATACTATATGAGATTGTTATGTGTGGTAATACCAAAAAGTGAAGATTTTAAATAATCACTTAAACAAGTTATGTGATGAACGAAAATTGATGTTTACAAGAGTTAGAGATGAATGATAATGATTGTCTGAGGCGATAGTGAGATTTTAGATTCGTAAGAATGGTTAACTAAAATGACTATACATTAAGTTAAAGGTTATGGCTTAAATGGTGAGTTAAACTTATAAAGCTAATGATAATATAACTAATTGGTATTGCAATTTCAATGGTATATTTAGGGTAATTGACGAACGTTATTATACTTGTGTAGCTTACACACGAGGCAAGTTCCCTAACTTCATTCTCTTTCTAATGAATTCAAGTTTCATAACTCCATTATTTTTTGATTGTCAAGCAAGCTTTATAGTCCTAAATTATCCTTATGCAAATCCTATATTATAGTTGAACGAGCTTATTGATTCTATCTAGTTTATGTTAATGCAAGCTCTTGTAATCTAATTTTGTACATCAAGCGAGTTCCACATTCTGGACTCTTGTTTTTGTTATTTATTGCATATATTGTTTAACTTCAGTGTTCTAAATGAGATTTCCTAACTCTTTTGGATGTAACACTTTGCATATATATACCATGCCTATTCACTTATATATTGTCATTATTCGATCTTTGACTTATGTGACACCCCCAAATCTGGGTACTTCAATTCCCACAGGATTTAGTGTTCACTGTCCAAACATCATGTATCTATCTACCCATAATAAATGAAAACATAAATAAATAGAAATAAATCCTCTCCTTAAGGAGTTACATCATCTAAAATAAATACATCAATCCCATGTTATACTAACCTTAAATCTCAAATGCGGAAACATAAACAAATAATAGTCTTACACAACATTGACATAAGTCTGAAACATAAATACATAATCACATAAACAACAAGTCTTCATCACTTGTTAATCTTGCCCTTGCCTTTGTTAGTAGAAGGCTTAACAGACCTTTCGTTCTTAACCGCAATGTTAATATTACGCAAGAGTGAGCACGATTGCCCACAAGTATAATAATGAAACAACAATATAATAACATGCGGGTGAATCAAAGATTTTTGGAATAAGAAACTCAACTTTTGAATCAAGAATGAATAATAAGAATCAAAAGAACTTCTGAGGGTCATAAGACCTTGAACTACGTCCTAGGTTGTCAAGTGTTTATACTCGAAACCTTTAGCAGTCATAAGACTACGGACTCTTCTTCTCGTACTTAGGGGGAATCAGCCCTTAGTATCATATTGTGCACAATATCATAACGCTAAAGCATAAGTAATCCCCTAGACAGGGTTGTTCATCTCAGTTTGACATTAGAGTTCGAACCAAAGGAAGTTTGGTTTGGATAACTTTAACAAGGGTTCTGAAATTTAGAATGTTCACCAATTGTGGACTAGTCGAATCAATAAGGTTTCACTAGTCTAACAAGATTCAACAATAATTGATGTTCAAATTGAATAATAACTCAAGAGGTATACAATGGAATAAGAATAGTATAACAGAAATCATACTTTGAAAAGATTAATAATCTTTAATATAACATATTGAACTTGATCAATAAATAACAAGACTTGATAAATATAGAATATGAGTCTAGAATTTGCTCAATGTAAGATATAAGGTTTATAAATTTGCATAACGATAATAAGTAGGGTTAGGAAACTTGCCTCTTGCACAAGCTACGATTAATTCATGTTCTTTATTAAATCCTACATATCAATACATTCACAATACCCATAAATCAATAGTTTGATATACCTATCGAATCCTAACATTGGTCTTTGAATACGTTATTGGACTTTTAAGTCTTATTAATTAATCACATAACGTAAGTTAACTAACACATTATTATACGCTTGACATGCCTTCATGTTCATTACTTTAGGTTTTACAAACACATTTTCAAAACTTGAACACTTAGAAAAATTTCTGAAGTTCTGCAAGTAGGGCGCGAGCGCGCTACCTTGGTTCTCTGAAACGGCGTGAGCGTGCTGCACTGTGTGTGTACGCTCAATTTTTTCTTTAAAGTGGCGCGAGTGCGCTGCACGACGCGGGCGCGCTCCATTAGTTCTTTAGAGCGGCGTGGCCGCGCTACGACGCAGGCCCAGATTATGCAGTTTGTGAAAAATGCAGAACAACCCAAAATCTACCAATTTCAATATTCATACATGAATTTAAACATACCCAGACATTATAATATACACATAATCATTACTCAACCTTCCTAGCATGATTTTAACAGGGTAAAACATACAATTATTTGAATTAATTCATGTAATTTCAGTGTTCTTGGTGATTTCGAAAATATTGAGCATGAAACAAAAAAATTGGCATTACGGGTTCGTTATAACACCAAATATGTCCATTCGAAGTTTGTTTTCTTCATTTTAACATACATAAACATATACAAGAGTTAAATTTATGATACAACATATGATTAAAGCATTAAATTTGTACGTAAGGGCCATATGGCCATATTTTAATATTTTGTAACTTTGAAGAACTATATACAACATATTTTTATGAAATTAATGTTATGAAAACATACGTATATGATAAAAACATGTTATGGTGGCACATTATCATATATATATATATATATATATATACAAACAATTATTACTGTAAGACCCCGAATTTTATGAAATAAAAGTATTCAATTTTTCTTATAATTACAATTTAATTAAAGTTATGGGTGAAATGTGAAAATTGTTCAAAATAAGCAAGTGGTTATAAAATAATCATTGTTGTCGGGGAATATTCGTTTGGTCGTGGAATATTCTTTCTGTCGGGGAATATTCGTACGACGGCGCAGCTATTTGTGGGCCCCATAACGAATAACTGTCGGGTGAAGAAAACGACAAATTTGAATTTTTATAAATAACGGCGTAGTTGTTACCGTTAATACTATTGAAATACCCAGTGGTTAAAATACAGTAATACGCGTTATTGCACAGTAGCACACGGTATTGCATAGTATTTTTGAAATTATTGATTCTTACGTAAGAAGGCAACACTCAATAATTGTTACAGTAATTACTGTTCAATATTTTATTTTATTGATTCAATAATTGCTACGTTGAAATTTTGTATTATTGTTGTTCAATAATTGTTGCTGCACAGTATTTCCCATTATCAGATCAATAATTCATATCATTTGAATAGTATTATTAGATAGCATTATTGGCAATGTCTAGAAAGTTCTGTCTAAGGAGAGGTTTGGTCATCTAATTGCGCGCCAGTAAGGAGAAATCCTTATTGGAAAGCCCCCTCTTTCCTGGGAACGGCCTGGTTGTCATAAATGTGATTCTGTAATATTATTTGTGAATAATTAATTATTGATTTATATGATAAGAAAATATTTATTTTATGTGGATATAAATGAGGGATATATTTTTGTGGTTAAAATGAAGGAGTTAATGTTGAGGTTTTTATCAGTATTTTTGTCGGAATGGAGGTATTAAAAATCAGGGTTTTTGAGATATTTTGCGGGGGTTATAATTTTTAATCCGACCGTTGGATCGTGGTAATTTTTGGATATGTTATACATATATAAGTTGAGTATATGTCCATAAATTTTGAACCGTTAAAAATGAACGTATGATTTATTATGAATTTTACGAGATGACTGGTTCAGAAATTGTTGAATTTTCGGAGTTTATCATTTTGGTGGAAAATTCTAGAATTGGTGGGCCCCACTTGTGGTTGGTGAAGAAATGTGCTGAATTATATTTCAAATGTGGTGGGTGGGAATAGTAGCAGGTAAAGCCATCAGGTTGCAGGTCAAACCTACCAAAATTTTCCTATAAATAGAGGGCTAAGTTAGAATTGAAAATCACACCAAAAACATAAGCTTTCTCTCTTTCTCTCTCTATATTATGAAGGATATTTTGTGAGTATTTAGATACTTGGTGAGTTGCTATTCATCAGTGCAAGTTTCCTTCAGCGTCATATCCGATATCCAGTCAGAAGTGCTGCACTTTTGAGGTAAGGGATTGTAAGGGATTGTAAGGGATTGTAAGGGATAGTAAGGAATATTAAGGGATTTTAAGGGTTGTTATGATTTTCATTTTCGTAATTTTTCTGATCTTCAAAAATTCTGGAAAAATTTGAAATGATATTTTGATGAGTTTTCTTGATTGTGTCCAAAAATGGTGATTTTTGGATGTATAGATTGAGAGTTATGAATTTTATGAGAAAAGACTATTTTAAAAGTAACAGCTTATAATTCCTTGTGGTTAACTCCAAAATTGATGAAATTTTTATTGGGAGTACATGTATATGATAGAAGTATACTCTGTAAATTTCAGAATTTTTAGACAAAAGTACAATTTTTGATAAATGTCTAAATATTCGGCTATTTTGGCCATATGAAAAATAGTAAATGACTTTTAAAAATTCTGAGAAAAATATATGTTCACTATGGGACTATATTATGCTAAATCCCAGAAAAGAAATATTTTTAGAACTGATTTGGTATTTTTCATGAAAATGGTCTAGTTATGAGTAAATGAATTAAATATGTTTTGTGAAGAAAGAAAATTGGAAAAATAGGATTTTATGGCTTGAGAATCCTATATGAGGTATATGCAGATTTTTGATGAGGGTTTTGGTTATTGATGATGAAATTATAAGAGTTGGCATTTTATGATGATTAAATGCATTAATTAGTAAAGTGTAAACAATTAAAATAAATTGTTTATAAATTTAAGTAATGTTATTCTTTCAATATCATTATACCGAAATATTGGTATGGATTTTATTGTGGAATTTCTATCTTTTGTATCGGGGTTACTATTCATGAGTTACTATTCACGATTTACTATTCATGAGTTACGAATATTACTCTTGAGATTAAAACTATATGTTGATCATATTATTTTTATCATCATATATAACATTTTTATAACCCTGATGTTGAAATTCTCTTTCACTGGAGTGTAAAGATGGGTAGATTATTGGTATGATCATGACTAGGGTTCTCTTTGGCCTGTAGTGCAAAGTTGAATTGTGACTGGTATGATCATGACCATTGAATTTATAATTGAATATCTTAAGCTTAAGTGCAAAGGTGAATTGATCAACATGGTTATAATTATTGTTTATATAAATTCTGAAATGATTATATATTTCTTTGAGATATGAATATATTTGGCCTGTAGTGCAAATATGAATTGTTGATGAATATCTTTGGCATGTAGTGCAAAGATGGCCTGTTGATGAATATCTTTGGCCTGTAGTGCAAAGATGAACTGTTGTTGAATATCTTTGGCCTGTAGTGCAAAGATGAACTGTTGTTGAATATCTTTGGCCCGTAGTGCAAAGATGATTTGTTGATGAATATCTTTGGCCCGTAGTGCAAAGATGAATATGTTAGTATGATTATAAACATGAACTGTGATTTTGTATAACCATGATCTTTGATGTTTCAGGTAAAGACAGGTGATGAAAATATTCTTCGTCCTGGGTGCGAAGAAAAATTTATAGTCACAATTATGATTATGAGTTATTCATATGATTGTGGAAAGGAACTGTTGAGTGATGTTACATGGATAAAATATTGTTGGTGGATTTTTAACATGGAGAAGATAATAGACTTTATAGTCTATTTGACTCTTCTAATGGATTGCTCGTTCCGCTGCAACTATGGTTGAAATTTTTATCATTTACCATATGTTCTAAATTTCTGATTTATTATTGATGAAGGCTATTGATAATTTAATTATCTTTAGTCATGATATTCTTTACTGAGCTAGTTGTGCTCACCCTTTTGCTTCACAATTCCTTTCAGGTAATAAGAGTGTAGCTGGGTCGAGCGAGGGTAACGGGAAAATAGAACGGTGGTCTCTAGCTGTGGAGGTTCTCCCGAAGCAGTATAGAAAAGTTCATTTAGTAGTTATATTTGGTGAATCCAATAGGGTAAGGTGTACCCAACGTTGGAAGGGTGGTTTGCCACTATCATACAAGATGTCTAACGACATACAACCTCGTGTCATCATAAGACAGGGATGTGCTCATCCACTTGCTGAGTATATATACGAGCACTACCTATATAATCTTGGTGTTTGTCTAAAGTATAATTCTCAATTGGAGACAGTAGAGATAATGATATGTCAAGAGAAGACTCACCATTGGAAAGAATATGATAGTAATCTTCTCGTTTTTCTTTGGGGTCTATTGGGTCAACCAAGGATAATTCTGTGGCCATATGATATCTATCATAACCTAGACGCGTGGCCTCCCATGTACGAAGGTTTCCTTGAGCACTTCCCAAAGATTCTAGTTTCTAAAACAGTTTTTGACTGTACCTTTATGTAAGGTACCTTTGTGAGGTGCTGATACATGATGGTGTCCAATGTCACATTTGGTATATATTTGTATCCAAACTCACAGCATATGTGTTGTTGTATTTTGCACGACAATTGTTGTAATAAAGTTGTAGTTATTTTCTGTACCATGTATTTGACGACTCATAATGGGTTGGATGGAATGAACCTATTTTGGGGTCGTTACAATTACTCTTATCAACTATAGAGACTTGAATCAGAGACTTGAAAACCATTATTTTATAAAAAATTTAATGACGTAAATAAAATTGGGTTGAAAAGATTACCCTAAAATAATTCTTTTGACTCTTCACGTTCTTCTATAATGTCACAATAATTCTCACTGTTTCTCTCTAATTCTCTGAAATCCTATAATTCTCTTTGTAAACTTTGTTTTATTTTTCCAGATTTAGAAAATAAAAAAAGGCGTATGAAAATATAAGAACTGACGCTGTTGTGGTCAGTTAATCCAATCATGGGTTAACTGCTTCCAACTTCCCATAGGGCCTTGTTTGGCTATTCTTAACAAACTCATTTCCATTTAATTTAATTAATCCTTATAATATAGTTTTAATCATGTCACACCCAATTATACAATAAATCAAATATCTTATTTAATTTAATTTAACTTAAATAAAATATAATAATTTCACATTAAATCACATAGTCACATAATTAATTTTCTTATTTATTAATTATGTCAAATTATTAATTCCCTAATTAATTATTAAATTAATTAAAATAACATTTATACTTATTAAATAATCCATTTAATTCAATAAGCTCACATAAATACATATTTTGAATAATAAAAATTCCCCACATTAATTTAATCAATATAACACATATAATTAAATTAATCTACCACAATTTCATCAATTAATTATTTAATCCAATAATTAAATCATCGAAAAATATTTATTAAATTTAATAAATACTCAAATTAAATTACAAAATCTCGTTCGTCACAACTTAAGTATCATTGTTCAATTCTATATTATTGTGTTGAACCTTTAAATAGCAAGCAAACTCTTATTGATTGGACTAATCTATAATTGAATAGTATTCTAAAATTATAGAACCACTGATAAGCTAGTTCCAAACTAAACCTTCTTTAGTGCGGATGTAAAAACCCAAAACCCTATTAAGACTCGGTTATGTAAAATTCAATTATATCAATAAAATTTCTCTGTTCTGAATGTGTTATGTGTTAATATATACCATATTTAACAAATTTGGTCAAATAAAATTTTGTCCGAAAAAAGTCGTGCTTGACACCTTAGGCTTAAAATTTTTCTTCCGAAATCGAACTTTTCGGTATATTTGTTTGGACAAGCTACTTTGTCGTGCTTACACCGACAAAACGCTTTGTCGTGCTCGTTAGGATTAGTAGGAAATCTAGGTTAGTAACCCTAGATTAACAAACCCTAACCCTAATCAATAAAACCCTAACCCTAATTTATAAACCTAACCCTAATTAGATTATCTTAACACCTAATCATGATTAATAAACTTAAATTAGGTGCTAATAAATATCGTTTAATAATCCTAATCGTTAAAAACAAAACCTTGATAAAGATTAGTGAAGATTAGGTCATAATTAGGCTACTAAACTAACCTAACTAGCTCAAAAGTAGGTTAGGAGTCACCAATGCAAGTTCCTAGGCTGCACATGACATTCTTGTAACTCCCAAGCATGAGTAGAGTCATCACATCTGATATTTGTGGATGCAAGTAGCTTGAAAATGTCCAAAAAGACAAGTTGAAGAATTCTATATAAAGGAACCCTAGATCAGAGCAAACTCACGAAATCTTTATGCCATTATACACTTATATAAATTCCAAATCAAGCATGGATGATAGCAGCAACTAAATCAGATGCTAGAATCAAAAATCAAAGCAAGTAAGGTGCAAACCCTAATTCATTGCTAGCTCTTTGATCCTTTGTTAATTTTGTTGTTTAGATGTTTAGAATTATGTATTAGTATGTTAGAAAGTATGTTAGATTGATAGAACACGTTTTCATAACATCTAGATGCCTTAATTAGGTGTTTTTAGAAATTTGGAAACTTTGAAAATCAAGTTTGATAGCCGAATGTCAGAGCTAGTAGATTTGTATGTGTTTATGTTTAGGTCTGTTATTTGTATGTTATTTGTAGCTTGATAGTAGGTCTTTAATCTGGAAAAGAAAACAGGTTCATTAGAACCATATATTGCAAGTTATAGGTGGTCAAAGTGAGTTGACCGTTCACGGAGTTCTATTTTCTAGGTTACCCAAAAAATTAAAGAACAGTTTGAACCGGCTACTTTGACCAGCCTTTTGATCGCTTTCTGTTTGTTGTTTTTGTAATGTTTTCTTTTAGATTAACACCTTGTTGTACATACTACATATCTATGATCTTAAATTGCTTAAACAACTCATAGGATTACTGGAATTAATGGTCAAAAGCCGTTGACCGAGCTTTACCAAGTTTTCTGGGTTGCCCAGAAAATTGATGAACACGAAAAACAACTTTTGGCTGTACTTTGACTAGCATAATTAGAGACCATAGAATTATGCGTTGTTCAAGTTAGTGATATATATATATATATATATATATATATATATATATATATATATGTGTGTGTGTGTGTGTGTGTGTGTGTGTGTGCGTGTGTGTGTGTGTGTGTACCCTGACATATATACTACATGTTACAACAAACACAACAAACATCTATTACACTGAATCGTTAACCGGCCATGACCACTGTTCTGGGTTGCCCAGAAACTCAAGAACAGCTCTGACAGTGACTTTGAGCCTCTATAACTTCTTGTTATATGTAGGTTAAATCATGAAGTTTGCTTGATGTTGTATTACTGTAACGCCCCGAAATTCGGTCGATCTTTACACCCGGATTCCGTACGTCACGAGTACATCAGTCATCCAACATACATCATTATATATTGAAATATAACAACATACATTCTCAATTCCCAGGTTCTCGAAATCTTATAACCTTTCTCATTACAAATAATGATAATTACATTATTCCTTTCATCTTACAAGAGTGACTTTTATCCACCACCAAGGATACATACAGTTCATTAAACTAGTCTATAGTTTAATTCATCTTTCTACATTACAAGTCTTCGCTTGATCTTCACACACATTCACATACTGAATGGCACTTCGTTTGGATACCGCTTAGCTTGATCTTAACGGGATCCTTAAGTTCTTTCTAACATCGTTCGCTGAAAATATTTTTCATTTAAAGCAAGTGTGAGCATTCAATTGCCCAGCAAGACATCACAGTTTGAACGAACAAGTTCAGAATTCAAACATTACTTTAGAACTTCAATAACCGAACAAAGGTTATGAAGTAGCTTGAATAATAGGAATAATCTCGATTCCTATCATCTTAAAACCATACTAACTTTCACTTTGAAATACTTTCATTCTTCTACCTTTTTCATACACATTCTGTCTGGCTAGAATCATCAGCACAGACTTAACAATAACGGTTCATGAATAAACCAAGCATACTTGTATTGAACAGTTCGATCACAAAACAGTTCATTTCATAGAAACATCGAAGTGTTCACATTGTGGCACAAGGCCTCATACATTCTACCACCTTGTACAAATATCGCACATTCGCACATAGATAGAACTTTTCAAGTTCAACATCTGAGAAGTTTAAGAAACTAACATTCATTTAAAGTATGAATGAAGTTAGGAAACTTGCCTTACGCATAGCTACAGCTTACGCTGAACTGTCCATTCCCATTCCTATGTAGCACATAAGGAAATAACACGTACGCCAATTAGTCATATACTTGACTTACGAATTGGTTTACTTAACTTTACTTCTTATGGTTCGCGTTCTTGTAATTTAAGCTTACGCGGATAACTTTTATTACCAGATTACGACTTTATGACATACTGAGATGTCTTATTCATACATTTATCATTTTTGATGATTTACATTCTTATCTTCTTCTTATAACTCTCCTAGAACTCAGCACACATCGTGTCTTTGCTGGTGGTCCATATGACAACCATCAAAGGTTACGATTGTACCACAACTTAAATTCATCTAACTTATCTGAACTATTAAACTATAATGTTCGTTAAGTCAAATTCATATTCCTTACGGCTTTCTGGCAACTAAATGCCATACCTGAGGATTCATTCTTTATCGTCTAAGTCATACAGTCTTTTGTACACTCAGAACGATCATTCAATGTCAATACTATGAGGTCACAGCGTTAACCATTTCATATAAATTTATTCATACCTTAAAACGTCCAGTTCCTTCTATTCGGAACGTTTATCCAAGTTATACTTATTAACTCGGCTTCTTAACGTTATATGTTATTATCTTCAATTTAGTTTCTTCACCGTTCACGGTTAATCAACATTCTTCATTACCTTACGGCTTTTTTTTATAACATTCATATCTTACTTACTACTTTCATCAACGTTTAAGTCATACAACTAGGGTATACTTAGAACGTTCATCAAACGCGAATACGATTTACGAAGATCGTTTACGCATTCAATCACGTTGCTCGTCTCTTAATCTCTCATTCAACCCCTTTATTCAAGGTTTTTAATCGCTTTTGATCGTTATCCATCCCATGAACCCCATGTTCATTATTCTTTCTTAATGTCGAAGCCATACCGTTCATTGTATGCTAAGACCAAGCGTTCATCGCAACAACATTGCGTTCATAGCGTCTAAACACTTTACACTTATCTCCCCTTATCATGACATAACATCGGAATGTTATTTATTACCTTCATCACTCAACGTCTAAGGAGTCACAATCATAGCAATCCCTCACGTTCGTTCATTATGACTACGGTCCCTGGATATCGGTTCAGTAACCCGCATCTACATTCTTTGTCTTTTAATCTCGTTTACTCTTTCCGTTCAACCTTCACTAAAGGTTTAACACACTTACTTAGGTGTTACATTACTTGAACTACATGTTCATACTTCTTTCTTGCACATCCCCTGAGAAATTGAGCAGTTAAAATATCATTTCTGGGTATTACCCTGCACTGGCGCTGCGGCGCCGTGCCCTTTCTTTCCTCTCGCGCTGTGGCGCGACCTATGTCTCTCTCTTCCCTTGGTCTGGCGCTGTGGCGCCGAACCATTTGTTATCTCTCGCACTGCGGTGCCACTCTCTAGAAGTTTATGGCCGAGCTCGCGCTGCGGTGCGACCTCTCCAGGCATGACTGGCGCTGCGGCGCCAAGTCCTTCTTCACGAAAATTTTTCTAAGTGTTAACTTCATTTTGAGACGCTTATTTTCCGATCTCATAACTTCTTCGTTATAACTCGGAACGAAGTCGTTCTAAAGCCATTCTCTTCCTTATCTTATGTACTTCGATTAGCCATGGACAGAAATTCGTTCTGAGACCGTTAACATGCCACTCAATTGGCTTAATCTTCACTCTTCGTTCATTTTAATGTTTTTAACGTTCTTCGTTCGTTCGTCCGTAATTCGGTCATCCGAACTCAGAATTCGTTCGTTCTTGAGTCCACGACTCACATTTTATACGTTCTCTTACATTCTTATGAAACCCAACACGTTCGGGTTCATTTACTAACTTTCTAATTCTCATTCGCCTTTTACGAAAATTTTGCCATAACTTCGTTATAGCTTCGTTTTAATCCGTTCTTTCATGAACATTTCTACCGTTCCTAACCAAGCAAATAAGCAACTAACTTATACGCGATGGTTTTAAATTTATCCATCAACAACAATTATACTATGATGGTTTTAAATTTGTCCATCAACAACGTTCTTCGTGTTCTTCGCGTGTTCTTCGTGTTCTTCATTTTAATTGATATTTTGGATTACGATTCTACTTTTTCTTGGAATTTGATGTTATAGAACATCATTCCTTACTTATTTGACCTACTCATTCATAAAATTCATTCAGATCGCTCAAAATCCTTATGAATCTTATACTTCTTTAAGAAATTTATAAAATAAATTTCAAATTCTTATTTCTTCAGTTCGCATGATTTCAACCATATGAAATCATTCTCAATATCTTTTACTCCTTATTCTCATTAAGTTATATTTTTGAACATAAAAACTTAAAGAAAATTAGAAGAACTAGGGTTCGGATTATCGTTCTTCTTTAATCCTCTTATGTTATGAACGAATGATTTGTTATGAATTTTAAGAGTTGACTGATTCGGAAATTAGGTTTATAAATGATTTTGGTGGAAAATTCTAGAAATGGGTGGGCCTCACTTTTGGTTTTTGGGGAAGATGGTTGATTTTTGGTGGGTGGAATAGTAGCAGGTAAAGTCATCAGGTTACGGGTTAAGTCTGCTTCGGCGTGTTAATATTTTCCTATAAATAGATGGCTAAGTTAGAATTGAAAATCACACCAGAAATAAGTTTCCTCTCTTTCTCTCTCTAGATTATTGAGTGTATTTTGTGAGTATTTAGATACTTGATGAGTTGCTATTCATCAATGCAAGTTTCTTTCAGCGTCATATCCGATATCCAGTCAGAAGTGCTGCTCTTTTGAGGTAAGGGATAGTAAGGGATTTTAAAGGTTATTATGTTTTTTTCAGTTCATAATTCTTCCGACCTTCAGAAAATTCTGGAAAAATTTGAAATGATATTTTGATGAGTTTTATTGATTGTGTCCAAAAATGGTGATTTTTGGATGTATAGATTAAGAGTTATGAATTTTACGGGAAAAGACTATTTTAAAAGTAACCGCTTATAACTCCTTGTGGTTAACTCCAAAATTGATAAAATTTTTATTGGGAGTAGATGTATATGATAGAAGTATATTCTGTAAATTTTGAAATTTTTGGAAAAAAGTACAATTTTTGATAAATGTCTAAATATTCGGCTGTTTTGGCCATATGAAAAATAGTAAATGAATTTTAAAAATTCTGAGAAAACTATATGTTCACTATGAGATAATATTATGTTAAAATCCAGAAAAGAAATATTTTTGGAACTGATTTGGTATTTTTTATGAAAATAGTCTAGTTATGAGTGAATGAATTAAATATGTTATGTGAAGTAAGAAAATTGAAAAATAGGATTTTATGGCTTGAGAATCCTATATAAGGTATATGCAGATTTTTGATGAGGATTTTGATTATTGGTGATGAAATCTTATGAGTTTGGTATTTTAAGATGATTAAATACATTAATTAGTAAAGTGTAAACAATTAAAATAAATTGTTTATAAGCTTAAGAAATATTATTCTTTCAATATCATTATACCAAAATATTGGTATGGATTTTATTGTGGAATTTTTACCTTTTTCATGTCGAGTTACTATTCATGAGTTACTATTCACGAGTTACTATTCATGAGTTACTATTCACAACAAAATTGGTTTCTTTTTCTGACCAAATTATAGTTAATTTATGAATATTACTCTTGAGATTAAATTTATATGTTGATTATATTGATTTTATTATCATATATAACATTTTTTTATAACCCTAATGATGATATTTCTCTTTGACTTGAGTATAAAGATGGGTCGATTTTTGGTATGATCATGACTATGGGTTCCCTTTGGCCAGTAGTGCAAAGTTGAATTGTTGATTGGTATGATCATGACCATTGAATTTATAACTGAATATCTTTAGCTTAAGTGTAAAGGTGAAATGATCAACATGGTTATAATTATTGTTTATATAAATTCTGAAATGATTATATATTTCTTTGAGATATTAATATATTTGGCATGTAGTGCAAATATGAACTGTTGATGAATATATTTGGCCTATAGTGCAAATATGAACTGTTGAGGAATATCCTTGGCCTGTAGTGCAAAGATAAATTGTTGATGAATATCTTTGGCCTATAGTGCAAAGATGAATTGTTGATGAATATCTTTGGCCCGTAGTGCAAAGATAAATTGTTGATGAATATCTTTGGCCAGTAGTGCAAAGATGAACTGTTGATAAATATCTTTGGCCCGTAGTGCAAAGATGAATTTATTAGTATGATTATGAACATGAACTGTGGTTTGGTATAACCATGATCTTTGATGTTTCAGTTAAAGACAGGTGATGAAAATTATATTCGTCCTGGGTGCGAAGGGGAATTTAGAATCACAATTATGATTACGAGTTATTCATATAATTGTAGAAAGGAACTGTTGATTGATGTTGCAGGGATAAAACATTATTGATGGATTTTTAACATAGAGAAGATAATAGACTTTATAGTTTATTTGACTTTTCTAATGGATTGCTCGTTCCGCTGCAACTATGGTTGAAATTTTTTATCATCTATCATATGTTCTAAATCTTTGATTTATTACTGTTGAAGGCTATTGATAATTTATTTATATTTAGTCATGATATTCTTTACTGAGCTAGTTGTGCTCACCCTTTTGTTTCAAAATTCTTTTCAGGTAATAAGAGTGTAGCTGGGTCGAGCAAGGGTAACGAGAAAATAGAACGGTGGTTTCTAGCTGTGGAGGTTCTCCCTATGCAGTATAGAAAAGGGCTGTATACATCATTTAGTAGTTATATTTGGTGAATCAAATAGGGTGAGGCGAACCCAACGTTGGAAGGGTGTTTTGCCACTATCATACAAGATGTCTAATAACATACAACCTCGTGTCATCATCAGACAGGGATGTGCTTATCCATTTGCTAAGTATATTTACGAGCACTACCTATATAATCTTGGTGTTTGTTTGAAGTATAATTCTCAATTAGAGACATTGGAGATAATGATTTGTCAAGAGAAGACTCACCATTGGGAAGAATATGATAGTAATCTTCTCATTTTTCTTTGGGGTCTATTGGGTCAACCAAGGATAATTCTGTGGCCATATGATATCTATCATAACCTAGAAGCATGGCCTCCCATGTACGAAGGTTTCCTTGAGCACTTCCCAAAGATTCTAATTTCTAAAACAATTTTTGACTATACCTTTATGTAAGGTGTCATTGTGACGTGCTATCCAAGGTTGGGATAAGAGTCACAGTTGGTATATATTTGTATCCAAACTCACAACATATATGTTGTTGTATTTTGCACGACAATTGTTGTAATAAAGTTGTAGTTATTTTCTGTACCATGTATTTGGCGACTCAGAATAGGTTGGATGGAATGGACCTATTTTGGGGGCGTTACATTTTGGTATCAGAGCCATAAGTAAAGAGCCCCGAGCCTCTATCTGGTGACATCCTGTTGATGGGGAATGCACCGAAGCCAGACTCTCCGTAGGGGACGCCGTTCTGCGGCGGCAAGCTGATAGGTACCTTTGTGAGGTGCGAACACATGTTGGTGTCCAATGTCACAGTTTGTATCATAGCTTAGGGATATGATCTTTGGCGGAGATTGGGAAATGGAACTAGGAGGGAGAGATGAGTAAATCCTTCGCTAGTGTGTCCTACCTAAGCTTATTTGTTGGTCAGTCATAATATTAGGATATTATGTGATATGTTAATTTGTTCAATTAACCCTTGTTTTGAAGCTGTATTCTAGAATGATATCTGAAATACAGAAGATGAGCAATGGAGAAATCATGATGACATGGAAGATGGAATCTGAAATAAAAGCAAGGTATTCTCAACTCTTTGAATTATCAGGTACGTAAATTTCGGGGAAAACATTTCATAAGGAGGGGAGATTGTAAGACCCTAGATTTTATGAAATAAAAGTATTCAATTTTTCCTATTTAGTAAATGGTTAAATTGATAAAAAGTTAAAGTTATGGGTGAAATATGCAAATTTTGCAAAATAAATAAGTGGTTATAAAATATTCATTGTTGTCGGGGAATATTCGTTTGGTCGTGGAATATTCTTTCTGTCGGGGAATATTCGTACGACGACGCAACCATTTGTGGACCCCATAACAGAATAGCTGTCGGATGAAGAAAACGACAAAATTGAGTTTTTATAAATAACGACGTAGTTTTTACTGTTAACACTGTTGGAATACCCGGTGGTTAAAATACAGTAATACGCGTAGTTGCACAGTAGCACACGGTATTGCACATTATTTTTTTCAATTATTGATTCTAACGTAAGAAGACACTACTCAATAATTGTTACAGTAGTTACTGTTCAATATTTTATTTTATTGATTCAATAATTTATTGCGTTGATATTTTATATTATTGTTGTTTCAATAATTGTTGCTGCACAATATTTTCCATTATCAGATCAATAATTCATATTATTTAAATAATATTATTAGATAGCATTATTGACAATGTCTAGAAAGTTCTGTCTAAGGAGAGGTTTGGTCATCTAATTGCGCGCTAGTAAGGAGAAATCCTTATTGGAAAGCCCCCTATTTCCTGGGAACGGTCTGGTTGTTATAAATATGATTCTGTAATGTTATTTATGAATAATTAATTATTGATTCATATGATAAGAAAATAATTATTGTGGATATAAATGAGGAATATATTTTTGTGGTTAAAAATGAAGGAGTTAATGTTGAGGTGTTTTATCTGTATTTTTGTCGGAACGGAGGTATTAAAAATCAAATTAGGGCTTTTGAGATATTTTGCGAGGGTTATAAATTTTAATCCGACCGTTGGATCGTGCTAATTTTTGGATATGTTATACATATATAAGTTGAGTATATGTTCACAAATTTTGAATCGTTAAAAATGAACGAATGATTTGTTATGAATTTTAAGAGTTGACTGATTCGGAAATTAGGTTTATAAATGATTTTGGTGGAAAATTCTAGAAATGGGTGGGCCCTACTTTTGGTTGTTGGGGAAGATGGCTGATTTTTGGTGGGTGGAATAGTAGCAGGTAAAGTCATCTGGTTGCAGGTTAAGTCTGCTTCGGCGTGCTAACATTTTCTTATAAATAGAGGGCTAAGTTAGAATTGAAAATCACACCAGAAACAAGTTTTCTCTCTTTCTCTCTCTAGATTATTGAGTGTATTTTGTGAGTATTTAGATACTTGGTGAGTTGCTATTATCAGTGCAAATTTCTTTCAGCGTCATATCCGATATCCAGTCAGAAGTGCTGCTCTTTTGAGGTAAGGGATAGTAAGGGATTTTAAAGGTTATTATGTTTTTTTCAGTTCATAATTCTTCCGACCTTCAGAAAATTCTGGAAAAATTTGAAATGATATTTTGATGAGTTTTATTGATTGTGTCCAAAAATGGTGATTTTTGGATGTATAGATTAAGAGTTATGAATTTTACGGAAAAAGACTAATTTAAAAGTAACCGCTTATAACTCCTTGTGGTTAACTCCAAAATTGATAAAATTTTTATTGGGAGTACATGTATATGATAGAAGTATACTCTGTAAATTTCGAAATTTTTGGACAAAAGTACAATTTTTGATAAATGTCTAAATATTCGGCTATTTTGGCCATATGAAAAATAGTAAATGAATTTTAAAAATTCTGAGAAAACTATATGTTCACTATGAGACTATATTATGCTAAATTCCAGAAAAAAAATATTTTTGAAACTGATTTGGTATTTTTTATGAAAATAGTTTAGTTATGAGTGAATGAATTAAATATGTTATGTGAGGTAAGAAAATTGAAAAATAGGATTTTATGGCTTGAGAATCCTATATAAGGTATATGCAGATTTTTGATGAGGATTTTGATTATTGGTGATGAAATCTTACGAGTTTGACATTTTAAGATGATTAAATGCATTAATTAGTAAAGTGTAAACAATTAAAATAAATTGTTTATAAGCTTAAGAAATATTATTCTTTCAATATCATTATACCGAAATATTGGTATGGATTTTATTATAGAATTTCTACCTTTTTCATGTCGAGTTACTATTCATAAGTTACTATTCACGAGTTACTATTCACGAGTTACTATTCATGAGTTACTATTCACGAGTTACTATTCACGACAAAATTGATTTCTTTTTCTGACCAAATTATAGTTGATTTATGAATATTACTCTTGAGATTAAATTTATATGTTGATTATATTGATTTTATTATCATATATAACATTTTTTTATAACCCTAATGATGATATTTCTCTTTGACTTGAGTGTAAAGATGGGTAGATTTTTGGTATGATCATGACTATGGGTTCCCTTTTGCCAGTAGTGCAAAGTTGAATTGTTGATTGGTATGATCATGACCATTGAATTTATAACTGAATATCTTTAGCTTAAGTGCAAAGGTGAAATGATCAACATGGTTATAATTATTGTTTATATAAATTCTGAAATGATGATATAATTCCTTGAGATATTAATATATTTGGCCTGTAGTGCAAATATGAACTGTTGATGAATATATTTGGCCTATAGTACAAATATAAACTGTTGAGGAATATCCTTGGCCTGTAGTGCAAAGATGAATTGTTGATGAATATGTTTGGCCTGTAGTGCAAAGATGAATTGTTGATGAATATCTTTGGCCCGTAGTGCAAAAATAAATTGTTGATGAATATCTTTGGCCAGTAGTGCAAAGATGAACTGTTGATGAATATCTTTGGCCCATAGTGTAAAGATTAATTTATTAGTATGATTATGAACAAGAACTGTGGTTTGGTATAACCATGATCTTTGATGTTTTAGGTAAAGACAGGTGATAAAAATTATATTCGTCTTGGGTGCGAAGGGAAATTTAGAATCACAATTATAATTATGAGTTATTCATATAATTGTGGAAAGGAACTGTTGATTGATGTTGTAGGGATAAAATATTGTTGGTGGATTTTTAACATAAAGAAGATAATAGACTTTATAGTCTCTTTGACTCTTCTAATGGATTGCTCGTTCCGCTGCAACTATGGTTGAAAATTTTTATCATCTACCATATGTTCTAAATCTCTGATTTATTACTGTTGAAGGCTATTGATAATTTATTTATCTTTAGTTATGATATTCTTTACTGAGCTAGTTGTGCTCACACTTTTGTTTCAAAATTCTTTTCAGGTAATAAGAGTGTATTTGTGGTTTGGTATAACTATGATCTTTGATATTTCAGTTAAAGACAGGTGATGAAAATTATATTCGTCCTGGGTGCGAAGGGGAATTTAGAATCACAATTATGATTATGAGTTATTCATATAATTGTAGAAAGGAACTGTTGATTGATGTTGCAGGGATAAAACATTGTTGGTGGATTTTTAACATGGAGAAGATAATAGACTTTATAGTCTATTTGACTCTTCTAATGGATTGCTCGTTCCGCTACAACTATGGTTGAAATTTTTTATCATCTATCATATGTTCTAAATCTCTAATTTATTACTGTTGAAGGCTATTGATAATTTATTTATCTTTAGTCATGATATTCTTTACTGAGCTAGTTGTGCTCACCCTTTTGTTTCAAAATTCTTTTCAGGTAATAAGAGTGTAGCTGGGTCGAGCGAGGGTAATGGGGAAAGAGAACGGTGGTTTCTAGCTGTGGAGGTTCTCCCTAAACAGTATAAAAAAGTGTTGTATACATCATTTAGTAGTTATATTTGGTGAATCAAATAGGGTGAGGTGAACCCAACGTTGGAAGGGTGTTTTGCCACTATCATACAAGATGTCTAATAACATACAATCTCGTGTCATCATCAGACAGGGATGTGCTTATCCACTTGCTAAGTATATTTACGAGCACTACCTATATAATCTTGGTGTTTGTTTGAAGTATAATTCTCAATTAGAGACAGTGGAGATAATGATATGTCAAGAAAAGATTTACCATTGGGAAGAATATGATAGTAATCTTCTCATTTTTCTTTGGGGTCTATTGGGTCAACCAATGATAATTCTGTGGCCATATGATATCTATCGTAACCTAGAAGCATGGCCTCCTATGTACGAAGGTTTCCTTGAGCACTTTCCAAAGATTCTAATTTCTAAAACAGTTTTTGACTATACCTTTATGTAAGGTGTCATTGTGACGTGCTATCCAAGGTTGGGATAAGAGTCACAGTTGGTATATATTTGTATCCAAACTCACAATATATATGTTGTTGTATTTTGCACGACAATTGTTATAATAAAGTTGTAGTTGTTTTCTGTACCATGTATTTGGCGACTCAGAATAGGTTGGATGGAATGGACCTATTTTGGGGGCGTTACATTAACCCTAATTCTTATTGGGCTTAACTTGGGCTTGATTTCACAAATCATTGGGCTTGACATAATCCAAGTCCAATTGGACAAAGTCCATGAACTCAAAGTCCATTAAGACTAATCGTATTCTATACATTCCATTCTCGTATTCTCGTATTCTCTTCATATATCATTCGCACGATATTTGTATTATACGTCGTACTAATATTCGTACTATACTCGTATAATAACTAGTATTATACTCGTATCTCTCACGCATAATAACCCTAGTTATTACACGTAATCATTAAAATTCTCAGAAATTACTTTTCCTAACCCTTAGGTTTTACGTCCACAGGAGAAAACTTCGTTTTTGCCATAACTGAAATATTATTGAATATTCCATCACATCTCAACATTTTACGTAATCGTTAACTTCTCAGAATTTCAAAATAAAACTCCAAGCAGAAACTGATGAATATTGCCTATTTCAACTTTTTCCCAGAAAAATATTTTGTTCCCGGAAAACTTTCATTTTCGTCTTGAAAATTTTTACTCGTTCAATCTAGCTCGTAGCCAAAATCCTCCCGACTTATAATCATTCTAGGTTATAGAACGATTAATAAACACATAGCACAGAATAGTATTACTAAAAATTCATTTTATTAATAACTAATTCTTTAAATCTTAATTTCTGGACAATCCGGATTTCTGGGTTGTCACATCCTTCCCCCTTTATAAAAATTCCGTCCTCGGAATTTCTTAAAACCATACCTATACCCGGGTCATCACATTCACCCCTTCTTCACAGAATTTCGTGCTCGAAATTTTAACTTACTCTTCTTCTCAACTTCTCTTCAAAGAAGTTCTTATCTTTCCAAACATTCCCTACCCTTCATAACTTATCAAGAATCATAAAGTGAAAGGAATAACGAGGAATATAAAATATCCTTTAAAACGTTTCATACTTTTGCTGAGTAGTCAAATTGACCATGAACTCTTACTAGGTTAAACAGCCTTTCGCCGTAAACCTTTCTTTCCACGGTAAGTTTACAATCACAAAGAAGGCAAACTACCTCTTCCATGCTCTCCTCAGACTAAATCATTAGATTCCGCACCAAAATAATTTGGTTTGGCACAAGTTCTCAAAGAAAGCTCGATTTTCTTATAACATGACATACCATTTGTCTTAGCCAAATCAATTAGCTTAGACCATACCAATAAATTGGACATCAACTTGAAACATTCGTCTAGTCAACTCACTTGACATCGACTACTTCTTTAAATTCTTTTCGCAATACATCAAAATATTTTATGACGTCATGATACCGTACTCTTCACAGTACGTTGAGGACTTCGTCATTATACATCTTACCATAATGGTTTGTTGATCCTAAGATCACATCCCACCAGGTTCAAGTGCATTAACAACTCCATCTTTTTACCATCGTTGCATCAAATGCATGGATGATATAAAATTTATTTTGATATTTCAAATCAATTTCTGTCTAGCCGAAGCAATTGGCATAGACATACAAAGAATAGCTCTTTTAAAATCCATTGGTTCCAAAAATTTGAACCAATTCTTTCTTTTTCAAAATGTACATTTCATCACGATTTGAATAAACTTCGAAATCTAGCATAGCTAGAGGATTTGGAATATCCTATCCTCCATCTTCCTTCATTCTCTTACTGCGACAATACTTAATCTTCTCTAGCACCTTCAATGCTAAGTCTACTGAAAATACTTCGTTTTCAATCTAAACATCTCTATACTTTAATACAGTCCATCAACTTACCACACATTATGAGTTCAGGAACTTTCCATAATAGTATGAGTTTAAGAACATCTAGACAGACCTTAGGCGTCCATTCGCTGAAACATTCAAAAACATACCATATTATTATGAGTCACGAACTTACCATAAGTATGAGTTTCAAGAACTCGTACCTAATCTTATCGTTCTCTACCTACCAAGTATATACATGAGAAAAGATTCACCTTCTCGTCATATATATCTTGATAGCGCAACCAATTCCAATGATTATCACGGTAATAAACTGAGTAGTTGTTACACCAAGCACAAACCTCTGCCCGTACAAAGGTTCATACAACTCAGCCATTACCTGAGTCCTCAATTGAAATCTTACAACTTCTAAATTTTTCTTTACTTAATACGAATTTTCTTTAATTCGTATGCTAACCTTTACAACTCAATCTGAGTTTTTCTTTCCCGTACTAATTCGTAGTACCATTCATTCATAGCATTAGCTATAAATCATTCATCGTTTAACAGCTCATTTGTTACTACGATTTACTATGATCACGTGGTGATCTTCTTATCCTTCTCTTTACGATTATAGTCTTAGGTACTCATACCTAAGGTTTATAACCTATCACCTCTGATACCAACCTGTAACGCCCCGAAATCTAGTCTATCTTCACACCCAGATTCTGTACGTCACGAGTACATCATTCATCCAACATACATCATTATATATTGAAATATAACAACATACATTCTCAATTCCTAGGTTCTAGAAACCTTATAACCTTTCTCATTACAAATAATGATAATTACATTATTCCTTTAATCTTACAAGAGTGACTTTATCCGCCACGAAGGATACATATAGTTCATTAAACTAGTCTATAGTTTAATTCATCTTTCTATATTACAAGTCTTCACTTGATCTTCACACACATTCACATACTGAATGGCACTTCGTCTGGATACCGCTTAGCTTGATCTTTACGGGATTCTTAAGTTCTTTCTAACATCGTTCGCTGGAAATATTTTTCATTTAAAGCAAGTGTGAACATTCATTTGCCCAGCAAGTCATCACAGTTTGAACAAACAAGTTCAGAATTCAAACATTTCTTTAGAACTTCAATAACCGAACAAAGGTTATGAAGTAGCTTGAATAATAGGAATAATCTCGATTCCTATCATCTTAAAACCATACTCACTTTCACTTTGAAATACTTTCATTCTTCTACCTTTTTCATACACATTCTGTCTGGCTAGAATCATCAGCACAGACTTAACAATAACGGTTCATAAATAAACCGAGCATACTTGTATTGAACAGTTTGATCACAAAATAGTTCATTTCATAGTAACACCAAAGTGTTCACATTGTGGCACAAGGCCTCATACATTCTACCGCCTTGTACAAATATCACACATTCGGACATAGACAGAACTTTTCAAGTTCAACATCTGAGAAATTTAAGAAACTAACATTCATTTAAAATATGAATGACGTTAGGAAACTTGCCTTACACACAGCTACTGCTTACGCTGAACTGTTCATTCCCATTCCTATATAGCACATAAGGAAATAACATGTACACCAATTAGTCATATACTTGACTTACGAATTGATTTACTTAACTTTACTTCTTAAGGTTCGCGATCTTGTAATTTAAGCTTACGCGACTAACTTTTATTACCAGATTATGGCTCTATGACATACTGAGATGTCTTATTCATACATTTATCATTTTTGATGATTTACATTCTTATCTTCTTCTTATAACTCTCCTAGGACTCAGCACACATCGTGCCTTTGCTAGTGGTCCATATGACAACCATCAAAGGTTACGATTGTACCACAACTTAAATTCATCTAACTTATCTGAACTATTAAACTATAATGTTCATTAAGTCAAATTCATATTCCTTACGGCTTTCTAGTAACTAAATGCCATACCTCAGGAATCATTCTTTATCGTCTAAGTCATACAGTCTTTTGTACACTCGGAACGATCATTCAATGTCAATACTATGAGGTCATAGCGTTAACCATTTCATATGAATTTATTCATACCTTAAAACGTCCAGTTCCTTCCACTCGGAACGTTTATCAAAGTTATACTTATTAACTCGGCTTCTTAACGTTATACGTTATTATCTTCAATTTAGTTTCTTCAACATTGACGGTTAATCAACATTCTTCATTACCTTACGGCTTTCTTGATAACATTCGTATCTTACTTACTACTTTCATCAACGTCTAAGTCATACAACTAGGATATACTTAGAACGTTCATGAAACGTGAATACGATTTACGATGATCGTTTACGCATTCAATCGTGTTGCTCGTCTCTTGATCTCTCATTCAACTCCTTTATTCAAGGTTTTTAATCGCTTTTGATCGTTATCCATCCCATGAACCCCATGTTCATTATTCTTTCTTAATGTCGAAGCCATACCGTTCATTATATGCTAAGACCAAGCGTTCATCGCAACAACATTGCGTTCATAGCGTCTAAACACTTTACAGTTATCTCCCCTTACCATGACATAACATCGGAATGTTATTCATTACCTTCATCACTCAACGTCTAAGGAGTCGCAATCATAGCAATCCCTCACGTTCGTTCATTACGACTACGGTCCCTGGATATCGGTTCCGTAACCCGCATCTACATTCTTTGTCTTTTAATCTCGTTTACTCTTTCCGTTCAACCTTCACTAAAGGTTTCACACACTTACTTAGGTGTTACATTACTTGAACTACATGTTCATACTTCTTTCTTGCACATCCCCCGAGAAATTTAGCAGTTAAAATCTCATTTCTGGGTATTGCCCTGCACTGGCGCTGCGGCGCCGTGCCCTTTCTTTCCTCTCGCGCTGCGGTGCGACCTATGTCTCTCTCTTCCCTTGGTCTGGCGCTGCGGCGCCGAACCCTTTGTTATCTCTCGCGATGCGGCGCCACTCTCCAGAAGTTTATGGCCGAGCTCGTGCTACTGCGCCACCTCTCCAGGCATGACTGGTGCTGCGGCGCCAAGTCCTTCTTCCCGAAAATTTTTCTAAGTGTTAACTTCATTTTGAGACACTTATTTTCCGATCTCATAACTTCTTCGTTATAACTCGGAACGAAGTCGTTCTAAAGTCATTCTCTTCCTTATTTTATGTACTTCGATTAGGCATGGATAGAAATTCATTATGAATCCATTAACATGCCATTCAATTAGCTTAATCTTCACTCTTTGTTCATTTTAACGTTCTTCGTTCGTTCGTCCGTAATTCGGTCATCCGAACTCGGAATTCGTTCGTTCTTGAGTCCACGACTCACATTTTATACGTTCTCTTACATTCTTATGAAACCCTACACGTTCAGGTTCATTTACTAACTTTCTAATTCTCATTCGCCTTTTAAAAAAATTTCGTCATAACTTCGTTATTGCTCCGTTTTAATCCGTTCTTTCATGAACATTTCTACCGTTCCTAACCAAGCAAATAAGCAACTAACTTATACGCGATGGTTTTAAACTTGTCCATCAACAACAATTACACTATGATGGTTTTAAATTTGTCCATCAACAACGTTCTTCGTGTTCTTCGCGTGTTCTTCATTTTAATCGATATTTTGGATTACGATTCTACTTTTTCTTGGAAGTTGATGTTATAGAACATCATTCCTTACTTATTTGACCTACTCAATTCATAAAATTCATTCAGATCGCTCAAAATCCTTACAAATCTTATACTTCCTTAAGAAATTTATAAAATGAATTTCAAATTCTTATTTCTTCATTTCGCATGATTTCAACCATATGAAATCATTCTCAATATCTTTTACTCCTTATTCTCATTAAGTTATGTTTTTGAACTTAAAAACTTAAAGAAAATTAGAGAAACTAGGGTTCGGATTACCGTTCTTCTTTAGTCCTCTTCCGTTAGACAAAGCCGACGATTTGCGAGCTTTTCTATTTCTCGATCACTTTTGATCCGAGCATTCATGCTTATTCTCTTCCTTCTCCTCTCCCAACCGAGCTCTCTCTATCTCTCTCAAGTGTAGGATTTTCAAAATCCTAGAAAATGAAAATCTAGCTTTCTATTTATAGAAAACCAAGGCTCAGGGCAATTTAGTCATTTCGCCCCCCACCTCCATACTATTCACACCTCCTCCATCCCTTAGCCACCAAGTTTACTTGGCCACCACCCTTACTTGGTGGCCAAGTGGCCGGCCCACAGGCCCATGGGTCATCCCATGGGTTGCCCCAATGGTTTTTACCCATCCGTTTACCCATCGGTTCGATCCGCGATTTATCTTCTTGGTTTGGGCCTTAACCCTAATTCTTATTGGGCTTAACTTGGGCTTGATTTCACAAATCATTGGGCTTGACATAATCCAAGTCCAATTGGATTCTACAAAGTTCACGAACTCAAAGTCCATTAAAACTAATCGTATTCTACACATTCCATTCTCGTATTCTCTTCGTATATCATTCGTACGATATTCGTATTATACGTCGTACTAATCTTCATACTATACTCGTATAATAACTAGTATTATACTCGTATCTCTCACGCATAATAACCCTAGTTATTACACGTACTCATTAAAATTCTCAAAAATTACTTTCCCTAACCCTTAGGTTTTACGTCCGCAGGTGAAAACTTCATTTTTGCCATAACTGAAATATTATTGAATATTCCATCACGTCTCAACATTTTACGTAATCGTTAACTTCTCGAAATTTCAAAATAAAACTCCGAGCAGAAACTGATGAATAGTGCCTATTTCGTCTTTTTCCCCGAAAAATGTTTTGTTCCTGGAAAACTTTCATTTTCGTCTTGAAAATTCTTACTCGTTCAATCTAGCTCGTAGTCAGAATCCTCCCGACTTATAATCATTCTAGGTTATAGAACGATTAATAAACACATAGCACATAATAGTATTACTAAAAATTCATTTTATTAATAACTAATTCTTTAAATCTTAATTTCTGGACAATCCGGATTTCCGGGTTGTTACAACTACTGTAAGAGTACTATAACACCAATACTTGTCCAAACCCAGAATCATAAACCATAGCTAGATAAATCGTGGTCAAACTGGTCCCTCGACCATGACCAACTGTTCGCCCAGAAGCTCAAGAACACCTATAGCGACACTTCCAATCACTGTAGTGCTTTAGCAACGGACAGAAATTATTTTTCTAAAAATTAATTTATAAAAATTAGAAATAATTAATAAATAAATACAAAAGCAGTTTTTAAAATTATATTAAATAATTATAATTAATTTCTGTTATTTTTACATAAATTTAATAAATATTTTATTTTATTTAGATATTATTAATAATTAACTTAATAATAAAGTGATTAGAATAACTATTTATAAATACCAAATAATTATTGAAAAATAATATTAATAATCTAAAAATCATAATAAATGGTTATAAATTATTTAAAAATGATCGATAAACAATGTTTTTGTAAAATTTTAAGTAAATATTAATTACCTTAAAATAGAAATAAATGATTTAAAAATTATTTAAAGGATAAATAAATGTTTTAAAAATATTTTAAAAACTTTTAAAAAATATTACAATGGATACATAAATTATCTAAAAATATAATAAATTTTATAAATAAAATTTAGTCCATATATCAACTTAATTAGTTTTCGGTAAAGACATTGAACACTGAAACCTTATCGAATCTAACTTGATCTTATATAAATGTTATATTTGAGTATTGTTATCAATACTAACGTGTTAGATTTATATATATGAACATCGTAGGTATTTAGTAAACGAATTGAGAAGCATAAATTGACTAATCTACGCTCAGGCAAGTTCTTCTTAAACCTTAAACTACTTATGCAAATTTCTCAACCTTGTTTATTTGTTGAACAAGATTTTTATCTTGATATGCTGTTGATATAATATATTACACCTACATTTGAATTACCTTTTATTGTAAGGTTATTGCTATAGCTTCAGCATAACTAAGAAATGAATTGTTTATTCATATTAATTGTTAAGCATAAATTATTGTGTCAAACCAAATTGTTTGGTAAGACATTCTATTCTAAAGTTGGGTATCCCGTAAGGGATCATAATTCGGTCAATAATATATTGACATTAATTTGGGTGCATTTGAGCACTGGTAGGATGAGATGCATACTCCTAGGATACTGAATAGGCTGATCCCCTATCTCATATCTAAAAAAAAATTCTAAGTTTGTGTGACTGACAGAAATAAAAATCCAGAAAATGGTAACAACTATCAGTCGAAATTTGAATTGTTGTTTTTCTTGAAATCATATTATGTTATAAATACAAAACTTGCTGAGCATGTCATAGCTCACCCTTGTAAATTATTCCCTTTACAATTTTAGATGGTAGTCGTGGAACATATGGAGTAGATAAAGGGAAGCATCCCTGCTTAGATTAGGTTATATTCATGTCTAGTTAAATATTTTGTAATAAAAAACTCGTTGTGAAAATCATGTAATCGAACCTTAATATATATATATATATATATATATATATATATATATATATATATATATATATATATATATATATATATCATCTTTTATTTTCGCAACCGTGTTTTCTTACATATATATATGTAAATTTAGAATTCTTTGAATCTAGTTGAGATCCTTGGGAACTATTTATCTGAGTGAGAATATTAGTAATATGGACTGTTCATGTTATTACTGATATTCTAGATTTCAGATAAATAGTTACTATCGATATGATAGTATAAATTCACATGGCATAGACAATACATTTGGGTGAGGGTATTAGTAATATGGTCTGTTCATGTTATTACTGGTACTCTGAATTTCAGATAGATAGATTCTATTCACAAATATAGTTTATATATCTAAGTGAGGGTATACAAACACAGTAAGAGTTCTCTTGAGAATTGTCATCTGTTATGGGATACTGTGAATCTTGAATCTATGAGAATTATATCTGATAGTCCCTTAATTTAATATAAACTTATAATCAGATACCATGGGTGTATAGATTTAAATGCATTATATTAATTCGTTGTAAGCACCATATCAGATACCATGGGAGTATAGATATGGGGGCATTACAAGTTTGGTATCAAAGCCACAAGGCTATAAATATAAGGAAGAGAAATCTTAGTATATATTCTTCGAGTTCGTAAAAATTTTAAAGTACACATAAAATATAAAATTAAAATTATTATGTTGTGTAAATTTCTATACCAGTATTAAGGGAGTTTTCTTTTATAGATGGCCAACTCCAATGCTGAAGAAATGGTGATCGCAAATAATCCACCACAAATTTAGTCATTTATAGTTAGTGATGCAGAGGATGAAGAATTTCTTCATGATCAACAACTGCTAGATGCTGAGGAAGAGGAAGATCTAGTAGCAGGACAATTATTGAGAATAAATGAGCATAATGAAACAATGACATCACTAATGAAGACAACAGAATATGATAATAATAAAATGAAGTTTAGGGCTGATATAGTTGAGGGAATGCTACAACATGAGAGGGCACATAGTCACCGACTAAATGTACAACAACACCATGCACAAAGGGGCAGTAAGGAAATTTAGTTAAGACTTCTTAAAACATCTCTGGGTGTTCGAGATACTTTTATTGATTTCCAGCACCGAGTAGTTCGATATCTGGTAGAGGAGAAGAAAACTGCTTATCTCATAGATCGATCTGTGGTTTATCACATGATTCAGGATTCCTTTGATGATATCAATGAATTCTAGAGAGTAGTATTGGTGGTTGAATGCTTTATATTAGTATAAATAAAAAAGCATTCAAAGTTTGTAATATAACCAATGGTTTGTAAGTTAGTAGTATGTATAAATACTAAGTTGTTTTGTAAGACTGTTGTGATAAATAAAATAAACGATATGTTTGTGTTATTCAAATTCTTATGTGAATTTTGTTATTATTTTGTATAGAATCATGCTGCCAACCAGAAGACCCCAAAGAGAAATAAATAATGATGATAATTCTACCCAGCAGTTAGTAGACCTTATGCTAAGAGCTATGAATAGACCTATAAACCAAAACACATCTTTTAAAGATTTTAAATTAGTTGGACCACCTGAATATAAAGGTACATCAGAACCCGTCGATGCACAAATTTGGATTTCTGAAATAGAGAAATTTTTCCTAGTAACCAATGTCAATAATAATCAAAAGATAACTTTTGCAACCTTTTTCTTGAAAGGTGAGGTTAATTATTGGTGGAAATCAACCAAGGGTTGGGTAGAAACTAAAATTGTTCCTTGGGATAAATTCAAAGAGTTGTTCTTTGAAAACTATTTTTCCCAATCCCTGGAAGACCGCATGGAAATAAAATTTTTGGATCTAAAACAAGGAGACCTAACTGTAACCCCAGTATACAGCCAAATTTAATGAACTGTCCAGGTTTGCTCCTTATCAGGTAACCACTGAACTTAGAAAGACTCGTAGGTTTCAAGAGGGTTTAAAACCTCAGATTTGGAGTAAGTTGTCAGTACTCCAAATAAAGAATTTCTCGGAAATACTCGAGAAAGCTACTATAGCCGAAAGTGAAAATGAAAGTCTCGCTAAATTTCACCAGGAAAAGAAGAGTCAAAATGAGAAAGGAAAACTTAGGACAGAACCCAGTTCAGGTGGGTTTAATAACAAACAGAAATGGGATACTACTTTTTCCAACAACCCGGGGAAAAAGATAGGTAATACTAATAATAACTTTAGTAATAATAACATTAAACCTTGTCCTACTTGTGGAAAGAAACATAAAGGACTATGCTTTCATAGCAAATGTTATAATTGTGGACAATCGGGACATCTTTCTCCATAGTGTCATTTCCTA
Source organism: Panax notoginseng (assembly GCA_016801055.1). NCBI lineage: Eukaryota > Viridiplantae > Streptophyta > Magnoliopsida > Apiales > Araliaceae > Panax > Panax notoginseng. Next base: position 89,409,905 of record CM029020.1, on the reverse strand, counting down.
AATAAAAAAAATATTTTAATTATGGTTCGTTGGACGATTTTTCAAAGAATTGTCCCAAACCTAAAAACCAAGGAGGAAAAGGGAATAGAGTACCAGAGAATAATCAGTCAACAGTAGCTACAGTTGGGGTTCAGAATCAACCTACCGCAAGAACATTTAATATGTCGGTGAGGGATGTTGTTGCTTAACAGGTATCATCCCTATCAACACTTTAAATGCATATGTGTTATTTAATTCTGGTGCTAATTGTTCTTTTGTGTCTAAACGTTTTTCTAAAAACTTGAATATACCTTGTAAAAATTTAAACAAACCATTTTGTGTAGAAATTGCTAATAAAGATAGGATTTCGATTGAAACCATATACAGAAACTGTAGTGTGGTGATAAAAGGGCATAATTTTATGGTAGATCTTTTACCAATCCAGTTGGGAGAATTTGATGTAATTTTAGGAATGGATTGGTTAGTTAACCATAACACGATGATTGATTGTCATCAAAAATGTATAAACCTTTTGACTGCATCGAAGTCAAAGGTAGTGTTCAACGGTAGTTGTTCACCTAAGCAATCTCGATGTTTGACTATAGTTCAGGCAGAAAAATTACTTAGAACAGGTTGTTTAGGATATTTGGCCTATATAGTTGATACTCGACAGGAAGGAGTAAAACTAAATCAAATACCAATAGTTAAGGATTTTCCCGATGTATTTCTAGATGACTTACCAGGTTTACCTCCAGTTAGGGAAATTGAGTTCGTCATTAATCTTACACTGGGAACGGCACCAGTTTCTAAGGCACCGTACAGAATGGCACCTATAGAACTGAAAGAGTTACTTATACAATTACAGAAACTCTTAGATAAAAAGTACATAAAACCTAGTGTTTCACCCTGGGGAGCACCAGTATTGTTTGTAAAGAAAAAGGATGGAACTATGAGGTTATGTATAGATTATCGAGAGCTAAATAAATTAACTATTAAGAATAAATATCATTTACCAAGGATTGATGATTTGTTTGACCAATCAAAGGGGGTCGAACATTTTTCAAAGATTGACCTTAGAAGATGTTATCATCAATTGAAGGTAAGAAAGGAGGATGTGCTGAAAACAGCGTTTAGGACACGCTATGAACATTATGATTTTCTTGTAATGTCTTTTGAATTGACAAATGCACCAGCAACATTTATGGATTTAATGAATCGAGTGTTTAAACCATGCTTGGACAAATTTGTTGTAGTGTTTATCGACGATATTCTAGTATACTCGAAAACATGGGAAGAGCATACTAAACACTTGAGAGTCGTTTTGGAGATATTATGAAAGGAACAACTTTATGCAAAGTTTTCCAAGTGTGAATTCTAGTTAAAGAGAGTTCAATTTTTAGGTCATGTAATTGACAAGAGTGGAATATCTGTAGATCCAACTAAGATCAAAACGGTTGAAAATTGGGAACAACCAACAACTCCAGCAGAAGTACGAAGTTTTCTCAGTTTAGCGGATTATTATCGACGGTTTATAAAAGATTTTTCAAAAATAGCAACCCCATTAACCAATTTAACTCGAAAGACGATAAAATACGTTTGGATAGATAAATGTGAAGAGAGCTTCCAAGAGTTGAAGAAACGACTGAGCATGGCTCCAGTGTTGTTCTTACCAGATGATACAGGAGGCCTTGTGGTATTTAGTGATGCATCACACAGAGGTTTAGGGTGTGTGTTGATGCAACATGGGAAAGTGATTGCTTATGCATCACGATAACTCAAAGATTATGAGAAGAGGTATCCTACTCATGACCTAGAGTTAGCTGTGGTAGTTTTTGCTCTAAAAATTTAGAGACATTACTTGTACGGGGAGAAGTGCAAAATATATACAGATCATAAAAGTCTGAAATATATTTTTACACAAAAGGAACTAAATTTAAGGCAGAGAAGATGGTTAGAACTGATAAAGGATTTTTACTGTGAAATCTTATATCATCCCAGTAAAGCTAATGTCGTAGCTGATGTGTTGAGTAGAAAGAATCAGGATAAATTGAACGCAGTAACCACCAATGATAGGTTAATAAAAGATTTTGAAAAATTAAAAATTGAGGTGAAATGTCCAACTACCTCTACCCAAAAATTATACATTTTAGAGGGAGTTTCATCTCTAATTGATAGAATCAAAGAGATGCAGGAAAAAGATAAAGAATGTCTGTAATATAAGTCTAATCTAACTCATGTTAAGTATAACAAATTCATAATAAATAAGGATGGAATAATAAGATATGAAGATAGAATCTGGGTTCCGTTAATCCAAGCTTTAAAAGGCGAAATCTTAAACGAAACTCATAATTCTAAATTTGCCATACATCTTGGCAGTACTAAAATGTACAAGGATTTAAGTCAACACTTTTGGTGGTCGAATATGAAAAGGGAAATAGCTGAATAGGTAAGCAAATGTCTCACGTGTCCAAGGGTTAATGCTGAACATCAAAAGCCTAGTGGTTTACTTCAACCCTTACCAATTTTTAAGTGGAAGTGGGAACATATAACCATGGACTTTGTTGTATGCCTTCCATCTACACAAAAGGGTCACAATGCCATCTGGGTAATTGTTGACCGTTTAACCAAATCAACTCACTTTTTACCTATTAAAATTACTCATAACTTAGATCACCTTGCCAAGCTGTACATTAATGAAATTATCTTTAGGCATGGTGTGCCTGTTTCCATAGTATCCGATCGACATCCACATTTTACTTCAAATTTTTGGAAAAGTCTTCAGAAAGACTTAGGAACACAATTAAGATTGAGTACAACTTATCACCCTCAGACTGACGGACATAGTGAGAGAACCATACAAACACTAGAGGATATGTTGAGAACATGTATTATAGACTTCAAAGGAAGTTGTGAAGATCAGTTACCTCTAGTAGAAATAGCTTATAACAATAGTTATCATGCTAGCATAGGTATGCCACCCTATAAATCCTTATATGGGAGAAAATGTAGAACACCTTTGTGTTGGGATGAAGTCGGGGAAAGACAAATGTTAGGACCAAAAATAATTCAACAAACAACTGAAACCATCAGAATTATACGTGAACGATTACAAGCATCTCAAGATCGACAAAGGAAATACGCAGATCCACATCATCAGCAACGAAACTTTAACGTAGGAAGCCGCGTATTCTTGAAGGTATCTCCTTGGAAGGGCAAGATACGTTTTGGCAAGAAAGGAAAAATAAGTCCGAGATTCATTGGACCTTTTGAAATTTTGAGAAGGATTGGTGAGGTTGCTTATGAAATAGCATTACCTCCTGAGTTAAACCATATTCATAATGTGTTTCATGTGTACGTATTACGACCATACAAACCTGATTATAAACATGTTATAAATTATGAGCAAATCTAAATCGAAGAAGATCTTTCTTATGTAGAAGAACCTGTGCAGATCGTCGACCGTAAAGAGCAAGTCCTGAGAAATAAAGTGATAGCATCGGTCAAAGTGATTTGGAGGAATCAGAACGTTGAAGAGGCTACATGGAAACTCGAAGATAAAATGCGAGATAATTATCCTCAATTGTTTACTTAACTTATACTATAAATTTCGAGGACGAAATTCTTATTAGTGGGGGTGAATGTAAAAACCCAAAACCCTAATAAGACTCGATTATATAAAATTCAGTTATATCAATAAAATTTCACCGCTCTGAATGTGTTATGTGTTAATATATACCCTATTTAACAAATTTGGTCAAATAAAATTTTGTTTGAAAAAAGAGATGCTTGACACCTCGTGCTTAAAAATTTTCTTCCGAAATCGGACTTTTCGGTATATTTGTTTGAACAACCTGCTTTGTCGTGCTTACACTTACAAAACGCTTTGTCGTGCTTGTTAGGATTAGATGGAAATCTAGGTTAGTAACCCTAGATTAACAAACTCTAACCCTAATCAACAAAACCCTAACCCTAATTTATAAACCTAACCCTAATTAGCTAATTTAACCCTAATTAGATTATCTTAACACCTAATCATGATTACTAAACTTAAATTAGGTGCTAATAAACATAGTTTAATAATCCTAATCATTAAAAACAAAACCTTAATCAATATTAGTAAAGATTAGGGCATAATTAGGCTACTAAACTAACCTAACTAGCTCACAAGTAAGTTAGGAGTCACCAATGCAAGTTTTTAGGTTGCACATGACATGCTTGTAACTCCCAAGCATGAGTAGAGTCATCAGATCTGATATTTGTGGAGGCAAGTAGGTTGAAAATGTCCAAGATGAAAAGTTGAAGAACTCTATAAATAGGAACCCTAGATTAGAGCAAACTCACGAAATCTTTAAGCCATTATACACTTATATACATACCAAATCAAGCCTGGGTGATAGCAGCAACCAAATCAGAAGCTAGAATCAAAAATCAAAGCAAGTAAGGTGCAAACCCTAATTCATATCTAGCTCTTTGATCCTTTGTTAATTTTGTTTCTTAGATGTTTAGAATTATGTATTAGTATGTTAGAAAGTATGTTAGATTGACAGAACACATTTTCATAATATCTAGATGCCTTAATTAGGTGTTTTTAGAAATTTGGAAATTTTGAAAATCAAGTCTGACAGCCAAATGTTAGAGCTTGTAGATTCGTATGTGTTTATGTTTAGGTCTGTTATTTGTATGCTATTTGTAGCCTGATAGTAGGTCTTTAATCTGGAAAAGAAAACAGGTTCATTAGAACCATATATTGCAAGTTATAGGTGGTCAAAGTGAGTTGACCGTTCACGGAGTTCTGTTTTCTAGGTTACCTAGAAAACTCAAGAACAGTTTGAACCGACTACTTTGACCATCCTTTTGATCGCTTTTTGTTTGTTGTTTTGGTAACGTTTTGGTTTAGATTAATACCTTGATGTACATACTACATATCTATGATCTTAAATTGCTTAAACAACTCATATGATTACTGGAATTAATGGTCAAAAGTCGTTGACCGAGCTTGACCGAGTTTTCTAGGTTACCCAGAAAACTGATGAGCTCGTGTTTTACAACATACTAAAATTTAACTAGTAGAAACCGAGTTTTCAGGCATCAAAAGCTATGTGAAGTCTTCTTGGCAGCGCACTGTAAGATATTTCAGATTTTTAAGCTTTGTCTCACTTCTATACACACATGTCTACTTACGTTGAGAGTCGCTCCGTGTGGGTATGCCCGGATCGTCAATCCGTGACTTTTTATTACTATATATATATATATATATATATATATATATATATATATATATATATTTATATTATCGAACTATGCTTCGATTGAGCCCGAATATAATATTCGGAGCGTTCGATTGAGCCCGAATATAATATTCGGAGCGTTTACTGCTTATATATATATATATATATATATATATATATATATCTCTCTCTCTCTCTCTCTCTCTCTCTCTCTCTCTTTCCATCAAACACTGTTTGATTGAGCCTGAATATAAATCCAGAAAGTTTATTGCTTTTGTATATATATAAATACTTATATATATACTTATTGTCATCAAACTCTGTTTGATTGAGCCTGGATATACATCTGATGCGTTTATCACTATATATATATATATATATATATATATATATATATATATATATATATATATATATATATATATATATATATATATATATATATATATATATATATATAGCTGTTTTATCAACTTGCGGGCTAGATTTGTCTAAATCTTTCTATTTTCCACTTTAACCAGTTCATGGTGACTAAACTGGAACTGTTGAAGCTAGAAAGCTTAGATTTACTCAAATCTAATTTATTTTATAGCTTTTGTACAAATTACTTTATCGTGTGAGCATATGAATCTTGTGATCACAGTTTTAGTTATTGAATCTAGATTCGGTTCCCGTGATAGATATTTTCAGCTGCGCCTAGCTTGAAAATTATTCACGGTGTCTGAATTTCCTTAGATGGCTCTCATGCCCACAAGGAGTTCGGCATTGCGATGTATCTAATTTTCTCGAAGATGCTTCGCATCTCGAAAATAATAAAAGAAATCCAGCCGAACACATAATAAAATGGAAGTATCAAAGGCCTCAATTACTATTGAGCGTAATGGTTTGAAAACCTGTTTTACAAAATATCATTGTCATATCTCGTTAAAATTGAACTTTTTATACAAAAGTCAAACCCTTTGTATATAGGTGCGAACGAGGCATAACACTACTTCTAGACAACTGTACATAGACCTACACACACACACATATTCAGATAAAAGTTTAAATTGAAAAGTAGCGGTAACCGTGTCATCACGGAAGTCGGGGGGTGCCTAACACCTTCCCTTCGCTTAATCAAGCCCCCGAACCCTAACGAATTTTGATTTTGCAGACCAATTAAACAGTGCCACATCACTAGGTCTTTGTGCAAACCTTTTCTCGGTTTAATTGGTGCAACAATTTAAAAATACCAACTAGCGACTCTTACAGTCAAATCATTTACATATACATGTTGGACCTTTTCAAACTTGTTTTTTTAAACAAATCTCACCTAACATAAGAACACCAAAAGATAAGTACAGAAAGGGGACAAATAAAAATCCCGGCGTCGACAGGTGGCGACTCTGCTGGAGACATCCAGTAAGATGGCTTAAGCCGCTATTCAAATCTTTTCAAAACTTTTATCTGCTTGTGTGTGGATGTTGCATTTACATTTCAATGAATGTGTACTAATGCTTTACTTACTGCACTTAGTGCTTCACACCATATCTGCCTGTGATATTAGTGCTTCGCACATGTCATCATTTTCATACGGTGAGACGCGATGTATGTGAATGTATGTTGTGTGGTCCCTCCACCAGGAGGCTATCCTGTCAGTGTTTGATTACTGGACTCGTAGGGAGACTAATTCCACAAGGCTCAGGAAAGGCACCACCTAGATTCGCTCTAGTTGAAAGATCAGATTAACTTTCCATCGAGTAAATTGCGATGATCTTTGAACCTTTATGCCAAAAAGCCGTGAGAGTAACCTAAGATAGGTCAGCCTCTGATAAACCAAACGCAGAGGGAAGTTTCTTCATACCTTCCCATTTTAATTACTTGTAATTTCATTTCCATGTCAATCTCAATGTAATAGAAAATATAAAGGATTATGTGAACAGGCATTCCTTTTCATATCAAAACTTGTCATGTTATCCTATAATTAAAATAACTGACATTCGTTTTGCAGGATAATACTCCTAACAAACGAACACATTACATAACATGTAACATTTCCACATTTCCCTAAGACTAAAGTATATAAGTCTTTTTGTAGGGAAACGATTGGTCCCGTTACCCGTTCAAAGTCCATAAATGAATTAAGCCTACAGCCAAACATGGCTACATATGCCCAATCTAATCCTACTCCTATCACCCACGAGGAGTTTGAAGGATTAAGCAATCAAATCACATAGTTGGTTATTCTGCTCAAAGAATTACACAAGTCAACTTAGGGTCCACAAATACCCATCCACACAGAATCCTCTACACATGGAGGAATACAGGGTCCAGATAAAGAAGTTTAAGCACCTGAGTCTCAGTTTAATAAGACCAACAAAACCCCTGAAATCACCCATCTTAAAGAAGATCAAGACACCGGTGATATTTGGAAGAAGATTCTACAAATGGAAGAGACCATTCGGTCTATCAAAGGGATTGGAACACACGTGAATGTTTCATATTCAAACCTTTGTATCTTCCTCGGGGTTTATTATCCGAAAAAATTCAAGACTCCCGATTTTGAGAAGTATGATGGATTGGGAGATCCTTATACCCACTTAAAGGTGTTCATTGGAGAGCTCGGATCTTATGCCGAGAATGAAAATCTCATATTGTAGATATTTTTGAAAAGTCTGACTAGAGAAGCCAGAGCATGGTATACCAGATTGGATGACTCCAAAATTCATAGCTAGGATGTCTTAGCCCATGCTTTCCTCATTCAATTTAGCTTTCAAACTTTGATAGCTCCAGACCGATATCAAATTACCAAGGTCAAGAAACAAATCAACGAGTCATTCAGAAAGTATGCCCAAAGATGGAGGCGTCTAGCTTCTCAAGTTATTTCATCTATAACCGAGTCTAAAATGGTACTGATGACCTTCATAGATATTGAAGAAGCTCCATTTTATGAGAGGGTCCTGGCTGGAATAGGCTAGCCATTCTCAGAAATGATCAAGCACGAAGAAATGGCTGAAATGGGATTGAAATAATGAAAGATTTAAGACCTTGCCACTTTAAAAGCCGTAGCTGAGCATATCCAATCTGGAAGTTATGGGAACAACCTCCGGAGGGTCCATAAGAAGAAAGAAAAGGATGTTTCCTTGATATTGCAAGGACAAAAAGGCACTCAAAACTTACATATTCAGTGGAGAAACTATTCCCCTTTTCAAGCACAGTATTCAAATCCTCCCTTGCCAAAGAGTGAAGAAGTTAAACGTACAAGAGTGTTCACACCCTTTGGTGATTCACTCAAAAACATTCTCAAGCTTCTGACAGCTCAGAAGAAAATTACTCATCTCCTTCCACCAGCCAACCTTAGTGGAAAAGGTTTCAACACAAGTAAGAAGTGTGCTTACCATACTGGAGCTCCAGGCCATGACACTCAGGATTGTTGGGCCCTTAAGCATAAGATCTAGGACTTAATTGACAATGGTGAGATCGTGGTGACGAAGCTCGACCAACCACATGTTCAAGACAACCTTCTCCCTCAACACAAGGAAGAGAAGGTTAACATGATCGATTGGGGTAGTGGAGAGAGCTCCAAATATTTGGGTGGTTCATCCTAAATCACCAAGGATAATTCTGACAGATTGGATTATTCACAATTCCTGTTCATGATGGAACATGAGTTAAAGGCTCATGGCGAACAGGTTGTTGGGAATTGCATATTTAAATTTGATGTTGAAAGTAAATGAACATGCTTATATGAAATATTCTTTAAGGAATACATGTACAAGGACTTAGTGGTAGATCAAAACTTGTTAGGTTTGATCTGTGCTTTCTGTTTATCATTTTGTAATGAATGTATAGAAGAAAAGGTCAAAGCTGTTAGGTTGATCTAATTTGAGATATAATAGATAGGCTTCAACAGAATCGTAGTCTGTCGAGCCAACCAAGAGTTTGCAGAAACCAAGCCAGAATCGTAGAGTATTGAGAATCGTAGTATGTTTGCTTTGGAGGGCCTCTCTCAGAATCGTAGGGTGGTCCAAACGCCTGTCGAGCCAAATCAAGTATTGTAGTCTACTCTCGAAAGCATAGAGTCTGCAAAATAAGCAAGCAAAGATCGTAGTCTAACAGTGCTTAAGAGAAATCGTAGTGCTCTCTTCTATCAGTCTGTATCAAGCACGTATGTGACAAGACATAACTATCATGATCGTAGTGTATCATCTATCTGCATCAGAAGCATCGAACTTTGTGGAATGGATTATTGACATTGAGACTCTTGGGAATCCCAATGACCCAACACTCATCCTTAGTATATAACGAAGAAACGTATTGAAGAAGCTAAGGAAAGTACTACATGTCAGCTGAAAACAACTTTTCAGGTGTTAGGTGAGATAGCAATCTGTTGTGTCAGTGGGCCAGACGGCTAAATAGAAGATTTCTAGGAAGTCACTATCAGTGCTCAGAAATGTCAAATACAATTAATGCTTCAACAGATGCCTTCAAACAGACATATTTCAAAGGCACCTTATATACAAATCAGATGAAAATGCAAGAAAGTAAGCAAGTACACAACGAAAAGCTGAAGAACACTCAACGCTCAACCCTCAACTCTATGATCTAGAAAGAAAGCTTGCTCAGCTACTCAGTTCTTTAGAACACATGCTTAGCATCAACTGAGTAGCACAACCCAAAGAACTCAACTCTCACCAAGTGTATTCCAAGTCTGCTGGACATGAAGAGTTCTAAGTGAACTAAGAAGTTCCAAGACTGCTGGTCTTGAAAGAATCTGTGAGATTCAAAGATTGTAAAGACATCCTTAGTGGATTTCTTACTCGAGAAGTAGAAGAGTGGAATAGGAGCCTTGAGTGCTCTGAACCACTTAAATTCTTTGTGTCTTTTATATTCTTGATTTAACTACTATATTTGTTATAACTACCTATTAACTATTAACTCAGTTTATCTTAAAAGGGGAACAAACAAATCATATATTCCGCTTTAATTGATTAATAAATCTGACAAAGTGTTTTGAAAAAGAAATTTTAAAATATCTTTTCAACCCCCCACCTTCTAAATAACTATTGTGCCTCTGAAAACTAACAATTGGTATCAAAGTAGGTTCTCTCAATCAGTCTACATAGCTTGAGTAGATCCAATGGTACATCTGATAAGTAAATCAAAGACTGGAGGAGGCAGCAAGCCACCAATGTGCAACAATGATAAATTTGTCAACTAGAAAGTTCGTATGCAAGCATACATGGAATCAATAGATGAAGAGCTATTTGAAACTGTCATGAATGGGCCCTACATTCCAACAAAGCTCGCACCAACTCCAGAAGATCCAAATAGAGTTTAAATCAAGGTTAAAGTTGAGTGGGCTGACATAGAAAAGAAAGTTGTCCAACTAGACAAAAAGGCCAATAACATCTTATTCCAATCTTTAAAAGATGATCTGTTCGAGAATGTGATCAACAACAAAACTTCCAAGGAAGTATGGGAAACATTGCTTATTATGCACGAAGGAACCGAAGAAGTCAAAGAAAACAAACAATCTATTCTGACTCAATAATATGAAATGTTTGCCCATGTTCCAGGGGAAAATGTCACTTCCACTTATGAAAGATTTAATGTTCTGCTCAACTCTTTTCGAGCTTTTGGAAAGATCTATCCAAACAAAGATCTGATCATAAAGTTCATGAGAGCTTTACCAAGTAAGTGGGATGCCAAAACCATTGCCATCAGAGAATCAAAGAATCTCCATGAAATGACTGTTCAGCAACTCTATGGCAACCTTCTCACTTATGAACTGGAGCTGACTCAACGAGCAGAGACTCTATCCGAAGGAAGAAAGAAGGACAAAGGAGTTGCTCTCAAATCAACATATACTTTCTCCAAAGCTCGTACTGAAAATGACTTTGACTCAGAGGAAGATGATGACGAGGATATTGCAATGCTAGTTAGAAGACTCAAAAGGTTCATGCGTAAAGGAAGAAGCAGCAAAACTAAGAAATTCAACAACAACAACAGCTAGGAGCAGATAAATGGCTTATGCTACAACAACAAGAACACTGTCCATTTCATTGCAAACTGCAACAAACCTCTTAGAGAAGAACTAAAGAGGAAAATAAATCCAATGAAAGAGTTCAAAGGCAACAAGAGGCTCCAGATGAAAGACAAAGGTCTTGTGACCGGAGGATCATGGAGTGACTCTGACAATGACACAACTCCCGAGTCTGGAGATGATGAAGATCCTCAAGTAGAAAATTCGTGTCTAATGGCCAAAAATACAAAGGATAAGAAAAGCACTGACAATCATGAAGTAAGTATCGATGAAGTATTTGACTTTAACTCTCCTGATGTAGATATTGATGATTTAAGAACTACATTACATGGCATAACATCTATTCTAAATCAATACATAAAATGGTTCAAAGTTCTGTCTAAAGATTATTCTCTTCTTCAAAAAGAGAAAGAGAAAGTTCAAGAAGAACAAGAAATAACTCTTCGAAGTGCTTACTCTCTCTCTAAATTTGAAGCTGAGAATAAACTCTTAAAACAGACCAATGAACTTAATGTACAAAGAGAGTCAAATCCAACCTCTAAGATTGAGGAACTAGAAAAGACAATCTTAACGTAGAATAGATCCTCTTCATCTATGGACTCTTTGATCTCCAGTCAGAGAAGTGCATCTGACAGAACAAGTTTTAGTTTTGGGGAATCCACCTCAAAACCACATGTGGAAAAGTCAAAGGAAACTAACATCAGCAGTGCTTCAAACCTCAATAGAAGCATTACATTTGTGAAATTCACACAGAAGGAAGAACCAGTCCATCCCCGCTCTTCTGATCCAATCTATGCTACAAGGCATAACGGATCCCATATTGGCCTAGGATTCAGAAAAGAGAATAGTAACTTAGTCACTACTCTCCAACCTCGAAGGATAGTAGAGTCGAGCAAAATCAACTCCACGAACCAACCAGGTGGGAATAGCAGAGTTAAGTTGCAATCTTCACAAATCATGAATCACAAGGACACATTGAAAAAGAAGAATCAGTATAAAGGAAGGACTGTCAGAAATCCACATAAGTCCAAATGGAGAAAGAATCCACACACACACATAAGCATGCATTATTCTAGATGTTTTGTATGTGATAAAATTTATCATAAGGCTACATTATGTTATAATAATCTTATGCAAATTAAACCCAAAGTCAAGTAGATTTGGGTCCCCAAGGGTACTAACAAGATAGGACCCATGCAAGTATGGGTACCAAAATGAGAGCTTAAATCTCACTGCAGGAACATAGCTCCATGATTACAACTTGGTACCTGGACAGTGGATGCTCACGACACATGACTGGGAACAAAGCCCTCCAGTCCGACTTCATAGAGAAAGAGGGTCCAATAGTCTTCTTTGGAGACAATGGCTCTGGTAAGACAAGAGGTTATGGCTTAGCTAGGAATGGTCATTATCCTTCAGCAAAATAGTATATGTGGAAGGACTAAAGCACAATCTTCTAAGTATAAGTCAGTTTTGCGACAAGGGTCATCAAGTCACATTTCTCAACAATCAATGTCAAGTCATGGATCTGAAGACCTCTTCCATAAAGTTGACCGGAATAAGAGAAGGAAACGTCTACACTGTTAATCTTGGTCAACTAAGTTCTGACGAGACAATATTCTTTCTAGCTAAAGCCTTTGAAGAAATGAGCTGGCTATGACATAGAAGGCTGTCTCATCTCAAGTTCAAAAGCATGTCAAAACTGGTCTCCAAGGATCTAGTAGCAGGCTTACCCAAGCTCAGTTTTGTCAAGGAAAGTCCATGTAATGCCTGTCAACTTGGAAAATAAACTAAAAGCTCATTCAAAAGCAAAACGTTCAACTCAATTGATAAGCCCCTGCAGTTACTTCACATGGATTTAATTGGGCCAATTCCAATAACAAGCCTTGGAGGGAAGAGATACTCATTGGTCATAGTGGATGACTACACCAGATTTACATGGGTGTTCTTTCTAAACTCAAAAGATGAAATTAGTTCCCAACTCATTAAGATGTTAAAGCTAGTGATGAACGAGAAAGGGGAGAAAATCAAGGCTATAAGGAGTGATCATGGTAGAGAATTTGATTTCTCTAAGATGGATCAGTTCTGCACAGACAATGGCATCAGTCACAACTTCTCAGCTCCACGAACTCCATAGCAAAATGGAGTAGCTGAAAGAAAGAAAAGAACATTGATTGAAGCTGAAAGAACTCTACTAGCAACAGCTTGTCTACCTGAATACTTGTGGGCAAAAGTTGTCAACACTATGTGCTACACTCAGAATAGGTCTCTTGTGCACTCTACGTTAAAGAAGGCTCCCTATAAGATGTGGAGAGGAAGAAATCCAAATGTCAACTACTTCCATGTGTTTGGTTATGCATGTTATATTCTCAATAATCGAAAACAATATCTGACTAAATTTTAACCCAAGTCAGATGAAGGAATCTTTCTCGGATATGTCATAGACAGTAAGGCTTATAGAGTATTTAACAAAAAGACGTTAGGTGTTGAAGTCTCGATTCACATCATCTTCGATGAAACAGACTTAGACAAATCTATGCCTCAAGACACTACAATCGACGACTCAGACTCTACAAATGAGGAAGTCGAGCTCAACACCATGATCGTAGTTCCAGAAGATGAAATCGTCGAGCTTGAAGAAGAGATCGTAGAGAGAACTACGCCAGACGACGAACCTCCATATCAAGAAGTAGAGGTTGATCTTGAAGAATTCAGATAAGAAGGCATCAGGACAGATTTTTCAACAGGAAATAGTTGGGCAAGAGATCATACTCGAGACCTAATCATTGGAGATCTAAATGCAAGAGTCAAGACAAGATCTGCCACCCAGAATGAGTGTTTCTATCTACGCTTTCTGTCATAAATGGAACCCCAAAAGATAGAATATGTTATAGATGACTCAAGATGATAGAAGCCATGCAAAAGGAACTAAATCAGTTTGAAAGAAGCATAGTATGGAGATTAGTTCCAAGACCAAGAAGCCACCCAGTTATTGGCACCAAGTGGGTCTTCAAAAATAAGATGGATGAAGATGATGGGGTAATAACAAAGAACAAGGAAAGACTAGTAGCCAAAGGTTATTCCCAAGAAGAAGGCATCGACTACGACGAGACCTTCGCACTTGTTGCCAGATTAGAAGCCATCAGGATATTTCTTGCTTTTACTGTCAACATGAAGTTCAAAGTCTTTCAAATGGATGTCAAAAGTGCATTTCTGAATGGTGAACTTCAAGAAGAAGTATATGTGGAGAAACCTTCAGGTTTCATCATTCCAACTCTCTCAAATTATGTCTATAGATTAGACAAAGCCTTATATTACTTAAACAAGCACCTAGAGCATGGTATGAAACACTAACTAAATTTCTTATTGAAAATGGCTTTAGTAGAAGTAGAATAGATACCACATTATTTCTTAGGAAGCACAAAAATAAAGTCTTATTAGTGCAAATATATGTAGATGACATTATCTTTGGTTCTACTGATGAAAATCTATGCAAGAGATTTGCCAAGCTTAAGTGTAGCAAGTTCGAAATGAGTATGATGGGTGAGCTGAATTTCTTCCTTGGATTACAAGTAAAGCAAACTTATGAAGGTATCTTCATTAACCAAGACAAATACATTAAAGACTTACTTAAGAAGTATGACATGGAATCAGCCTCTCCCATGAAAACACCAATTGCTCCAACAACCAAGCTTGATAAAGATGAGAAAGGTAAAAGTATTGACATTACTCAATACAAAGGTAGGATAGGCTCTCTTATGTATCTAACTGCCAGTAGACCAAACATAATGTTTGCAACATATATATGTGATAGATTTCAAATAAATCCTAAGGAATCACACTTAACTGTTGTAAAGAGAATTTTCAGGTATCTTAAAGGCACACCTAACTTGGGACATTGGTATCCCAAGGAGTCCTCTTTTGAACATATAGGATATACAGATGTTGATTTTGCTGGCTGCAAGATCGATAGAAAAAGTACCAGTGGCATTTGTCAGTTGCTAGGAAATAGACTTTTGTCCTAGTTTAGCAAAAAGCAAAACTCAGTATTTACCTCAATAGTAGAAGTTGAATACATTGCTACTGGCAGCTACTGTGCTCAAATCTTATGGATGAAAAATCAACTAGCAGACTATGGGTTTGATTTCAAATCTGTAACTGTTCATTGTGATAACATAAGTGCCATAGCAATTACACATAATCTTGTCAGGCATTCTAGGACTAAGCATATAGAAATAAGATATCATTTTATTAGGGATCATGTCCAAAATGGAACTATATCTTTACAATACATCCCTACTAAAAATCAACTTATTGATGTCTTTACAAAACCTTTAGATGAATCCAGATTTAATAAATTGATAAGTGAGTTAGGTATGCTAAATCTTCAAATATAAACTCTATGCTCTAGTTTGTGCTAACAAATTAAACTCAAAGTTGAAGATATAAATCTAGCCCTAGGTTTCAAATCAAAGGGACTTGCATCCATGGATGTCATCGACTTCTATGAAGGTCTAAAGAAGATGCGCCACATGATGTTTTAGAACGTCAAGGGGTACAAGAAGAAAGAGTTTCCCTAGAAGTATGAATTTCTAGCTAACATTGTTGGGAAGTGCATATGTTGTAAAAGCTCTGGCCACGACTCTGTAAATGAAGTTTAACTAAAGCTCATGATAGCAATTTGCTTTAGGATTCAACTCAACTATGGTGCTCTGCTTATAGATTAGATTGGGAAGTGGATACCTAACTGAAAGAAATTAAAGAGCTCTAGGAAAATGCTCTATGAGAGGTTCATAAGAATAATCCTGCAATCTGCTTTAGGTGAAAAAATTGAGGACAACAAAGGGGAACCCATCAACCCCAACAGAAGAATGACCCAACAGCTGTTTCAAAACTGGAAAAGAAACCCTGCAGAAAATGTTAGAATGATGTCTGAATCCAGTGGAAGGACTGGTGAAGCAAAGGTATTTGGGGGTACAAGGAAACATGTCTGTAGTAAAAGAAGGTGATGAAGAAGAAGAAATTAATCAAGAGGAACCCATCGCTTTGATCAGAAAAAGCAGGGGTAAGAGGAAAATAAAAGTTCAAACAACAGAAGAGCCTCAAGGCTCAACCACTGATGCACCTCAAGAGAGTTCGGGCACTGAAATTCTAAAGGAAATGAAGAGGAAGGAGCAACAGTCTGAAGAAGAATAAAGAGCCACCATCTCTCAGCTACTTAAGAAGGGAAAACGCAGCCACAAAATAAAGAAATCTTCACTTTCTTAGATCATAGAGTTACTACCGATCGTAGAGTCTAGACCTACCATCACTCCAAAAGTGGATATTACAGCAGAGTCTCAGCCTGAGCCAACTGTCAGAGTTGAAGCTGAAGAAAGCACCGAGGCTGAAGCTCAGCCCAGAAAGACAAGAAGAATCTTGTCAAGAAATATGTTCTTGAAAATGAGAAAGTCTTGAAGGAAGAAGAAAGAAAAATAGTTACAGAAAAGGAGCTTCCTGAAATTCCTGCACAAGAAAATGCTCCAGCTGAGGGGGAGCTGCCTGAAGTACAAATGAATGATCAGATTGAGGGGGGAGCCTCTCAAAGTACCTGTGCTAGAAAAAGCTATAGCTAGGGGGGAGATACAAGATGATATGGAAATCGAAGGTGTAAAAGCTATGAAGGTAGAAAAGGTTAAAGATCAGACAAGGTATGCGGAGATGTTTGAAGTGGTGGAAATTTCAAATGAAGAAAACAAAGATCGAGAAGAAGAAGAGGATGACGAAGTTGAGATTATAGAAGTGGCCTGGGATGGATATAGTAGAGCCAACTACAATCAGATGTTCTCCTACTTACCTATGATGCCCTATCACAGAGCCCAAATTCTCAACTCCTGGGATCACATGCTCTGGACTTTCAAAGCTTATCCAGCAATCTTAGTGCTTGCTTATGGATTCTTAGTCAACCTCAAATTTGCTCAGAAGCTAATCACTAACCATCCTTCTTCAAAAACTGGGCGTGAGGTACAATCAATTCCCATATCTTTCAGAGTTAGTCACTGTCCTCCATCAAACACGAACCAATTCTACGAATTACCAAGATGGTTGGAAGTGATACTTCATCCACTAAACCAATTTCCAGCTACAGAATCCCAACATTATGTAACTGATGAACCAAATATACCTAAATTTATATTGATACCATCTCCCACCATCTCTCACTCTACGAATATCGATTCTACTCAAATTGTAGAGTCACCCACTCAACCAGCACCTCCTCCCATAACTCAATCTCACATACATGCACCTTCTTCAGATATTCCTTCCTCATCAACCAATAATTATTTTGATCTTGATTTTGCTCTCTAGAATCTGAAAAATCAAGATACAAGAGCCTCTACTCAAGACACTCAGCAAATTCTTAAGCGTCTCTCAAATCTTCCTACCAAATCTAAGCTGACCATTGCATCACAGAAAGTAACCAAATATATTCAAGATGATCTTGAAACTCACTCTCTGCTCGTGCATACAAGGTTGAATCACTTTATAGATGCTGCCAACACCCTTCCCAGCAATCTGAGTACTGAGCTAACAAATAAGCTTAGGGAGATCATTAAGGAAATGATCCACATCATTAATGAAAAGGATCAAATTCACTTTCAGTCTGACCGAAAGCACAAGGAAGCAGTTCTCCTTCTGCAGAAGACTCAGGAAACAAAAAATAAACTTGTGATAGAAAGCCTCTCAAGTGTACGTACCTCAATGAAAGAATTCCAAGAATATTCAATGAGTCAGATGAAACAAACAGACACTATCTTGGCTATTCTACAAAAGAACAAGTCTCGAACTTATTATCTGGTTCAAGAAAATCGTGAAGACATTGCTCAATCCATGAATCAGCTCCACGGACCTGTCCAAGGCATGAATCGTCTGTCTGAAGACATTCGAACCCTTGATGCTGACATAAAGGGCAAGAATAAAGGGGAAGGAGGGAAAGCAAAAGGCAGAGGGAAACTTATTGCTCAATCTTCAAGGAGCCCTCCCTTAAGATAGCCTCACCATCAGACTCCACGACCTGAACAACAGTAGTGCTAGCCAATTCTCATGGCGCAACCGCTAAGGAGTCGAGGGTCATCTCCAACCTCACAAGGGGTAACCACTACTGGCCTAAATATGTCGATTGGAGATCCTACCTTTATGAATAGACATGATCATGGAGAAAGGCTAAGTCAAAGCGAGCTGGAAGATATTGCATGGATAGATGAAGCCAGCATGAGAAGGAGAGCTACAAAGCATGCTAATCCTCCAAGGAGCATAAGGTAGAAGAAATAGAGATAAGTTAGAATTTATTTCTTATTGATGTAACTAAGCTTTATTGTAATATCTTTCTTTACAAACATCAATAAATTCATGCTTATTCTCTGGAGATTTTAGCTACTCACTGAAACACTAAGTCATATTTACTTTCTAGCAACTGCATCTAAAAATTGATGATCATGATACAAATCTCCTTGGTTATGTCAACATAAAATAGGGGGAGATTGTTGTGAATTGCATATTTAAATTTGATGTTGAAAGTAAATAAACATGCTTATATGAAAAGTCCTTCAAGGAATACATGTACAAAGACTTAGTGGTAGATCAAAACTTGTTAGGTTTGATCTGTGCTTTATATTTATCATTCTATAAATGAATGTATAGAAGAAAATATGATTATAAGTCTTTGAAAAAACATATAAATATGATATTAATGATTGAAAAATCCTAATAAATGATAATAATTATTTAAAATTTATTATAAGTCTTTGAAAAATATTTTGACTGATTGATAAATTATCTTAGATAATTGTTAAGTGTTTAGGCAGAGTTTAATTGAACTTAAATTCGATAATTGTCTGATTAGGCTATCGGGATGTCAGAATTGTACCGAACTCTACTCAGACTGTAAAAGTTTGACTTGAGGTTAGGTCTTATATGTTTTTATAGAATGATAGGATTATGTGTTAATGTGTTTAGGTTATTTTATAATTGTGATAATATTATTCTAATTTGTATATCAATATTATTTATATATTAGGTCTGCAGACAAAGCTAAATAAATTGCGTAATAGTAACCGACCGAACATGCAAGTTTTCTCTAACTCGACCTCGAGTTGATATTTTTGAAATATGCTTGTGGTTAATCGCTACTGATTATACCATGTCTATGAATTATTGATTCACACTCTATGCACATTGCATGTATTCTTCAGGTATGAAAGGCTGATCACCTTCATTACCATTCAGTCCAGGTATAGTTATTCATGTTCAATGTTCGTTCAGCTATAAAAATTTGTTCATGCTAGTTCACAATTATATTGTTGAATGTTAGCCAGCTTATTGTTTAATTCTTTCAATCATGATATATCATTAATTTATTAAACTTAAACTTGCTGGGTAAACTTGTTGCTTACCCTTGCTATATCATGATACACATTGCAGATTAGAACGAATACGTCGGATACAAGAAAAGTCAAAGACAAGTCCAGCTTGGGAATAGTGTGTAATATTTAATGTATAAACAATTTATGTTTATATCTTCCGCAATAATTATAGAATGATTGTACCAGATCCGTGGTGATTTGGGACCCAGATCTGGGGCCCTCACAGTTAGTATCAAAGTTATAGGTAATAAACCTGAGGTAGGGTTACCTTAGGCCAATAACCGCAGTAATTAGGATAAGATCTAACTCAAATAGAGTTAGTGTGTTGGTAAGATTCAAAGACGAATCTCGACGAGTTATAAAGATCCATAGTTGCCTAACTCTATTAATAAAGGTGAACAGTAATAATGAATAGATAGAGTTTAAAGACTAAAAGTAATGGGATAGGAGATCGTAAAACAAAAGGATCATATCATAGAAATGAATCATAATATATACGATGAGATCACCCCGTGATTTGATAAGGTGATAGTAATGAGAATAGAATCAATTGAATGATTGAAAAGTTTGTAGCAAATTGTTGTGTATCAGTTGTACAATGAATTGGTACGAGATAAATTCAGTAAAGGACTATGAATACGGATTAAACAAAATTCGTATTGAGAATGGAGTTAAGATTAGGTGGGGATTTCAATTGAGGACTCATGTCAGCAGCTGAGTTGTATGATTCCTTGTTATGGGCAGGAAATTGTACTTGGTGTAAAAACCACTTAGTTTCTGGTATTGATAATCATTGAAATGTTTGTGTCGCGCTATTTGATATATGCGTGATGAGAAGGTGATTCTTTTCTCGGGTGTATAACAGATAGGTAGGGTATAGTTAGAGAATATAAGGTTAAGTACGAGTTCTTAAAACTCATACTTATGGTAGGTTTGCGACTCATAATTATATGAAATATTTTTGAACTCCTAAGCGAATGGACGCCAAAGGTCTGACTAGGACAAGTTCTTAAACTCATATGCTTGTGGAAAGTTCCTGAACTCATAAGTGTGGTAAGTTTGACGAACTTGGTAGAACTATGTGTGAATGGAGTATTAAAGATTATAGGAATAGATAGATAACTAAGACAATGAATCATTAGTGGAGACATTAGGTTTTTCAAATTTGCTAGCTATACTTAGACTTCGAAATTTTTGACGTCAAGCTAAATACGCACTTTGTGCTTTTGAAAATAAATTTTTATTCTCAACTTCTGGTGACAATTGTGTATATGTGGACTTCGGGCCACCGACACATCGTTACTTGTTGAGATGATAAAAATGAATTGTAATGGTTTTTGAATGGTTTAAAGTATAGTCTATGCTACTTGTTTCGACTAGACGATAATGACTTAAAATATCAAAATATATTTTTATTTATCACTTATGTATCATGTAACCTAGTGCAGAGATAATAAAAAGTTAATGGAGTTGTAAATACAGGAATACTTAGTGTTGAATTTGATCTAAAAATCGTTATTCCACTATTGTATGATGTGTTATAACAAAGTCACTCGATGATGACATCCTCAAACGGGTTGTTAATACAGTACGGCATCATGACATCATTTTCAAACTATTTTTAAAATTTATAATTTGCCAACGGGGTTTGGCTATACATAAATGTTTCAGATTGAATTGAATTATTGGTATGAGTCTATGCTATTTGATGAAGCTAGACCAATGTTTATAAAAAAAAAATCTAAGCGTTCTTTAAAAATTTTCCCAAACCAAATTGTTTTTGTGCGGAATTCTATGATAAGACTGAGGTGAACTATGCTGATTGGATAAAATTATTCAATTGCAAGAATAATCAGAAGACATGATTAACGTACGTACTAGCAACGATAGTTTACCTTATTCGTGATTGTAAACATAATGTTAACCTTTGTAAGGGGTAAAGTACCTTTTCTTAATTGAAATAGGTAGGAAGTAGTAATACCTATAAACCTCTGAAGTTCATGGTCTATATGACTCCTCGGCACCATTTCGAAATTTTAAATCTTGTGAGTGATGTTGTGGGTAACATGTGATGATGAGTATGAAAGGTATAAGGTGCAAGTTGAATTTCGGGGACGAAATTCTTAGAAAAAGGGGTGAATGTGACAACCCGAGAATTTGGACAATTTAATAAAATCTTAAAAGATTGAATAAAGGTTAAATAATAAACCTAGACACAAAATAAGTGTATTGATTTGGCATTTTTGAGAAGGAATTTTATGGATTTAAAAATTTTTGTGATGAATTATTCAGGATTAAGTGTATAAGTGTATGCGTTCTGTATATGATCATATATGTGTACAGTATGTGATTAAGGGTTAAGGGTTGACCAGATAAATTATATATGTGACAAACCCTTAGTATATATGAAGAACATCGATGTTCAGTTACAAAATCCTAACGATTAATTAGAAACCCTAATATCGGCTCTAAAAACCCTAATTTTAGTTTCGAGAATTCGAAACCTTAATTCGGTCTGTTAAAACCCTAATCTGGGGACTTAAAGGATAATTATAATGCTTAAGTATTATTAATTACAAGCCTGATTAGGAAAAATCTAACAAATTAGTTAGAAAATCCTAATTGCTAAATAGAAACCCTAATTGCTAATTAATAGAGTTTTATGTTAATTTGAAACATTAATCCTAATTACAAGCCGTAATGTGATTAGGAAACTTTAATATATTTAGGAAATCCTAATTATAATTTAGAAATCTTAATTTTTCTATTTTAAAACCTAATTAGAAAATGTTAAATTTTTAAAAATTTAAAACCTTAGGGTTAAACCCTAAAGGTTGGTTAAGTTACAAAATTGCCATTAAATTGGTTAGCAAAAACACTAGAATGCCCTTTTTGGATTTTTGTAAGATTGTGTACAAATCTTGCCATATATTATTTGCTCACCAACTACAAATCTTTCATGTGCTTAAAAATCTCAGATATCTCAGCCACCTAGCAACACAAATACAATGAATCAAAATTTAAAACTTAAAACTTAAGTAAAGTTACTTACTTTACTTCTCATTTTCTACAAGACCCTTCTCTCTCTAAGATTTCAAAATATAGAATGAGAGAGAGTGAAAAGTTGAACTAATATCAGCCTTTAGCTTTTCATAAACAGAATCAAGGATCAGAAGTTCAAGAATAAAGCATAAAGGTATAAAACCCTAATATTTAAAAATCATGTGATTTTATGTTAGATGTTATTAGTTGTTATTTTAATTTGTGTTTAAGGATATTATTGAGTGATTTGGGTTGTTACATCCTAGATCCATAACATCTAGATGCATGAAAATTAAGTTTTCAAAACTGATTATGAACCCTAAAATATGGCCCGATAGCCATATGTCAGGGCCCATAGATCTTTACCTGTTAGTTGTTTGTTGTGTTTTAAGTTATAAACTTGTAGTATGTTGTAAGGGCTATGATCTAGAACTGGAATCATGCTTATATCATGTATAGATTTCAAGTTATTAAGGGTCAAAGTGCGTTGACCGACCTTGACCAACTGATTTCTGAGCAACCCAGAAACCTAGAATGGTCTAACAGTTATTTTTATGGCCCTAGATCTTGCTGTTGTTTGATATTTTGGTTATGTTGTTGGTTGGATCTTGTTGACTGACATGTAGGCTATACATCTAAGCCTTTAGATTACCCAGATCATGATCAGGATCGAAAATAATCGTGGTCAAAGTAGGGTTGACGAAACTGCGTTATGAAGGTTTCTAGAAAACCCAGATCTTCAAGGAGCAGTTTCATTACCATTACTTTGACTGGCTCAAATCTACATTTGGTAATGTTTTTAAGTTGATTTTGTGATATGTTATTGTACTCTAACATCAGGACTACATGTATGAACCATTAGATCCTACAAACTAAGCCTGGAACTCAAAGATTCAGAGGCTGGAAAGTAACCCCTCGAACTGTTCTTCATTTCTTGAAAACCTAGAAAAGAAGAACCGCTTCTGACATGTTTTGCGAGGCTTGAATCTCTCTGTTGAGTTTTGATTTGGCTATGAAATTGGTTTAGGGTTGTAGTACTACATTAGTACTGCAACATTAACACCTTAGAAAGCCAGCAAATAACAAGATCTAGGATATATCTCTGGTCAAAGTAGGTAGCCTGATAATTGGTTTGAATGTTCTGGGTTTGATGAAGAACACCTATAACGATAGTTTTGTCGCTAAAGGGCCCTTTAGTGACAGTTAATTACGAAAATTAATTATTTTTATTAAATAATTAGAGAAAAATAGTTTTTAATTATTAAACATTCATATTAAATCCCTAAAAATTATTTTAAAGCTTAAAAATGGATTTTTAACAATTTTGAATATATTTCATTAGAATTTAATATCTTTGGAATATTAATGGTATTTAATTTATTTAATTATAATATTAAATAAATTACTTAAAAATAATTTTAATACTTGAAAAATCATTTAAAATTATAATAATGTGTAAGAAAATATTTTAAGTTATTTTTGATGACTTTTAATATTTTGTGGTGATTTTCATTTATTAATTACTATTAATTATAATAGATTTATTTAATAAATATATTAAATAAACTATGAAAAAATAAAATTAATGTTTTAAAAATCATATAAAAATGATTTAAAGGGTATACAAATATTTTAAGTTATAAAATATAATTTTTGGTATTTGTCATGAAAAACATTAATATTTTAATATTAATGACAATTATTTAATAATGGTTTTAATTATTTTAAAATCATTTAAAAGGAATATCAAGGTATTAAAAATACTTTAAGATATTATAAATTATGTGACGCCCCTAAAATAAGTCTATTCCACCCAACCCATTCTGAGTCGCCAAATACATTGTATAGAAAATAACTACAACTTTATTATTATAATTGTCGTGCAAAATACGACAACACATGTGTTGTGAGTTTTGATACAAATATATACCAACTGTGACTCTACACAGCAACCTTGGATAGCACATCACAATGACACCTTACGTAAAAGTACAGTCAAAAATTATTTTAGAAATTAAAATATTTGAAAAATACTCAAGAAAACCTTCGTACATGGGAGGTCATGTATTTAAGTTATAATAGATATCATATGACTGGAGAATTATCCTTGGTTGACCCAATAGACCCAAAAAAAAAGAGAAGATTACTATCATGTTCTTTCCAATGGTGAGTCTTCTCTTGACATATAACTATCTCCACTGTCTGCAATTGAAAATTATATTTCAATCAAACTCCAAGATTATATAGGTAGTGCTCGTAGATATACTCAGCAAGTGGATGTGCACAACCATATCTTATGATAACACGAGGTTGTATGTCATTAGACATCTTGTATGATAGTGGCAAAACAACCTTCCAAAGTTGGGTTCACCTCACCCTATTTGATTCACCAAATATAACTATTAAATGACGTATAAAATATAACACAATTATCAAAAGTTCTCAATAAAATTATTTTCATACTATTTTAGGGGAAACCTCAATAGCTATCGACCACCGTTCTATTCCATTGTTACCCCCGCTCGACCCAACAATACTCTTATCACATGAAAGGAATTGTGAAATAAAAGGGTGAGCACAACTACCTCAGTAAAGAATATCATGACTAAAGATAATTAAATTATCAATAGCCTTCATCAGTAATGAATCAGAGATTTAGAGCATATGGTAGATAAATAAACTTTTCAACCATAGTTGCAGCGGAACGAGCAATCCATTAGAAGAGTCAAATAGACCATAAAGTCTATTATCTTCTCCATGTTAAAAGTCCACTAACAATATTTTTTCCCTGTAACATTAATCAACAGTTCCGGTCCATAATCATGTGAATAACTCATAATCATAATTGTAGTTCTAAATTCCTCTTCTCATTCAGGACGAAGATAATTTTCATCACATGTCTTTACCTGAAACATCAAAGATCATGGTTATACCAAATCACAGTTCCTGTTCATAATCATACTAATAAGTTCATCTTTACACTACAGCCAAAGATATTCATTAACAGTTCATCTTTGCACTACAGGCCAAAGATATTCAACAATAGGTCATCTTTGCACTGCGGGCCAAAGATATTCAACAACAGGTCCTCTTTGCACCACGGGCCAAAGATATTACTATCTCAAAGAAATATATAATCATTTCAGAATTTATATAAACAATAATTATAACCATGTTGATCAATTCACCTTTTCACTTAAGTTAAAGATATTCAATTATAAATTCAATGGTCATGATCATACCAGTCAAGAATTCATCTTTGCACTACTGGCCAAAGAGAATCTATAGTCACGATCATACTAATAATCTACCCATCTTTACTCTCAAGTCAAAGAGAATTTTCTCACTAGGACTATAAAAATGTTATATATAATAATAAAAATAATATAATCAAAACATGAGTTTAATTTCAAGAGTAAGATTCATAAATCAACGATAATTTGGTCAAGAAAAGAAAAACTAATTTTATCGTTAATAGTAGCTCGTGAATAGTAACACGTAAATAATAACTCGTGAATAGTAACTCATGAATAGTAACCGCAACACGAAAAGATAAAGTTTCACAATAAAATCCATATCAATATTTACAACACCTTAATCCAAATATTATAAATCACTTAATAATCTCATAATCTAATATTATTAATATTACAACAATATTTTAATCATTTCTTAAACTTATAAACAATTTATTTTAATTGTTTACACTTTACTAATTAATGCATTTAATCATCCTAAAATGCCAAACTCATAAGATTTCATCACCAATAACCAAAACCTTCATAAAAAATCTGCATATACCTTATACATGATTCTCAAGTCATAAAATCCTATTTTTCAATTTTCTTACTTCACATAACATATTTAATTTATTTACTCATAACTAGTCCATTTTCATAAAAAATACCAAATCAGTCCCAAAAAATTTCTTTTCTGGGATTTTCCATAATATAGTCCTATATTGAACATATATTTTTCTCAAAATTTTTAAAATTTATTTACTATTTTTCATATGGCCAAAACTGCCGAATATTTAGACATTTATCATAAACTGTACCTTTGTCCAAAAATTTCAAAATTTACAGAGTATACTGCTGTTATATACATGTACTCCCAATAAAAATTTCATAACTTTTGGAGTTAACCACAAAGAGTTATAAGAGTTTAATTTTAAAATAGTCTTTTCCCATAAAATTCATAACTCCTAATCTATATATCCAAAAATCGCTATTTTTAGACACCATCTAGAAAACTCATCAAATTATCATTTCAAATTTTTTAAGAATTTTTGAGAGTCAAAAAAATTACGAAACTGAAAAACATAATAACCCGTACAATCCCTTACTATCCCTTACTTCAAAAGAGCAGTACTTCTAACTGGAATGTCGGATATAACGCTAAAGGGAACTTGCACCGTATAGTAACACTCAAGATATCTAAATACTCATAAAAATACGCTCAATAATATAGAGAGAGAAAACTTCAGTTTCTGGTGTGATTTTCAATTCTAACCTAATTATTCTATTTATATGAAAATGCTTTGAACACCAAAGTAAAAAATTTAATAAAATATTATTATTTTTATAAAAATCATACGTATACATAGATAAATCTGAATTCAACATTTACCACATGCAAGTGCGGCCCACCAAAATGAAAAACATGTTTTAAATACTTTTTGTAATAAAATCAATTCAGACCTAATATTCTGGAACTTCAATAATTCATAATAAATAGCCCTTTTATCTGAAAAATTTGAATCTTATGTCCATTCCATAGGAAATTCAACTCTCTACAACTTTGTAAGTTTAAGTTTTTCTAAATTCTAAACAGAAATTGACCGAAATTCACATGCGGACGATTTTACAAGCCATAATCAAATTTCAGTCAAAAATAGGGTCCACTAACATACAAAATATGTGTTAAACATTTTTGGTAAAAAAAATACTCTTCCTCCTCATTTATTCATATATCACACAATCATTGTAAAAACATCGCCATTATTATATTATTAAAATATAATAATATATTTAAATGAATTATTTTATCAAAAAAGATAAAATATCAATTTTTAACAATTATCACTTTTCTAAAAAATCCTCCATTTATATCCATATAAATAAATATTTTTCTTATCATATAAATTAATAATTAATTATTCACAAATAATATTACCGAATCACAATACTGACAACTAGGCCGTTCCTAGGAAAGAGGAGGCTTTCTAATAAGGATTTCTCCTTACTGGCGCACAATTAGATGACCAAACCTCTCCTTAGACAGAACTTTCTAGATATTGCCAATAATGCTATCTAATAATATAATATGAATTATTGATCTGATAATGGGAAATACTGTACAGTGACAATTATTGAAACAACAATAATATAAAATATCAACGTAGCAATTATTGAATCAATAAAATAAAATATTAAAAAGTAATTACTGTAACAATTATTGAGGTAGTGCCTTCTTACGTAAGAATCAATAATTCAAAAATATTATGTAATACCGTGTGCTACTGTGCAACCACGCGTATTACTGTATTTTAACCACCATGTATTCCAACAGTGTTAACGGTAATAACTACGCCGTTATTTATAAAAACTCATACTTGTCATTTTCTTCATCCAATCGCTTTTCGTTATGGGGCACACACAAGGCTGCGCTGTCGTACGAATATTCCTCGACAGTAAGAGTATTCACAACCAAACGAATATTCCCCAACATAAATGAGTATTTTATAACTACTTGCTTATTTTGAAAAATTTACATATATCACCCTTAAGTTTAAACTTTTATCAATTTAACTATATAGTAAATAGAATAATTGAATACTTTTATTTCATAAAATTCGGGATCTTATAATCTCCCCTTCTTATGAAATTGCGTCCCCAAAATTTACGTACCTGGTATTTCGAAGAGTTGAGAATACCTTGCTTTCATTTCAGATTCCAGATTCCCTATCATCATGATTTCTCCATTGCTAATCTCCTATATTTCAGATATCATTCTAGAATACAACTTCAAAACAATGGTTAATTGACATATCACAATTTGTCAACTTAAGTAAAAAAAAAATCAGCTTAGGTAGGACACACTAGTGAAGGATATTACTCGTCTCTCCCCTCCTAGTTCTATTCCCCGATCTCCGCTAGAGATCATATCACTAAGCTCTGATACCAACTGTGACTCATGTCCCAACCGTGGACAACACCTTACATTGATACCTATCAGTTTACCACTGCAGAACGGTGTCCCCTACGGAGAATCTAGCTTCGGTGCATCCCTCATCAACAGGAAGTCACCAAATAGAGGCTCGAGGCTCTTTACTTATAACTCTGATACCAACTATGATGCCCCCAAAATAGGTCTATTCCACCCAACCCATTTTGAGTCGCCAAATACATGGTACAGAAAATAACTACAACTTTATTATTATAATTTTCGTGCAAAATACGACAACACATATGTTATGAGTTTTGATACAAATATATACCAACTGTGACTCTAGACACCAACCTTGGATAGGACATCGCAATGACACCTTACATAAAGGTACAATCAATAACTGTTTTAAAAATTAAAATAATTAGAGAATGCTCAAGAAAACCTTCGTACATGGGAGGCCATGCATTTAAGTTATAATAGATATCATATGACTAGAGAATTATCCTTGGTTGACCCAATAGACCCCAAAGAAAAATAAGAAGATTACTATTATGTTCTTTCCAATGGTGAGTCTTCTCTTGACATATAACTATCTCTACTGTCTGCAATGGAAAATTATATTTCAACCAAACTCCAAGATTATATAGGTAGTGCTCGTAGATATACTCAGCAAGTGGATGTACACTTTCATTCAAACTAATATTATCCTTTAGAGGTCCATTATGTATCAATTTGAACTTAATCAATCAACATAGTTGTTATTACTGTGCTGACATTATTATATCAGTTTTAAACCGGGAAAGATTCAATTCATAATAGAAAATAACATCAAAGTTCTAATATTCAGTACTATACTTGTCTACTCAATTTCAGTCTCATCATTGACCAAAATAGATTGTACTATCTAACAGATGGACTTATGCAAGATAACATAGTACTTAACTAAAATTTTTATGATTTTTATATATATAGTTTTTTACAATAGGGAATAAAAATAACAGAAATAGAAATTAATAAAAACTATTAACAATACTACACTACTACTACACTACTATGCAAACTATTATGCAATTATACTACATGAATGCAATATATAATGAACCTAAAACTAAACATGACAACATATGCAAAAATATAACAAACTAAATTAAACATGCAATAACACTAAACAAAGCTAACTCCCCCAAACTTAACAATTACAATGTCCTCATTGTAAAAATATAACAATAAGTATAAGAGGATTTCCCTATAATCATTTAAGGTTGAGGTGATGGTGGTGATGGCAGTTATGGCTCAAAAACTCGACATTCTTCATTGTCAGAATCAGAAGGTGGAAATTAAGGCATGGGCTCTGGCTGCTGGTATGGAAACTGGTCGGTTACGACTGGATTGAGAGTCTGTAAGGCTACATTTAGTGAGGCAAAGGTTGTGTTCATTGCGATGAACATGTGGTCCTGTCTGGCCGCCAGTCTCCTCATCTGTCAATTGGCTTCTTTATCCCTTTTACCCACCAGGCGCTGGAGACTGCGAAATTGGTTGCTGAACATAAATATGCCCTTCCTTTGACTCTCTGCAATCTCCTGCTCTTTTGTTATCTCATCAGTTTGAAACTCATCGTCTTCGGATGTGTCTTCAGCATCTTCCTCCTCCTCTAAAGCTGGTGGGAATATAAAAATGACAACTCTTGGGTGGAACTCCCCCTAGGCCATACCGTGTAGCGTAAAATCATACGGGAGCCTAGAAGCTGGAGCGGCTGTTGTAATAACCGAGATTTTCTATGTAATTTAACAATTTCAATAAACGAACTTATGTGAAATTCTTGTGTGATAATTATTTACTCCATGTATCTATGTTTACTTAGATGTTATTTGATGAGATGTGTTTGAATGGTTGGTTCCGTTTAATTCAACTATTTAAAATGGGTAAGAATGGAATTAATTCTAATTAATTTCATGGGATGACTTTAAAATATGACTTTGAGTTCGGAGCGAAATTTAGTGACGTGGACAGCGTACTTGAGTTCGGAACGTCGAAATTAGTTAGGATAGACTGCAACCACAAAAATGCGTCACGGTTGACTTTTTGGTCAAAGTCAATCGGTTGAATTTTTCGAGGAAAAAGTCAACTGCAAAAATTTGAAGTTGAGTTTGACGAAACGAATAGTTCTGCGACATCCGAGATGTCGAATTTAGTAGAAATCGATATAAGTATCGATACGTTGTACTACGAGGGGCAAAATGGTCAAAATGGTTACTTAATTGATTAAAGGGATAAATTTATATTTTAATCAGCAGCTGGGGGGAAGTCTTGTGTCACACATATTGGGACAAGGAGGAAAAGAATACGTATATATCAACATAGCAATGATAGAAGTTAGTTTATTTCTCAAACCAAACAACTTTTCATTTTCTGTAACTCCCATTTGGTTGGTTTAATTATCAAGTGATCATGGGTTATGGCAAAGGTCTCTCAACTGATGATTTCAGATTACCCGTTACAACAAGCATCTATGCTATCATCATATACGTATATACACTCTTCACTTCTATATTCTTCATTTTACTAAAATTCCACCAAGAGAGTAAACTTGGAGAGAAATTGAGAGTGTTAGATAGTGTTAGAAGAATTCTGGAGATTGGGAGAGCCTAACAAGCGAGGTGTGAGTCTCAATCCGAGTTAAAACAAGGAAGAATTCGTCCAAGGTGAGCTATGAAACTCTCTTTTATGTGTTCTTAAGGAAATAGTGAAAACATGCATGGATAAGAATGATATATGTTTGTTTTGGCTTGGTAATGCTATGCTATTGCTTTGTTTCTGATATTTGGTATTAGAGAATGAAAATTATGGTTTATTACATGTTCTAACTCATAGAAAGTCAAGAAATCATGCCATGTATGCTAAGTGTTTGATAAAATGCCTCTAACATGCTAATTTGATCAAAACATGAAAAGTTAGAGAAATGAATTGTTGTAACATGTATATATATGTTATTAGAAGTGGTCTGGATAATAGGAATCAAACCCATGCATGCTAGAATCAAAATAATGATTTTCTCAAAAGTTGGGTTAAACTAGTTTGCATGATTTTTTTCAGGATTTTTGGTCACTCGAAATCATGTCTTAGATAATCCATTTCTTGCATGTAATAATTTTGTAAAATAGTATGTAGCATGAGGTATAACATGATCAAATTTCATTCTAATCGAAGCTATATTGAGTGAGATATAAAAATCGTAAGCAAGCATGTTCACAACAAAAATCTGCAGAAATCTGGAATTTCCAGAATTTTTCTAAGTATGAAATCTGTTCGGGCACGCTTTTCAAGGCAGCCTGTTCGTGGTCTTAACTTGTTGTTTTCTGGGATGTGATATTTGTGTAAAATACTATGCTATATGGAGTATATTCGGCCAAAATTTCAGAGTCATATCATGTATAGATTGATCGACATAAACATGTTAGAAACCGAAAAAAATTGTGAACTGCTGACCCTAAGGACAAAATTCAGGGCTAGCTACAATTTCCAGAAAATTGTGGGCTTTTGGGTTATTATAGTACACTGAATAAGCTTTCCATAGACTTCAGAACGGACTAATTTTGACTTCGGAGCAAGGAGTTATGACTTTTCAAAGTAGTTGTATCAAATCTGTCCAACAAATTCGGGCCAGTCCTCTTGCACAGATTTTCTGGAATTTTGTGCTTGGAATTTGAAGATAGTTCATGAACGAAAGTTGTAGCCCCAGAAGTTAGCTTCGCGTGGGCGTAAGAATCGCTCAAAAATGTTTTAAAACGAATGAGTTATAACTGTTATGTTTGGGCATTTTTAAGTTCTGTTTTGGGCTGCCTATGATGTCTAAAATGGGTGGCATATATTTTCTAAATATATTCTCTTATGATATTTATAGCATATCCAATAGGAGACCCTTATACTTCAAACTAGATTGTGTATGAATGGTGATTAACGAGACACATGTGATTAGGTTATGTGAAGGTTATTTGCTAGCGTTAATTGTAGCAGGCTTATCAAGCAAGTTTCCTAACCCTAATTTCTTTTGGGTATTTATCAAATCCTTACTAATATTATCGTAGTAAGGGTAAGTATTGGACTTGTGCTAGTTATTTATTCGTGCAAGTTTCTTCGTTGAAAAGTCATACAAACTTCAATTATCTTGCAAGCTTATCGATGATTATTCAATTATTATTTTAACTGCCATATGTTTAGATTTCATTTCATTATCGAACTGTTCAAAGTATGTTCCTGGCCTTTGTTTTCGGCTAGTTATTATTAATGAAAAAAGTGATTTAACACAAATCTTACGAAGCTATTAAATGTTTACCAATCCAAATTGCTTTGGTGCGGTCTCACATGATTACTAAGATGAACAACCCGAATAAACGGGCAAACAGATGTCGAGCAAATAGTCCCATTTCTCTTATGCAGCTTAAAACTTAATACTTGTGCACAATGTAGGGTACAATAGGCTGATCACCTAGCGTACTTGCAGAGACCGTTTACAGTCTATTTGATTGTTAAACCGTATGATGGTTTTTGATGAAAGAAAATATGTTCAGGGTATTTTACACCCCTTAGTATGATATTGAAAAATTCTTAAATTCTTATTCTTGATGTTCTTCTTTAACACTTGATAATCATTCCAATTGTTGAGGTTTAGCTATTCAACTGCTTTTCACTCCTAATGTAAGTTTTCAAATTTCTGTATATACTTGCTGGGCAATTCGTGCTCATTCTTGCTTAAACCTTTCAGTTAAGGGTGAGAAGGATGAGGGTTCGGGCAAGGACAAGGGAAAGTCCAAGATGAAGTGATGCTAACGGTTATGTAATAAGTTAATTATTTCCGCATATGTGTAATGTAGCAATAAACGCTAAGGCTAAGTTTCAGTTTGTGTTAAGGTTGTAAAGACTTGGTATTTTATTTTGAATAATTATGTAATAGTTAATATTATTATTCCTTATTGTTAAGGTGTACTTAGTTAGATGATGGTGTATGATGTATCGTGAGCACCAAGTTCTGTAATCGATGATTACACGGATTTGGGGCGTCACAGGTTGGTATCAAAGTTTTAGGTTATAAACTTTGGGTGGGAAAACCTTAGACTATAACCTTAGGGAAGTTAGTGGAGGAAATAAGGTGATGAACTCATGTAGAGTCCTAGGGGTTGTGCCAAATATATATTTTTTTCCTAAAAACAAAAACATCTATTTTAAAATACTAACCGAGTTATTTTGTCTTGTTTGAAGGATGTCAGGAGTAAACGAGGTTAGAGATATCCACATTGTGAGTGAGCAGTTGGTGACAGCTGTACCTGAGCCTATAGCTGAGGCAGCAGTTGACTCAGACCTAGAAGAGTATCCTGAGGAGGAAGAGGAGCCCGAGGAGGACTCGGAAGAAGCACCTGAGGATACTTTATTGGATGAGTTGATGGATAGGATTACAGAGTTGGACGACAAGGTCCATGAGTTGAATGAGCTGTATCAGGGGGAGCAGCAAGCTGCAGCATTGCTTGAGGCATTGGTGCACCACCTGATAATTAGGAACGGGGACCTGGCTGACAAGTTGCGGGCATCAGACCAGAAGGTGGATAGGCTGGAGGATGAGAAAGAAGCTATGAGAACCCACTTGGGGCATACCATTAATGGGTTAGAGTCGAGGATTCAGAGTCTCCAAACTGACAAGCAGATTATTACCACATTTTGGGGAAATGAGAGAAGAGACCGTGTTAGGGCTGAGAAGCTAACCGGAGAGTTGGAGGGAGAAGTTAGAGACAAGAAGATTAAGATAGACAAGATGAAATACGTGTTTAAGTCGGCACATGGAAGGTTCCAGCATAGGGTGCGTCACTTTCCACATGAGGAGCACCGGTCTGGCCGTGTTATAATCCGAGAGCTGGTGAAAGAGCTAGCGGATGAGGAGCATGAGGACGCCATTAGGCGGGGTCTTTAGTTATTATGACAAACTTTTTCCTAGTAGCAAATAAAATACTTATCTATGTAATAAAATGCTTGGGTTCTATTTTATCAAGTGATTGATGCAATGTGATGTAAATGGCGTAATGTCATAAAACGATGAAATACTTAGAGTATTATGTTTATAAATAAATATGTTTTTATTTAAGTATGTGATGTGATGGTTCAGTTTTTACGAATTCTATATACTGTAGAGTAAATTACGAGATAATAATATTAAGTTCATTTTGAACAGATAGATGGCTAGAGGAAGACGTCGCCAAGCACCCGAGGGGTTAGACGGTAATGCTGGGGATCCACCGAACCCTATGCAGCAGTTTGTAGACATGTTAGTGGGGGCACTTTAAAATCGAACACCGAATGTCAACAACCCTCCAGTGGCCTCAGTGGCACTCTTTAAAGACTTCAAAAGCGCGGGACCACCTGAGTTCAAAGGAACTACAAAACCCATCGAAGCCCAGACTTGGGTTAAGGAAATCGAAAAGGTGTTCGCTATCGCCCGTGTAGGAGACGACCAGAAAACTATCTTCGCCGCGTATATGCTGAAAGGTGAAGCCAACTACTGGTGGGAGGCAAATCAGACCCGAGCTGGAGAAGGTGTGATACCTTGGGAAGGGTTCAAGAAAATCATTTTCGAGAACTATTTTCCTGTTAATATGCAGAGTCGCATGGAGATGCGATTCCTGGAGCTGAAACAAGAAGATATGACGGTACCGCAGTACGCTGCAAAGTTTAACGAGCTGGCGAGGTTCGCACCTCATCAGGTCGACACTGAGGAGAGAAAGACGAGGAGGTTTGAGCAAGGCCTCAAACCATGGCTATACAACAGACTTTTGGTGTTGCAGACGAACAGTTTCGCGACTCTCCTAGAGAAAGCTATAATCGCTGAGGGCGGAAGTGAAGCCCTAATGAAGTTCAACAAGGAGAAAAAGAAGAAGACTGAAGGAGGAAATCGTGGAGAAGGCAGCAGTAGCAACGATGCAAATAAGAGGAAGTGGAACAGCAACAACAATAACAACAACAACAATAATGTCAACTCGGGAAACCCTGGGGGCAAACCAGGGGAAGCAAAGAAGAGGACTGAGGTGTGCAAGGAGTGTGGAAGGAATCACTCGGGGGCATGTCTAAATGGGAAAAATGTCTGTTTCAATTACAGGCAGGAGGGGCACATCTCTCCCAACTGCTCTGCACCGAAGAGAAATGGATCTTTCAACTGTGGAGCATTAGATCATCAGGCGAGGAGCTACCCAAAGAAGAACTCAGCAGGAGGAAATGGAGGGAGGGGACCAAGCGGTGGAACTGTCACAATTAGTGGACCACCAACTAAGAATCGACCAACATCAAGGACTTTCAACATGACGGTTCAGGATGCGGTTGCATCTAGGGACGTGGTTTCAGGTATCATTTCGATCAATGATATATCTGCTTACATATTATTTGATTCGAGTGCTACTTGCTCCTTCGTTTCACATGAATTCTCCCAACGATTAAACTTACCTCGGGAAGAATTAGAATATCCTATGAACATAGAGGTTGCTAATAAGGAAGTCATTCCCGTTAACCATGTCCATAGGAATTGCGTTGTAGATATCAGGGGATGTAAGTTACCTGTGGACTTAATCCCAATTCAATTAGGAGAATTTGATGTAATTATAGGGATGGATTGGTTATTTAACCATGGAGCGATGATAGATTGCCAGAAAAAGTGTATAAACCATAAGACTCCCGAGTAGTCTAAGGTTGTGTTCTATGGGAGTAGTTCACCGAGACACTCGAGCTGTCTGACGATGATGAAAGCGAGGAAGTTACTAAAAAAAGGATGTGTAGGTTATTTGGCCCATATCGTCGATACTCAGAAAGTAGGGTTAGAAATGGGACAAATACCAGTAGTGAATGAATTTCCAGATGTATTCCCGGAAGAATTGCCAGGTCTTCCGCCGGATAGAGAGGTCGAATTCGTTATAGATTTAGTACCGGGAACGACACTGATCTCGAAAGCCCCGTACAGAATGGCACCGGTAGAGATGAAGGAGATGATGGTACAGTTGCAGGAATTATTGGATAGGAAGTATATTCAACCGAGTGTGTCTCCTTGGGGAGCACCAGTATTGTTTGTAAAAAAGAAGGACGGGTTGATGAGACTGTGCATCGATTATCGAGAGCTGAACAAGGTGACGATCAAGAACAAGTACCCGTTACCTAGGATAGATGACCTGTTTGATCAGTTGAAGGGAGCAAAATATTTTTCTAATATCGATTTGAGGACGGGGTATCACCAGCGTTCATAACTCGTTACGGTCACTACGAGTTTCTGGTAATGTCGTTCGGGTTAACAAACGCACCAGCAACGTTTATGGACATGATGAATCAGGTATTCAAACAGTATTTAGATAAATTCGTAGTTGTGTTCATAGATGATATCCTAATCTATTCCAAGACTCAGGAAGATCATGTTGAATATTTAAGGTTGGTATTGGAGGCGTTGAGAAAAGATAAATTATACGCAAAATTTTCGAAGTGCGAGTTCTGGTTGGAGAAGGTTTAGTTTCTAGGTCACGTAATCGACAAGGACGGAATCTCCGTGGATCCAGCAAAGGTGGAAGCGGTACAGAATTGGGAGCAACCAAGAACACCGACTGAGATGAGAAGTTTCTAAGGATTGGCGGGCTACTACAGGCAGTTCACCCAAGATTTTTCGAAGATAGCGGGAACGTTAACAAATTTAACAAAAAAGTCGGTGAAGTTTGTCTGGACTGAGAAGTGCGAAGAGAGTTTTCCAGAACTCAAGAAGAGATTGAGTGAGGCACCGGTGTTGTCGTTACCGGACGATACAGGTGACTTTATGATTTTCAGTGATGCGTCACACAAGGGACTTGGTTGTGTGCTTATGCAACATGGTAAAGTCATTGCGTACGCATCGCGCCAATTGAAAGATTATGAGAAGGGATATCCTACCCATGACCTGGAATTGGCAGCGGTAGTATTTGCCCTCAAGATTTGGAGGCACTATTTATATGGTGTGAAGTGTGAAATATACACGGACCATAAAAGTCTGAAGTATATTTTCACGCAAAAGGAGTTAAATATGAGGCAGAGAAGATGGTTGGAGCTAATAAAGGATTATGATTGCGATATTTTGTATCATCCGGGGAAAGCTAACGTGGTAGCAGATGCGTTAGGTAGAAAAGGCAGTGGTAGGTTGACGATGCTAACAGTTCAGGAGGAGTTAATTAAGGAGATGACTAGTTTGGAACTCGAGGTAAAGAGGCCGACAAAGCTAGATGAGAAATTGTTCGCAATGGACGCTCACCCGACTCTATTGGACAAAATCAAGGAAGTACAAGGCAGCGATGAGGAATGTGTGAAGGTGAGGAAAAGAATTTCAGATGGAGAAGAGCTTAAATTTAGTATAGGGGGTGATGGACTAATAAGATTTGAGAAGAGAATTTGGGTGCCAGCGGTGTATGAATTAAAGGAAGAAATCTTGCAGGAAGCTCGTAGCTCAAGTTACTCAATCCACCCGAGAAGCACAAAAATGTATCAGGAGCTTCGTCAGCATTATTGGTGGCCCAATATGAAAAGAGAGGTCGCGGAGTGCGTTAGCAAGTGTTTAACTTGTCAGCTAGTCAAGGCGGAACATCAGAGATCGAGCGGGTTACTTCAACCTTTAGAGATTCCGGAATGGAAGTGGGAGCATATCACGATGGATTTTGTGGTAGGACTTCCAATCACGTAGAAGGGTTACGATGCAGTGTGGGTGATCGTCGACCAATTGACTAAGTCAGTGCATTTCTTGCCAATCAAGATCAGATATACCTTGGATCAGTTGGCTAAGCTTTATATCAAAGAGATCGTTTCCAGGCACGGGGTACCAGTTTCAATTGTGTCAGATCGCGACCCGCGGTTCACAGCAAATTTTTGGAGAAGTTTTGAAGAACGCGTGGGAACGCAACTGAGGTTGAGCACCGCGTATCATCCTCAAACAGATGGGCAGAGCGAGAGGACTATTCAAACGTTAGAGGACATGCTGAGAGCATGTGTGATGGATTTCAAAGGGAGTTGGGATGACCACCTACCGTTGGTGGAATTTGTATACAACAACAGCTACCATGCGAGCATCGGGATGCCACCTTATGAAGCTTTATATGGAAGGAAATGCACAACACCATTGTGTTGGGATGAAGTAGGAGAACGTCAACTGCTAGGGCCAGAATTGGTACAGCAGACTGCGGATGTGATCAAAACTATTCGAGCGAGGCTAGTGACGGCTCAGGATCGACAGAAGAAATATGCTGATCAACTCCGGCAACAACGAGACTTCGACGTCGGCACTTATGTGTTTTTGAAAGTGTCACCTTGGAAAGGGAAAATGAGATTTGGGAAGAAGGAAAAACTTAGTCCCAGATTCATAGGACCCTTTGAAGTGTTGAGACGAGTCGGTGAGGTAGCTTATGAAATAGCTTTACCTCCGGAGCTAGAACATATACACAACGTGTTTCACATTTCAGTTCTACGACCCTATAAGCGGGATTACAAGTATGTCATAGAGTATGAACCTATTCAATTTGAAAAAGACTTAACCTACGAAGAGGTTCCAGTGCAAATAATTGATAGAAAAGAACAAGTCTTAAGAATTAAGATAATACCTTATGTTAAGGTAGTATGGAGGAACCACAACGCCGAAGAGGCTACGTGGGAACTCGAGGAGAAAATGATGAAAAATTACCCTAATCTCTTTATTTGATGTGTAATGATTCCAGGGACGGAATCCTTATAAGGGAAGGTGAATGTAATAACCGAGATTTTTTATGTAATTTAACAATTTCAATAAACGAACTTATGTGAAATTCTTGTGTGATAATTATTTACTACATGTATCTATGTTTACTTAAATGTTATGTGATGAGATGTGTTTGAATGGTTGGTTCCGTTTAATTCAACTATTTAAAATGAGTAAGAATGGAATTAATTCTAATTAATTCCGTGGGATGACTTTAAAACATGACTTTGATTTTGGAGCGAAATTTAGTGACGCGGACAGCGTATTTGAGTCCGGAACGTCGAAATTAGTCAGGATAGACTGTAACCACGAAAATGTGTTACAGTTGACTTTTTGGTCAAAGTCAACTACGAAATTTTGAAGTTGAATTTGACAAAACGGATAGTTCCGTGACGTCCGGGACGTCGAATTTAGTAGGAATCGATATAGGTATCGATACGTTGTACTACGAGGGGCAAAATGGTCAAAATGGTTACTTAATTGATTAAAGGGATAAATTTATATTTTAATAAATAGACCAGCAGCTGGGGGAAAGTCTTGTGTCACACATATTGGGACAAGGAGGAAAAGAATACGTATATATCAACATAGCAATGATAGGAGTTAGTTTATTTCTTAAACCAAACAACTTTTCATTTTCTGTAATTCCCACTTGGTTGGTTTAATTATCAAGTGATCATGGGTTATGGCAAAGGTCTCTCAACTGATGATTTCAGATTACCTGTTACAACAAGCATCTATGCTATCATCATATACGTATATACACTCTTCACTTCTATATTCCTCATTTTACTAAAATTCCACCAAGAGAGTAAACTTGGAGAGAAATTGAGAGTGTTAGATAGTGTTAGAAGAATTCTAGAGATTGGGAGAGCCTAACAAGCGAGGTGTGAGTCTCAATCAGAGTTAAAACAAGGAAGAATTCGTCCAAGGTGAGCTATGAAACTCTCTTTTTTGTGTTCTCAAGGAAATAGTGAAAACATGCATGGATAAGAATGATAGATGTTTGTTTTGGCTTGGTAATGCTATGCTATTGCTTTGTTTCTGATATTTGGTATTAGAGAACGAAAATTCTGGTTTATTACATGTTCTAACTCATAGAAAGTCAAAAAATCATGCCATGTATGCTAAGTGTTTGATAAAATACCTCTAACATGCTAATTTGATCAAAACATGGAAATTTAGAGAAATGAATTGTTGTAACATGTATATATATGTTATTAGAAGTGGTCTGGATAATAGGAATCAAACCCATGCATGCTAGAATCAAAATCATGATTTTTGCATGATTTTTTCAGGATTTTTGGTCACTCGAAATCATGTCTTAGATAATCCATTTGTTGCATGTAATAATTTTGTAAAATAGTATGTAGCATGAGGTATAACATGTCCAAATTTCATTCAGATCGAAGCTATATTGAGTGAGATATAAAAATCGTAAGCAAGCATGTTCACAACAAAAATCTACAGAAATCTGGAATTTACAGAATTTTTCTAAGTATGAAATCTGTTCGGGCACGCTTTTCAAGGCAACCTATTCGTGGTCTTAACTTGCTGTTTTCTGGGATGTGATATTTTTGTAAAATACTACGCTATATGGAGTATATTGGGTCAAAATTTCAGAGTCATATCATGTATGGATTGATCGACATAAACATGTTAGAAATTGTGAACTGCTGACCCTAAGGACAAAATTCGGGGCTAGCTAAAGTTTCCATAAAATTGTGGGCTTTTGGGTTATTATAGCACACTGAATAAGCTTTCCATAGACTCCAGAACGGACTAATTCCGACTTCGGAGCAAGGAGTTATGACTTTTCAAAGTAGTTGTGTCAAATCTGTCCAACAAATTCGGGGCAGTCCTCTTGCATGGATTTTCTGGAATTTTGTGCTTGGAATTTGAAGATGGTTCATGAACGAGAGTTGTAGCCCCAGAAGTTAACTTCGCGTGGGCACAAGAATAGCTCAAAAATGTTTTAAAACGAATGAGTTATGACTATTTTAGCGAGGTATGATAAAGCTGAGAAAAAAAAATTAAAAACTGTTATGTTTGGGCATTTTTAAGTTCTGTTTTGGGCTGCCTATGATGTCTAAAATGGGTGGCATATATTTTCTAAATATATTCTCTTATGATGTTTATAGCATATCCAATAGGAGACCCTTATACTTCAAACTAGATTGTATATGAATGGTGATTAACGAGACACATGTGATTAGGTTATGTGAAGGTTATTTGCTAGCGTTAATTGTAGCAGGCTTATCAGGCAAGTTTCCTAACCCTAATTTTTTTTGAGTATTTATCAAATCCTTACTAATATTATCGTAGTAAGGGTAAGTATTGAACTTGTGTTAGTTATTTATTCGTACAAGTTTCTTCGTTGAAAAGTCATACAAACTTCAATTATCTTGCAAGCTTATCGATGATTATTCAATTATTATTTTAACTGCCATATGTTTAGATTTCATTTCATTATCGAACTGTTCAAAGTATGTTCCTGGCCTTTGTTTTCGGCTAGTTATTATTAATGAAAAAAGTGATTTAACACAAATCTTACGAAGCTATTAAATGTTTACCAATCCAAATTGCTTTGGTGCGGTCTCACATGATTACTAAGATGAACAACCCGAATAAACGGGCAAACAGATGTCGAGCAAATAGTCCCATTTCTCTTATGCAGCTTAAAACTTAATACTTGTGCACAATGTAGGGTACAATAGGCTGATCACCTAGCGTACTTGCAGAGACCGTTTACAGTCTATTTGATTGTTAAACCGTCTGATGGTTTTTGA
Source organism: Panax notoginseng (assembly GCA_016801055.1). Classification (NCBI taxonomy): domain Eukaryota; kingdom Viridiplantae; phylum Streptophyta; class Magnoliopsida; order Apiales; family Araliaceae; genus Panax; species Panax notoginseng. The sequence continues at coordinate 89,367,507 of CM029020.1, read as the reverse complement.
TGAAAGAAAATATGTTCAGGGTATTTTACACCCCTTAGTATGATATGAAAAATTCTTAAATTCTTATTCTTGATGTTCTTCTTTAACACTTGATAATCATTCCAACTGTTGAGGTTTAGCTATTCAACTGCTTTTCACTCCTAATGTATGTTTTCAAATTCCTGTATATACTTGCTGGGCAATTCGTGCTCATTCTTGCTTAAACCTTTCAGTTAAGGGTGAGAAGGCTGAGGGTTCGGGCAAGGACAAGGGAAAGTCCAAGATGAAGTGATGCTAATGGTTATGTAATAAGTTAATTATTTTCGCATATGTGTAATGTAGCGATAAATGCTAAGGCTAAGTTTCAGTTTGTGTTAAGGTTGTAAAGACTTGGTATTTTATTTTGAATAATTACGTAATAGTTAATATTATTATTCCTTATTGTTAAGGTGTACTTAGTTAGATGATGGTGTATGTTGTATCGTGAGCACCAAGTTCTGTAATCGATGATTTCACGGATTTCGGGCATCACAATTGCTGGGTAGGCTCATCTTCGAACCATCTAATGCCAGCCTGCCTGCACAACCCACAGATAAGGGATGGGTGTAGTAAGCCACCAAAAAATGGTCCTCGTAGGCATCGCCATATAGAGAAGTTGATAATGGCACCCACATCGATATGGAAGTCTTGCACAATTGCATACATCAGAAGCACCTTCTCCCTCGTCACCTCAGTGGTATGCATGGATGGGAATAACTTTGTGCACAAGAATGCATACCATATCTTTCCATAACGGCTCAAGTCCTTACTAAGGATGACTGTGCCACCTTTTTGTCCCTTGACCAATGTGATGCCCGGCTTAGTTATTTATGCTAGAATCTGATCGTAATCCTGACCACTGTCACGCAACTGCACATAATGGCATACCGCAGGAGTTCGCATGCTGTAATAATTGTTGATAGTTTCAGGACTGAAGGAAACCTATTTACCCATCACGAATGAACTGAACGGGGCCGTATCCTCCACATTTGCATAAAACTCCTTCACCACATTCACTATTGCTGGTTTTGGCACGTCAGTAAACCTATCCCAACCTTTCTCATATATCTGCCTCTTCATTTTCCCATCTATATTGTCTGGTGCCAAGCCCCGCTCTAGAGTTAGTGTCTTGGGCAATAAATAGTTGTACTTATCGGCATCGTTGGCACTCACAAATTTTTGCCGGTCAAAGGCCCGTGCAGGTGGTGTAGACCTGAGCCCTCACCTCTTTATCGCTTATATGGTGTTTTTGGTGCTATGGTAGTCAAATTTGATCACAAATTCTCCCAATCTTTTTCGTGCACAATTTGTCAAACACGTGGTGTGCGAGACTCATAATATCCCCAAATATGATAATTAAATTTTTACTATGGTGCTATATGATGAGAAATTGCAAGTATTTGCGTACCCACAGTGTAATTGCTCAGTTGAAGTATGAATTCCAAATTGGTGGTGACACTTTGTTGTTCTTCCCCTTTCTTGTGGCTATCAAAACCCTAACTTGAAGAATTCTAGCTTTGTGATGACTAAAATTGTATGGAATGGTGTAGATTTGATATAGTTGTTGTTTGTATTTATAGAATGGAGACAATGTAGGGATTTGGTGGGTTAGTGTAGGGGTCAGTGGGGAATATATGGTATTTTGTGAGGAGGGAGTGGGATGAGGATCGATTATGGGACAAGGAAGTGGAGAAGTGGGTTTGTAATTGGTGCAACTGAAGAATTAAAACCGTTCACGTTCCAGTACCCCCGCCCTGACGACAGGTAAATGTACTGCAGGAGCCCGCCCCGGCACGAGGGGTGAGGGGTATACTATTTTTGATCCAAGACCCCTGCCTCGGCGGGGGGTATCTTTCATAAAATGTCCACCCCGGCGGGGGGGGGGGGGGGGGGGGGTACACTGTAGCTGACTTTAATTTTTCCAATTCCTCTCATCAAATACATATCCAAAAGCTTCCCAAGTACCTGAAACACATTGAAGTCATAAGTATAAGATAACATCATGAACATTGAACATGTAAGGTCGAATTAACTAGAAATCATGACTCAACTAACTACCTAATGGATCGAAATAAACTTACTCGATACTAAACTTACACTCTAAACTACAAATTGACTATCATACTTAAAAATACTGTAAATGAAAGTAAAATTGGGTTGCCTCCCAATTAGCGCTTGTTTTTAAGTCTTTCAGCCTGACTACTCCTTGTTTATGGTGCATCGGCAAGTGTGATTGTGGTGGCTTCATTGTCGATGTCGGTACCCCAGTAATGCTTCAACCGATTATCGCTGTCTTTAAATTTCTCAAGTGGATTCCTGTTGTATAGTTCAACGGTGCCATGTGGGAAAACCCTCTTAATCGTGAATGGCCCCGACCATCTGGATTTGAGCTTTCTTGGGAACAACCACAGTCGTGAGTTGAACAGTAACACTGATTGTCCAGGTTCAAACTTTCTCTGCATGATCTTTTGGTCTTGCCATTTCTTGACTTTTCCCTTATACAGCTTTGAGTTCTCATACGCTTGCAGTCAAAATTCGTCAAGTTCGTTCAATTGGAGCAACATTTTCTCTTATGCAGTTGCTTGATTAAAATTGAGTTTCTGAATGGCCCAATATGCTTTATGTTGTAATTCCACCAGAAGGTGACACGCTTTCTCGTAGACCAATTGATACGGAGACATCCCAATCGATGTCTTGTATGTTGTTCTGTAAGCCCATAGTGTGTTGTCCAACTTTAGAGACCAATCCTTTCTGCTTTGATTTACTACCTTCTCTAAAATTTTGTTAACCTCTCTGTCGAAAACCTCAGCTTGACCACTCGTTTGGGGGTGATATGATATAGTCACCCTATGATTGACCCCATACTTTGCCAAGAGAGCTATAAATGATCTCTTGCAGAAGTGACTACCTTCATTACTTATAATTGCTCTTAGTGTGCCAAACCTTGTAAAGATATTCTTTTGTAAGAATTTGAGAACCACCTTGTCATTAGTTGTAGGGAGTGTTACGGCTTCAACCCATTTTGATACATAATCCACATCTAGAAAGATATATAGGTTATCGAATGAAGGAGGAAACAATCCCATAAAATCCATTCCCCATACATTAAAATTTCCATTTCCATAATAGTGTGAGAGGTATCTCATTCCTCTTACAAATATTGCCCACCCTTTGGCATATGTCACAGTTTTTCACAAACTGGTGGGCATCCTTGAACACAGTAGGCCAGTAAAATCCTGTTCGTAGTACTTTGGCTGTTGTTCGCTCACTACCATAATGTCCCCCATATGCAGACGAATGACATTCATGTAGAATATTCTTCACTTCACTGTACGGCACACACCTTTGAATCATCTTGTCTGTGCACTGTCTAAATAATTATGGCTCATCCCACATGTACCACTTAACGTCATATAGGAACTTCTTTTTTTGTTGTCGTGTCAGATCAAGGGTAAGGATTTTGCTCACCAAGTAATTGGCAAAATCCGCATACCATGGAAATTCTGAGTTAACACCAAAAAGATGCTCATCCAGGAACGACTCATTGATTACACACTTATCCGCTCCATCCTTGTCCGAATTTTCAAGCCTAGAAAGATGATCCCCAACTTGGTTTTTTGTCCTCTTCACATCCTTTATTTCTAGGTCGAATTCATGAAGGAGTAGAATCTATCTTATTAGTCTAAGCTTAACATCCTTCTTCGAAATCAAATAATGAATCGCCGAGTGATCCATGTATACCACCACCTTTGTTCCAATCAAGTAGGCTCCGAAATTATCAAAGACGTATACTACTGCAAGTAACTCCTTCTCGATGGTTGTGTAGTTCAATTGTGCATCCGTAAGGGTTTTACTTGCGTAGTATATGGCATGGAATATCTTTTCTCGGCGTTGACCCAAAATAGCCCCTACCGCATAGTTGCTAGCATTGCACATTAACTCAAAAGGCATAGTCCAATCCGGTGCAACGATCACTGGAGTTGTAGTCAACTTTTTTTTCAACTGCACAAACGCTGCTTTACACTCCTCATCAAAACTGAACACTGCATCTTTCTCTAAACGACTACACAATGGTTTTTCAATCTTAGAGAAATCCTTTATAAACCTTCTGTAGAACTCGGCATGTCCAAGAAAACTGCGGATTCCCTTTACTGAATTTGGCGGTGGAAGGTTCTCGATTATGCCTAACTTTGCCTTGTCAACCTCCAAGCCTTTTGCAGAGACCTTGTGCTCCAGAATTATCCCTTCTTCAACCATAAAGTGGCACTTCTCCAAATTAAGCACCAAATTAGTTTCCTTACAACGCTTTAGGACCATAACCAAATTTACTAGACACTTATCAGAAGTGTTTCCATAGAGTGAAAAGTTGTCCATGAAAACTTTAACGTTCTTCTCCACCATGTCTAAGAAGATGGCCATCATACATGTAATAACCCGATATTTTCTATTTAAATAAATAAGAAATTTTGCATATTATTATTATTATTATTATTATTATTATTATTATTATTATTATTAATGATGGGAATATGTGTCATGTAATGCGTATGTAAATATGTGATAAATAAAATTTATTTATTACATGAATAATTTCAAATAATTTTATTTTAGAATTATTGATCATTATAAAGTATATACTTATAATAATTAATTTTATAGTAGAAATGTCTTTATTAATTATTTTCCATGAAAATATGATTTTTTATATTATTTAAATAATATATGACATAGTTATTGGAATTATTATAATTACTATTTTATTATATGAATTTTAGTTCAGATTATTAAGTTAATTATTTAATTCAATTATTAATGTTGTATATGAAAGATAAATCAACTATGGAATCCAAACCCTAAATTTGGATTTTTGTTCAAGGGATGAGAATAATAGTATAATATAATTTATATTTTAATTTTTCAGTGCTATGAATATATACTGTATATGTGTATACTGATAATAGTTAGTCAATTATGGTGTATCATGACAAACCCTTGTATTACTGTCATAAATCATAATTGGAAACTCAAAACTGGAGTTTAAGATCGGTCAGAAGTTGTGTTATGTGAATTATGTTGAATATTATAGAATTTATGTTAATTAGGAAAAACCTAATTTATATTTGAAAAACATTAAATTAAATTAGAAACCCTAATTTGCTAATTAAGAACCCTAATTGAAAAAATTAGAAATCTTAATTATTATTTTAGTAAATTATAATGTTAATTAGAAACCCTAATTGTTAATTTGGGAACCCTAATAAGATTAAGAAACCCTAATTATTTAAACCCTAATTTTCTATTAAAAACCTTAATTTTAATTAGTGTGTTTTAATTAAAATTTTATTACACTTTAATTTTAATTTTTCAAACCCTAGAAATTATTTGGGAAAATTAAGATTTAAAATCTAGTGATTAAACCCTAGATTCAAGTACCTTGGACAAGAATATCCTTGAGATTATAAGTAAAATTACTATTTTACCCTTTTTTGTCCCATTTGTGAATTATTGATTTGCATATCTTATCAAATCTTGCAGCCACCTTAGTCTACCTACCTAGGATCTATAACACCAACACATGATCAGCCTTTGCAAGCAATCAAATACATTGCACCAATTGATTTGCTAGATTCAAGAGAGAGAAAGTGCACAACGAATGTGGATTTTTTTTTCAAAATCTAGAAAAATTTTACTTTATGTTCTGACAACGAATGTCAGAAGCTGTAGATTCTTTGATGTTTAATATTTTTGTTATTTTATGGTTTGGATCTATAGTCTGGTATGAGGTCTTTCATCTGAAAGTGAAAGCAGTGTCATTGGATGTCTTGATCGAAAGTTATTGATGGTCAATGGTCGTTGACCGACCATGATCAGGTATGATTTTGGCCAACCCAAAAAGCTTTTTCAGCGTCTGACAATGTTTTGGAAGGCTTAGATCTATCGGTTGTTAAATTATTTGATGATGTTATAGTATCCAGTTTATAGCCTTTCATATGTAATTTATATTTCTGGCTTTTGATCCTTTAAATAATCAATTGATAGAACTTAGTGGATGGTCAAACCTGGCCCCTCGTTCACGATTTTGATTTATGGGAATTTCCAGAAAATATGAAGAACATCTTTCTGACCATGTTTGACCGTGTCATAGATTGTTATTTTGTTGTTGTTAGACTAAGATCAAGATTTGTTATTGTTCCTTGTCATGTATACTACAAGTATGAACCATAAAACCACCAAACTCATGACTAGAACATGTTTATAATCGAGCTACTAGATGACCAGTCGAAGTTCTGGGTTTCTGGAAAACCCAGAAACCGTCTGGCATGTACTTTGGAAGGCCAGATCTTCTTGTTGTGTTGTGGTATGGCTTAATTGATGGTTGAATATTTTAGTATTGCAACAATACTACAATATCAGTGTCTTAGTTCACCCATAACATTCCAATGCTAAGAATCATTGATGGTTAAACTCAGAGCCTTGAACACGAAGCTGTCAGTGTTCTTGAGCTCAAGAACACCAACAGCGATGCTTAGTGTCGCTAGAGGCCAATAACGACGGTTTCTAATATTTTTAATTTTTGATTTTTCGGAAAATACTTAAAAATAGAAAATAAATTATAAAAATTACAAAAAAGGTTTTAAAAATTATTTTAAATTATGAAAAATAACTTTTAATTATTTGGGATATTTTTCATTAATATTTATAATTATTTAAGTATTAATAATATTTAATTTATTTAATTAGTGTATTAAATAAATTAGAGATAAATGGTTTTAATGTTATAAAAATCAATGTAAATAAGAATAAAGTGTTTAAAATTTTTTTTGAGTTATATATGTAACTTTTAATATTTTTGTAATGAATTTCATTAATTAATTAATATTAGTGATGTTTAAGTTATTTAATAAATGTATTAAATAAATGATGAAAATAGAATTAATGATTTAAAATTTATATAAAAATGATTTAAAGGTTATAAAAATATTTTAAGTTATAAAATATAACTTTTGATATTTTGTCATGAAAAATATTAATATTTTAATATTAAAGATATTAGATTTATTTAATAATTATATTAAATAAAGTACTTTAGAAATGATTTTAATATTAAAAAAATTATTTTAAATTAAAATAAAATGTTTAAAGATATTTTAAGTTATAAAACATAACTTTTAATATTTAAAAGATAATTTCATTAATAACTCAATATTAATGATAATAATGTAATATTAAGGATATTAGATTTATTTAATGATTTATATTAAATAAATAGTTTTAAAATTATTTTATTAATTTAAAAATCATTTAAAAAGGATATAAATGAATTAAAAATAATTTAAGTTATAATTAATAACTTTTAAATATTTGGATAAATAGTACATTAATACTTAAATATTAATGGTAATTATTTAAAATGATTTTAAATGTTTTAAAAATCATTTAAGGGTAATATTAATACTTTAAAAATATTTTAAGTTATTATAAATAACTTTAATATTTTGGCAATAATTTCATTAATAATTTAAAATTAATTAAATATTAATGATAATAGAATTAATGAATATTTAAATCATTAAATAATGATTTTCGGTGTTTGAAAAATCATGATAAATTATAATAATTATTTAAAAATTATTACAAGGCTATGAAAAGTATTATGACTGATATTTAAAAACTCTAATCGAATATTGAACTACAGAATAGAGTTTTAAACTCGTAAATTACCCGATAAAGCCGTTGGTACACAAAAATATTTCAGAAATTGATCTAGACTTGGATAATTTGACTAGATATGTGTCTGTTTGTAACCCAATGACTGTTAAACTTAAGTAACAATGTGATTAGGTTAAGTGTTGACTGCAAATAGCAGTACTATGTGTTATGATAAATTATTCTAATCGAACGAATTATCTTATTAATGATAGGTTTGGGTATAAAAGATAAAACTAAGTTGCGTTATTGTAAGCAGCAGCTCAGGCAAGTTTCCTAAACTTACTCCAATTATTATTGAGCAAGTATCTAAACTATTCTTTACATTATGCAAGTATTCTACCTTTGCATTTACTTTATGCAATGGGCATGTGTAATAAAGTTTCAGAATTATATAATCATTATGCCAGATTATTAACTACATTGTTATCGATTATGTATCAAATCTTATATTCATACAAGTTCTTAAATTATCCAATCATTGTTTATCAATACAGTACTATTGCATAATTCAGATATTTATTATGTTCGTTAATTCTTATATAGGGTTAGACAAGTATCCCAACTTGGATTACCATTGTATTTAATTACATGTTGATATATACTTATTGATTTTGAGTATGTATACGATGACTTAAAAGCTGTCTAAGCTATTTAATTTGGCTAGACATAAACTTAAAATAATATTGTTGAGCAAGGTAGAACTTTATTGTATCCAACCAGGTTGTTTTGGTTTGGATTCCCGACTAAGTATGAACATCCCGAACATGGAAAAACTTTTGTGCACCTAAGGTGGATAGAATGAATGATAATATTGTTCTAGCATGTAGTATTGATCAATACAGGGCATAACGGGCTGATCACCCCCCCGTGCCCGTAAGTTATGACGGTTACAGATGAAGTTCTGTTTAACCTTTTCGAAAATACAAAACACTGTTCATAGTCTGTTGACAAATCTCCTGTTATAGTAAGTACGTAGTTTCAAAAATTTGATATAGATGTGATATATTGTTATTGTTGGTTCAACTTACTTCACAACTGTTGATTTGTTGTAGAAGTGTCATTCAAACAAAACATTTAATTCTTTTAGCTAATTTATATATTTGTTATTACTTACTGGGCAATCAAATGCTCATTCTTGCTTTAAATTTAAATGTTTTCAGCTAAGTATGATCAACTTGATGGATCAGGTAAGAACAAGGGGAAAGGAAAGCTGTTCGAATGAGTTTATATTATTCTGTGTAATAATTAGAGTTTATTAAGACAATGATACTTATTATCTATGATGTAATGAATGTTTAAAGGTCTCGTACCTGGGATTTAGACTTTGATATATGTAAATTAAGTTTGATATTTATATTATTGTTATTATTATTAGTATTATTCTGCTCATAGAAATAGTTTCGTTGTAAGACCCCAACTTTTATAAATAAAGATGTATTTTCTATAAATATCATTTTTGAATATTATAGAGTTATTTTGATATAATGTTATAGTTGTGGGTAATATTTATAAATTTTGCAAAGTACGCAAGTTGTTATATAATATTCGATTGGTCGGGGAATATTCGTTTTAACAGGAAATATTCGTACAACGGCACAATCATTGGTGGACCCCACAACGAAATTATTGTCGGATTGAGAAAACGACAAAAATATTTTATTAAAAATAACGGCAGAAGTTTTACCATTGACACTGTTGAACTACTCGGTAGTAAAAGTACAGTAGCACGTGTGGTTGTATAGTAGCACAAGGTATTGATTATTAATGTTTATGTGAGAAGTCACTCAGTTTGATTCAATTATTATCAGTTAATAATATGAATTATTTAGCGATAATGAAGTTTTGTTTTATTCGTATTATTAACGTAATAAAACAGAAACATATTTTTATATAAAACAGAATACTTTATTAAAGTTATTCTATAAATAGAATATATTATATTTTATTTAAAAGATTTTTCTTTAAATATGGACCGTCAGATTAAAGTAATCAATCTGGACCGTTCATGGATTAGTTACTATACATTCTATTTTTCTATAAATAGCAGCTCATTCCTTCATTATTTCTTACGAATTCACTAAACTCTAGAGAGAGAAACTATAGAGAGAGAGAGAAGAAAAGTATTCTGCTACTTTACTACTTCCTTATTCCAGTTCTTCTTTAAAACGGTAAGGGGTGTTCTTTTTTTTATTCATGAAGAGAACTGTTGTTATTCCATTTCTTATTATTCTGTTAGAATAACCTGTATACGCGGTCTTCCCTATACTTGGTGACATTCTTCTATTATTCTGTTGGAACATCCTGTATGTGTGTTTTACACCGGACCTGGTTTCGTTTTTATTATTATTCTGTTGGAACATCCTGTCTGTGTGTTTTACACCGGACCTGGTTCCGTTTTTATTATTATTCTGTTGGAACGTCCTGTCTGTGTGTTTTACACCGGACCTGGTTCCATCTTGTTATTATTCTGTTGGAACATCCTGTCTGTGTGTTTTACACCGGACCTGGTTCCATTATTTATTATTCTGTCGGGATATCCTGTCTGTGTGTTTTACACCGGACCTGGTTCTATTATTTATTATTCTGTTGGAATAACCTATTTGTGCGGTCTATCGCATGCATGGTGATTTCTTTTGTTATTCCATTCTTTATTATACTCAGTTGGTTAAGTTTTAACTTCTATACTTCATGAAATTAGTGGAATATCCTTGATAATTGCGTTTCATCCAGTATCTTTTCATGAAAATATTCTTTTAAGCATTCTTAAATTTTACTCCACAAAGCAGTATCATGTTGACAATTTGGACGTTGTTAATTCTTGGATAAATTAATTCTTGAACTTGTTTTTATTGAATTCTTATATCATTGTCATCGTCCTCATGTTTATAAAATGTTGAAAGTCATCTGTGGCTTGTAGTGCATAGATGGACTTGGTATGATTATGACCAGGGATTATTCGGTTTAATCATGACCGTAATGTTACAAATGATGTGGTAAAAGTCCTCATTGGCCCGTAGTGCATTGATGGACAGTTGTTGGCATGATCATGACCATTAATGAATACACGAATATCCTTGGTCGTAGTGCAGGGGTGATTCGATGATGTGGAATATTTTATTAAGCTGAGTCCCAGCGATAACAGTGTTGAAAAACCTTATAAATCATAGAAGATAGTAGATTTTATTCTTTACTTGACTCTTTTAATGGATTGCTTGTTCCGCTGCAGTTATACTTGATGTTCGTTATATTTTATCAGTTTAACACTGTTGAAGGCTAATGATAATTTATTCTGCATTATCTTAGTCATAATATTTCTTACTGGGCTAGTCGAGCTCACCCTTTCTTTCACTGTTCTCTTCGGGAAATGAGAATATAACTGGGACGAGTCGGGGAACGGAGTGATGGACCAAATGAAAGTATTAGTAGTCCTCACTATTCTATTAAATAGTGTGACAATAATTGTAATGAGGACTCCTTTTGAGTTTGTATAGTCTCTAGTAGACAATAATTATATTCAAACTCACAGTTATGTTTTGTCGTATTGTACACGACAATTGTATTAGTAAGTTGTATTTGTATTCTGTACCATATATCTGACGACCCAAAATGGGTGATGTATACCTAATTTTGGGGGCGTCACAATCGTGAAGCACCAAGTTCAGGTTTCAAGTACCTAAATTTGGGGGCGTCACAGGTTGGTATCAAAGCTTTAGGGTTAGAAACCTTAGGTGGGATAGACCTTAGGCTATATCCTTAGGACAGAGAGAAACGTTAAAAATATAAATAACTCATATAAAGTTTAAAAGGAGATGAATTGAATAAATTCATCGTTAAATAATATAAAAGATAACTTGTATAAAATTATAATTGCTGTGTGTATATACTATGTGCTAATCAGGATAATTTGTGTGTAGATGTCGGGTGGAAAAGAATTAGGATACCCTCAGAGGGAACCAATATCAAAGCCAATAGCTGAAATAGAGGCTCATATTGCAAGCAACCTTGATGAGGTGGTGGTATTGGAAAACGTAGTACTAAATCTGGAAATGGTGGAATTAACAGATAGTGATTCGAATAGCGAAGTTAGAGCTGATCAAGCATCAACAGAAGTGCAGAATATGAGGAACCAGGTTTCTTCTCTGGAAAAGTTATGAGAAATAGAAAGGCTATTAAATAGTCAGTTGCGAAAAGCGTTAATGGAAACTATGGAGGAACAAGATAAGCTTAAAATCCAAATTGATCAAATGGGAGCCAGAAGCAGCAAATCGTGCACAACTCCAGACAAGAAGGGGAAAAGAAAGATGAAAGACCATGACTTAGAAAATAAGTAGGATTAGTAGTTGATTATATATGTTTGATAATGTACGTGTGTAATGTAATATTCCCAACTTTTGTGTAAGTTATTGCAGTAATTCCTGACTTTTGTGGTCAAAAAGGGACAGTAGTATGTGCTATGTTATGTAAAGTACTTGGAATTAATGAATATGAATCTATATTTGATTAATGGAATAAGTTTTGTATAAAACTTTGTGTTACATGTTAAACTTATACAATAAGGTTAAGAATGTAAGTTAAATTTATGATTTTATGTAATCAGATAATGCTGCCAAGACGTCGAACACGAAATCAAAGGGCAAAAGAATCTGTCAACAACGCTGAGGGACAACAGCAAGACCTGATGCAAAACTTTTTGAACATGGTAGCTCAAGCTATGCAGCAGGGAATACCAGCCGTAGGGAACCAACCAGAAAATTGCTTGGCAAAATTTAAAGACTTCAAGGCAGTAGGACCACTAGAATTCAGGGGATCAGCTGACCCTATAGAAGCCCAGACATGGATTAACGAGATAGAAAAGGCATTCATAATTGCTAGGGTAGATGGAGGGCAAAAGACCTCTTTTGCCACCTATATGATGAATGGGGAGGCGAACTTTTGGTGGAAAGCAAATCAAGCGAGGGCAGTAGAAGGAGTAGTTACTTGGGCTAGGTTTAAGACTTTATTTTTCGAAAACTACCTTTTAGCTAGCATGCAGGCTAGGATGGAGTTAAAGCAGGATAACATGACTGTTGCGGAGTATGCCGCAAAGTTTAGTGAATTGGCTAGGTTCGCTCCGCATCAAGTTGATACGGAGGCTAGGAAGGCAAGAAGGTTTGAGCTGGGATTAAAACCCTGACTCTACAACAAGGTGGCAGTGTTGCAGATTAATACTTTTACAACGCTCATGGAAAAGGCTATCATAGCAGAGGAGGGGAGTGAGGCCATGAGCCTCTATAACAAGGAGAAGAAGAACAAAGGCAAGGCATGAGGAGCTGTGAATGTGGAAGCTAATAGTGGTAATAGGGGTGAAAAGAGAAAAGGAAATTATTTTGGGAATGTTCAGGTAAAATAAGGTGTGAAGAAACACACTGTGCAGTGTAAGAATTGCGGGAAGAATCACTCTGGTGAGTGTCTGAAGGGTAAGTTTGTATGTTACAAGTGAGGGCAAGAGGGCCATATCTCTCCCAACTGCCCCAACAAAAGGATGAACAGTGGGTATTTTCTATATGGATCGACTGAACATAAGGTGAATGATTGTCCAAAGAGAATAATGGAGGCGGGTAGTGTAACCACGGAAAAAGGCAGCGGGACTCCGGTGATCGCAAGACCGACTTCAACCAACAAACCAATAAAAGCCACCGCGAGAGTCTTCAACATGACGGTCCAGGATACTGTGGTAGCTGGAAATGGAGCTCCATGTATTATTCGAATAACTTTTATATTTTCATATATATATGACGCTCCTTATATATAGTAAATTATTTTATAAAGAAAATTTGAAGGAGGAATTTGAGTTCTTTTAGAAATCAAATTTCCGTATAATCAGACAGACATGCTTTAGGTTGAATGGTTAAAGATTTGTTCGATCAATTATGATCGAGATCTATTTGTAATGATTGTGTATGCTATGTACCCTTGTATGTATGAGTTTTAAAACGGTGATTCCGAGGACGGAATCTTTATAAGGGAGGGTGAATGTAATAACCCGATATTTTCTATTTAAATAAATAAGAAATATTGCATATAATTTTTTTATTATTATTATTAATGATGGTAATATGTGTCATGTAATGCGTATGTAAATATGTGATAAATAAAATTTATTTATTACGTGAATAATTTCAAATAATTTTATTTTAGAATTATTGATCATTATAAATTATATACTTATAATAATTAATTTTATAGTGGAAATGTCTTTATTAATTATTTTTCATGAAAATATGTTTTTTATATTATTTAAATAATATATGAAATAATTATTAGAATTATTATAATTACTATTTTATTATATGAATTTTAGTTCAGATTATTAAGTTAATTATTTTAACTTAATTATTAATGTTGTATATGAAAGATAAATCAGATATGAAATCCAAACCCTAAATTTAGATTTTTGTTCAAGGGATGAGAATAATAGTATAATATAATTAATATTTTAATTTTTCAGTGCTATAAATATATACTATATATGTTTAGACTGATAATAGTTAGTCAATTATGGTGTATCACGACAAACCCTTGTATTACTGTCATAAACCATAATTGGAAACTCAAAACTGGAGTTTAAGATCGGTCAGAAGTTGTATTATGTGAATTATGTTGCATATTATACAATTTATGTTAATTAGGAAAAACCTAATTTATATTTGAAAAACCATAAATTAAATTAGAAATCCTAATTTGCTAATTAGGAACCCTAATTGCAAAAATTAGAAATCCTAATTATTATTTTAGTAAATTATACTATTAATTAGGAAACCCTAATTGTTAATTTAGGAACCCTAATAAGATTAAGGAACCCTAATTTTCTATTAAAAATCTTAATTTTAATTAGTGTGTTTTAATTAAAATTTTATTACACTTTAATTTTAATTTTTCAAACCCTAGAAATTATTTGGAAAACTTAAGATTTAAAATGTAGTGATTAAACCCTAGATTCAAGTACCTTGGACAAGAATATCCTTGAGATTATAAGTAAAATTACCATTTTACCCTTTTTTGTCCCATTTGTGAATTATTGATTTGCATATCTTATCAAATCTTGCAGCCACCCTAGTCTACCTACCTAGGATCTATAACACTAGCACGTGATCAGCCTTTGCAAGCAATCAAATACATTGCACCAATTGATTTGCTAGATTCAAGAGAGAGAAAGTGCACATTTAACCTAATTAGATCACTTATATTCTCTCATGCTCAAACCCACAAAATTCTAGTGTTAGATCAGTCACAAATCAAGCCCCACGAACACCAATATCAAATCAGAATCAAAGAAATCAGAATTGGATCATAAAGAGGTAAACCCTAATCTAGAAATTTGACTTTTTATCTTGTGTTAGATGTTATGATTTAATGTTAAAACATGTTGTTTGTAGTCTATTTAAGTGATCTGGGTTGCTAGAAGTTAGATCCATAACATCTAGAGGCTCGGATTTGTCATTTTTCAAAATCTGGAAAAATTTTACTTTATGTTCTGACAACGAATGTCAGAGGTTGTAGATTCTTTGATGTTTAATATTTTTGTTAGTTTATGGTTTGGGTCTATAGTCTGATATGAGGTCTTTCATCTGAAAGAGAAAGTAGTGTCATTGGATGCCTAGATCGAAAGTTATTGATGGTCAAAGGTCGTTGACCGACCATGACCGAGTATGATTCTGGGCAACCCAGAAAGCTTTTTCAGCGTCTGACAATGTTTTGGAAGGCTTAGATCTGTCAGTTTATAAATTATTTCATGATGTTATAGTATCCAGTTTATAGCCTGTCATATGTAATTTATATTTGTGGCTTTTGATCCTTTAAATAATCAATTGATCAAACTTAGTGGATGGTCAAACCTGGCCCCTCGTTCACGATTTTGATTTCTAGGAATTTCCAAAAAAAAATGAAGAACAGCTTTCTGACCATGTTTGACCATGTCATAGATTGTTATTTTGTTGTTGTTAGACTGAGATCAAGATTTGTTATTGTTCCTTGTCATGTATACTACAAGTATGAACCTTAAAACCACCAAACTCATGATCAGAACATGTTTATAATCGAGCTATAAGATGACCAGTCGAAGTTCTGGGATTCTGGAAAACCCAGAAATCGTCTGACAGGTACTTTGGAAGGCCAGATCTTCTTGTTGTGTTGTGGTATGGCTTAATTGATGGTTGAATATTTTAGTATTGCAACAATACTACAATATCGGTGTCTTAGTTCACCCATTACATGCCCAGGCTAAGAATCATTGATGGTCAAACTCAGAGCCTTGAACACGAAGTTGTCAGTGTTCTTTAGCTCAAGAACACCAACAACGACGCTTAGTGTCGCTAAAGGCCAATAGCGACGGTTTCTAATATTTTTAATTTCTGATTTTCAAGAAAATACTTAAAAATAGAAAATAAATTATAAAAATTACAAAAATAGTTTTAAAAACTATTTTAAATTATGAAAAATAACTTTTAATTATTTGGGATATTTTTCATTAATAAATATAATTATTTTAGTATTAATAATATTTAATTTATTTAATTATTGAAATAAATAAATTAGAGAAAAATAATTTTAATGTTATAAAAATCAATGTAAATAAGAATAAAGTGTTTAAAAATATTTTTGAGTTATATGTGTAACTTTTAATATTTTTGTAATGAATTTTATTAATTAATTAATATTAATGATGATTAAGTTATTTAATAAATGTATTAAATAAATGATGAAAAAATAGAATTAATGATTTAAAATTTTAATAAAAATGATTTAAAGGTTATAAAAATATTTTAAGTTATAAAATATAGCTTTTGATATTTTCTCATGAAAATATATTAATATTTTAATATTAAGGGTATTAGATTTATTTAATATTTATATTAAATAAAGTAATTTATAAATAATTTTAATATTAAAAAAATCATTTTAAATTAAAATAAAATGTTTAAAGATATTTTAAGTTATAAAACATAACTTTATATATTTAAAGGATAATTTCATTAATAACTCAATATTAATGATAATAATGTAATATTAAGGATATTAGATTTATTTAATGATTTATATTAAATAAATAGTTTTAAAATGATTTTATTAATTTAAAAATCATTTAAAAAGGATATAAATGAATTAAAAATAATTTAAGTTATAATTAATGACTTTTAAATATTTGGATAAATAGTACATTAATACTTAAATATTAATGGTAATTATTTAAAATGATTTTAAATGTTTTAAAAATCATTTAAGGGTAATATTAATACTTTAAAAATATTTTAAGTTATTATAAATAACTTTAATATTTTGGCAATAATTTCATTAATAGTTTAAAATTAATTAAATATTAATGATAATAGAATTAATGAATATTTAAATCATTAAATAATGATTTTCGGTGTTTGAAAAATCATGATAAATTATAATAATTATTTAAAAATTATTATAAGGCTATGAAAAGTATTATGACTGATATTTAAAAACTTTAATCGAATATTGAACTACAGAATAGAGTTTTAGACTCGTAAATTACCCGATAAAGCCATTGGTACACAAAAATATTTCAGAAATTGATCTAGACTTGGATAATTTGATTAGATATGTGTCTGTTTGTAACCCAATGACTGTTAAACTTAAGTAACAATGTGATTAGGTTAAGTGTTGACTGCAAATAGCAGTACTATGTGTTATGATAAATTATTCTAATCGAACGAATGATCTTATTAATGATAGGTTTGGGTATAAAAGATAAAACTAAGTTGCGTTATTGTAAGCAGCAGCTCAGGCAAGTTTCCTAAACTTACTCCAATTATTATTGGGCAAGTATCTAAACTATTCTTTACATTATGCAAGTATTCTACCTTTGCATTTACTTTATGCAATGGGCATGTGTAATAAAGTTTCAGAATTATATAATTATTATGCCAGATTATTAACTACATTGTTATCGATTATGTATCAAATCTTATATTCATACAAGTTCTTAAATTATCCAATCATTGTTTATCAATACAGTACTATTGTATAATTCAGATATTTATTATGTTCGTTAATTCTTATATAGGGTTAGACAAGTATCCCAACTTGGATTACCATTGTATTTAATTACATGTTGATATATACTTATTGATTTTGAGTATGTATACGATGACTTAAAAGCTGTCTAAGCTATTTAATTTGGCTAGACATAAACTTAAAATAATATTGTTGAGCAAGGTAGAACTTTATTGTATCCAACCAGATTGTTTTGGTTTGGATTCCCGACTAAGTATGAACATCCCGAACATAGAAAAACTTTTGTGCACCTAAGGTGGATAAAATGAATGATAATATCGTTCTAGCATGTAGTATTGATCAATACAGGGCATAACGGGCTGATCACCCCCCCGTGCCCGTAAGTTATGACGGTTACAGATGAAGTTCTGTTTAACCTTTTCGAAAATACAAAACACTGTTCATAGTCTGTTGACAAATCTCCTATTATAGTAAGTACGTAGTTTCAAAAATTTGATATAGATGTGATATGTTGTTATTGTTGGTTCAACTTACTTCACAACTGTTGATTTGTTGTAGAAGTGTCATTCAAAGAAAACATTTAATTCTTTTAGCTAATTTATATATTTGTTATTACTTGCTGGGCAATCAAATGCTCATTCTTGCTTTAAATTTAAATGTTTTCAGCTAAGTATGATCAACTTGATGGATCAGGTAAGAACAAGGGGAAAGGAAAGCTGTTCGAATGAGTTTATATTATTCTGTGTAATAATTAGAGTTTATTAAGACAATGATACTTATTATCTATGATGTAATGAATGTTTAAAGGTCTCGTACCTGGGATTTAGACTTTGATATATGTAAATTAAGTTTGATATTTATATTATTGTTATTATTATTAGTATTATTCTGCTCATAAAAATAGTATCGTGAAGCACTAAGTTCAGGTTTCAAGTACCTGAATTTGGGGGCATCACAATACATCTTTGGAATGTAGCTGGTGCATTAACTATTTGGTTGTACCTCGAGTATCCATCCAATAGGCAATATTATTCATGTCCAGCTATTCGGTCCAACATATGATCAATGAAGGATTGAGGAAAGTGATCCTTTCTGGTTGCCTTATTCAGCTTCCTATAGTCCATGTAAACCCTCCATCCGGTCACTGTCCTCGTCGGAATTAGTTCATTATCTTCATTCTTAACCACTGTCATTCCACCCTTTTTTCGACAAGCACTGTACTGGACTGACCCATGCACTATCTGAAATCGAGTAATAATTCCCGCATCTAACCACTTAAGTATTTCTTTCTTTACCACTTCTTTTATGATTGGATTTATTCGTCTCTATTGTTCCATTGTTGGCTTTGTGTCCTCTTCCATGAGAATTTTGTGCATGCAGAAGGATGGACTGATTCCCTTTATGTCGACAATTATCCAGCCTATCGCAGACTTGTATTCTCTCAAAATCCTCAACAATTTAATTTCTCGCAATTCGTTAAGCACATATGCAATAATAACAGGTAAAGTTTTTGAATCACCCAAATAAGCATACCTAAGGTGATTAGGAAGTGGTTTGAGGTCAAGAGTAGGTGGGTCCTCAAGTGAAGGTTTCATCTGTGCTGAAGCTCTTTCTTCTATGTGAAGTGGCTCAAACAGAACCTTGAATCTACTAACTCGAGGCAACAAATCCAGCATATGTAAGTAATCCACAAACTCTGGATCATCAAAATCCTCGTTCCCCAGTAGTGTAGTTTCCAACGGATCACTGACCAAATTTTTTACCATATCTTTATTAACTATCCGGTCGATGACATCCACCTGGAAACACTCCTCTTCATCAGTAGGGAACTTCATGGCTTTAATTACATTGAATGTGACTTCCTGGTCTTGAACCCTCATGGTTAATTCCCCTTTCTGAACATCGATGAGGGTCCTACCCGTAGCCAAAAATGGTCTCCCTATGATGATTGGTATGTTCTTATATTCTTCATAATCTAAAATTATGAAATCCACTGGAAAAATAAATTTGTCCACCTTAACCAGAATATCTTTCACAATTCCTCTTGGATAAGTTACCGATCTGTCTGCTAATTACAACGATATGTTTGTAGGCTTCAGAGTTGTTAAACCCAATTCGGTATAAACAGATAATTGTATGAGGTTTACACTTTTTGAAGGCCATGTTACCGATCGTGCAAGGTATGGTGAAACTCCCCGAATCCTTCAACTTTGGAGGTAATTTTCTCTGTAAAATTGTGATGCATTCCTCCGTCAAAGCTACAGTTTTGTAGTCTTCTAACTTTTTCTTCCTTGACAGAATACCTTTCATGAATTTGGCATAACTTGGGCATTTGCTTTAGGGCTTCTGCGAATGGAATATTGATTTGAAGTTTCTTAAAAATTTCCAAAAATTTGGAGAATTGCTTATATAATTTCTAGTTTTGGACCCTTTGCTGAAATGGAGGTGGAGGATACACAACTGGCTTAACATTTGACTTGGTCTTGTTATCTTGTTTTTCCTCACCTTGTTTCCCTTCAACCACTTTGTCTTCATTCTCTTTAACATCCTTCTTAGCTAAATTTTCTATAATTTTCCTTTCAAGATGCTTTCCACTCCTCAAAGTGATTGCTTGACACTTCTCATTATTTCCCTTTGGATTCTTTTATATGTCACTAGGTAGATTCCCTTGCGGCCTGTTATTCAACGCTAAGGCAAGGTGTCCAATATAATTTTCTAAGTTTTTGATGGCCACCGCTTGTGATTTCACCGCCGCCTCATTTCTTGTTATATATTTCAATAAAAGCTCTTCCAAATCTGCCTTTTTCTCTTGTTGTGGAGCTGCTTGTTGTTGCTGATTTTGGAACCCCAGGGGATAAGACGGTCGTTGAGCCTGCTGATTTTTATTATTATTCGATAAAAATTTGGGATGGTTCCTATTACCCGGGTTGTAGGCATTTTAATACATGTTCTGCGGAATCCTATTGTAGCTGCCAACAAACTGTACTGATGTTGGGTTGATGGCACACTGTTCTGTCGGATGTTCTCATGCACATAATTCGTAAACATATGCTACCTGTTGTGGTTGTGCACCTATCAGAGCATCCATTTTCTTTGATAAGGCTGAAATATGTGCCACCAACGCTGTTACCCCGTCTACCTCTAATACCCCAGCTACTTTGGGTTGTGTCATTCTTGTTGTAGGTGTAAGACCCCGAATTTTATGAAATAAAAGTATTCAATTTTTCTTATAATTACTATTCAGTAAATGATTAAATTGATAAAAGTTTAAAGTTATGAGTGAAATATGATTTTTTTTCAAAATAAGCAAGTGGTTATAAAATAATCATTGTTATCGGGGAATATTCGTTTGGTCGTGGAATATTCTTTCTGTCGGGGAATATTCGTACGACGGCGCAGCCATTTGTGGGCCCCATAACAGAATAACTGTCGGGTGAAGAAAACGACAAATTTGAGTTTTTACAAATAACGGCGTAGTTGTTACCATTAACACTGTTGGAATACCCGGTGGTTAAAATACAGTAATACGCGTTATTGCATAGTAGCACACGGTATTGCATAGTATTTTTGAAATTATTGATTCTTACGTAAGAAGGCACTACTCAATAATTGTTACAGTAGTTACTGTTCAATATTTTATTTTATTGATTCAATAATTGTTGCGTTGATATTTTATATTATTGTTGTTTCAATAATTATTGCTGCACAGTATTTTTCTTTATCAGATCAGTAATTCATATTATTTGAATAATATTATTAGATAACATTATTGTCAATGTCTAGAAAGTTCTGTCTAAGGAGAGGTTTGGCCATCTAATTGCGCGCCAGTAAGGAGAAATTCTTATTGGAAAGCCCCCTCTTTCCTGGGAACGGCCTGGTTGTCATAAATGTGATTCTATAATATTATTTCTGAATAATTAATTATTGATTCATATGATAAGAAAATATTTATTTTATGTGGATATAAATGAGGGATATATTTTTGTGGTTAAAAAATGAAGGAGTTAATGTTGAGATTTTTATCCGTATTTTTGTCGGAATGGAGGTATTAAAAATCAGGGTTTTTGAGATATTTTGCGGGGGTTATAATTTTTAATCCGACCGTTGGATCGTGGTAATTTTTGGATATGTTATACATATATAAGTTGAGTATATGCCCACAAATTTTGAACCGTTAAAAATGAACGTATGATTTATTATGAATTTTACGAGATGACTGGTTCAGAAATTGTTGAATTTTCGGAGTTTATCATTTTGGTGGAAAATTCTAGAATTGGTGGGCCCCACTTGTGGTTGGTGAAGAAATGTGCTGAATTATATTTCAAATGTGGTTGGTGGGAATAGTAGCAGGTAAAGCCATCAGGTTGCAGGTCAAACCTACCAAAATTTTCCTATAAATAGAGGGCTAAGTTAGAATTGAAAATCACACCAGAAACATAAGCTTTCTCTCTTTCTCTCTCTATATTATGAAGTATATTTTATGAGTTTTTAGATACTTGGTGAGTTGCTATTCATTAGTGTAAGTTTCCTTCAGCATCATATCCGATATCCAGTCAGAAGTACTGCTCTTTTGAGGTAAGGGATAGTAAGGGATAGTAATAGATTTTAAGGGTTGTTATGATTTTCAGTTTCGTAATTTTTCTGATCTTCAAAAAATCTGAAAAAATTCAAAATGATATTTTGATGAGTTTTCTTGATTGTGTCCAAAAATTGTGATTTTTGGATGTATAGATTGAGAGTTATGAATTTTATGAGAAAAGACTATTTTAGAAGTAACAGCTTATAACTCCTTGTGGTTAACTCCAAAATTGATAAAATTTTTATTGAAAGTATATCTATATAATATCAGTGTACTCTGTGAATTTCGGAATTTTTGGATAAAAGTACAATTTTTGATAAATGTCTAAATATTCGGCTATTTTGGCCATATGAAAAATAGTAAATGACTTTTAAAAATTCTGAGAAAAATATATGTTCACTATGGGACTATATTATACTAAATTCCAGAAAAGAAATATTTTTGGAACTGATTTGGTATTTTTCATGAAAATGTACTAGTTATGAGTAAATGAATTAAATATGTTATGTGAAGTAAGAAAATTGAAAAAATAGGATTTTATAGCTTGAGAATCATATATGAGGTATATGCAGATTTTTGATGAGGGTTTTGGTTATTGGTAATGAAATCTTATGAGTTTGGTATTTTTGAATGATTAAATGCATTATTTAGTAAGTGTAAACAATTTAAATAAATTGTTTATAAGCTTAAGAAATGTTATTCTTTCAATATCATTATACCGAAATATTGGTATGGATTTTATTGTGGAATTTCTACCTTTTTGTGTCGGGATTACTATTCATGAGTTACTATTCACGAATTACTATTCACGAGTTACTATTCACGGGTACTATTCAAGACAAAATTGGTTTCTTTTTTCTAACTAAATTATAGTTGATTTATGAATATTACTCTTGAGATTAAATCTAGATGTTTTGATTATATTGATTTTACTATTATATATAATATTTTTATAACCTTGATGTTGAAACTCTCTTTCACTGGAGTGTAAAGATGGGTAGATTATTGGTATGATCATGACTAGGGTTCTCTTTGGCCTGTAGTGCAAAGTTGAATTGTGACTGGTATGATCATGACCATTGAATTTATAATTGAATATCTTAAGCTTAAGTGCAAAGGTGAATTGATCAACATGGTTATAATTATTGTTTATATAAATTCTAAAATGATTATAATTCTTTGAGATATGAATATATTTGGCCTGTAGTGCAAATATGAACTGTTGATGAATATCTTTGGCCTGTAGTGCAAAGATGATATGTTGTTGAATATCTTTGGCCTGTAGTGCAAAGATGAACTGTTGTTGAATATCTTTGGCCAGTAGTGCAAAGATAAACTGTTGACGAATATCTTTAGCCCGTAGTACAAAGATGAAATTATTAGTATGATTATGAACAAGAATTGTGAATTGGTATAACCATGATCTTTGATGTTTCAGGTAAAGACAAGTGATGAAAATTATCTTTGTCCTGGATGAGAAGAGGAATTTAGAATCATAATTATGATTATGAGTTATTTATATGATTGTGGACCAGAACTGTTGATTGATGTTACAGGGATAAAACATTATTGGTGGATTTTTAATATGGAGAAGATAATAGACTTTTTAGTCTATTTGACTCTTCTAATGGATTGCATGTTCCGCTGCAACTATGGTTGAAATTTTTTATCATCTACCATATGTTCTAAATCTCTGATTTATTATTGATGAAGACTATTGATAATTTAATTATCTTTAGTCATGATATTCTTTACTGAGCTAGTTGTGCTCACCCTTTTACTTCACAATTCCTTTCAGGTAATAAGAGTGTAGCTGGGTCGAGCGAGGGTAACAAGGGAATAGAACGGTGGTCATCATTTAGTAGTTATATTTGGTGAAGAAAATAGGGTGAGGCGAACCCAACGTTGGAAGGGTGTTTTGCCACTATAATACAAGATGTCTAACGACATACAACCTCGTGTCATCATAAGACATGATTGTGCACATCCGCTTGCCGAGTATATCTACAAGCACTACCTATATAATCTTGGTGTTTGTTTGAAGTATAATTCTCAGTTAGATACAGTGGAGATAATGATAAGTCAAGAGAAGACTCACCATTGGGAAGAATATGATAGTAATCTTCTCGTTTTTCTTTGGGGTCTATTGGGTCAACCAAGGATAATTCTGTGGCCATATGATATCTATCATAACCTAGACGCATGGCCTCCCATGTACGAAGGTTTCCTTGAGCACTTCCCAAAGAGTCTAGTTTCTAAAACAGTTTTTGACTGTACCTTTATGTAAGGTACCTTTGTGAGGTGCTGATACATGATGGTGTCCAATGTCACATTTGGTATATATTTGTATCCAAACTCACATCATATGTGTTGTTGTATTTTGCACGACAATTGTTGTAATAAAGTTGTAGTTATTTTCTGTACCATGTATTTGGCGACTCAGAATAGGTTGGATGGAATGGACCTGTTTTGGGGTTGTCACAGGTGGTATCAGAGCTTAGGGATATGATCTCTGGCGGAGATCGGGGAATACAACTAGGAGGGGAGAGATGAGTAAATCCTTCGCTAGTGTGTCCTACCTAAGCTTATTTGTTGGTCAGTCATAATATTGGGATATTATGTGATATGTTAATTTGTTTAATTAACCCTTGTTTTATGGCAGTATTTGAGAATGGCAGCTGAGAATGCTAATAATGGAGTGAATGAGACTGTGGGGATACCTCTAATCACTAACCGTGATAATGTGATGTCAGACGAAGAAAGAATTAGAGATATCCATGTGGTGAGTGAAGAATTGATAGTTACACCCGAGATAGTTGCAGAGGTAACAGCTGAGACTGAAGAAGAAGAGGAAGAAGAAGTACCAGAGGAGAGTTTATTAGAGGTATTATATGATCAAAATGTAGAATTTCAAAATCGTATTGATGAGTTAGAAGAGCAGGAAGAAGAACGACAGGCGGTCGTGGAACAAAAGGATGCAACAATTCAAGCTTGTGTTACCCGAAATGTGATGCTTGAACAGAAGCATTCTTTGGCAGAGTATAAGATGATAAAAATAGAATCTGAGCTGAGAGAAGAAAAAACTGAACGAGTGAGAATAAGTGATGCATGGGCAAAAGCCGCACGACACGTGGATATTGTGGAAAGAGATGTTCGATCTAAGAAGGCTAAAATAGATGATATGAATTTCTCTTTTTGGAAAGCAATTGGGAGAACCCAACATCGAGTTTTGAATTACCCTGTACATAGCGGTCAACCTGAATCCGATATGGATCGAAGATTGATGATTCAGATCATGAATGAGGAGTACGAAGAGGCTGTTGAGGGAAGAATATGTCCTATAGAAAGGTATATTTCAACGGTAATGATGACGCCAAATGCTACTCCAGACAAGTCAAAGCCGAATAGTTCGAGGGATGGCGGTTGTCATGACTTCCCAACAAATGAGGAACCCAAATGAAGTTATCATGGGAGATGAGCAATGGAGAAATCATGATGATCTGAGAGATAGAATCTGAAATAGAAGCAAGGTATTCTCAACTCTTCGAAATATCAGGTACGTAAATTTCAGGGACGAAATTTCATAAGGAGGGGAGATTGTAAGACCCCGAATTTTATGAAATAAAAGTATTCAATTTTTCTTATAATTACTATTCAGTAAATGGTTAAATTGATTAAAGTTTAAAGTTATGAGTGAAATATGATTTTTTTCCAAAATAAGCAAGTGGTTATAAAATAATCATTGTTGTCGGGGAATATTCGTTTGGTCGTGGAATATTCTTTCTGTCGGGGAATATTCGTACGACGGCGCAGCCATTTGTGGGCCCCATAACAGAATAACTGTCGGGTGAAGAAAATGACAAATTTGAGTTTTTACAAATAACGGCGTAGTTGTTACCGTTAACACTGTTGGAATACCCGGTGGTTAAAATACAGTAATACGCGTTATTGCACAGTAGCACACGGTATTGCATAGTATTTTTGAAATTATTGATTCTTACGTAAGAAGGCACTACTCAATAATTGTTACAGTAGTTACTGTTCAATATTTTATTTTATTGATTCAATAATTGTTGCGTTGATATTTTATATTATTGTTGTTTCAATAATTATTGCTGCACAGTATTTTCCTTTATCAGATCAATAATTCATATTATTTGAATAATATTATTAGATAACATTATTGTCAATGTCTAGAAAGTTCTGTCTAAGGAGAGGTTTGGTCATCTAATTGCGCGCCAGTAAGGAGAAATTCTTATTAGAAAGCCCCCTTTTTCCTGGGAATGGCCTGGTTGTCATAAATGTGATTCTATAATATTATTTCTGAATAATTAATTATTGATTCATATGATAAGAAAATATTTATTTTATGTGGATATAAATGAGGGATATATTTTTGTGGTTAAAAAATGAAGGAGTTAATGTTGAGATTTTTATCCGTATTTTTGTCGGAATGGAGGTATTAAAAATCAGGGTTTTTGAGATATTTTGCGGGGGTTATAATTTTTAATCCGACCGTTGGATCGTGGTAATTTTTGGATATGTTATACATATATAAGTTGAGTATATGCCCACAAATTTTGAACCGTTAAAAATGAACGTATGATTTATTATGAATTTTACGAGATGACTGGTTCAGAAATTGTTGAATTTTCGGAGTTTATCATTTTGGTGGAAAATTCTAGAATTGGTGGGCCCCACTTGTGGTTGGTGAAGAAATGTGCTGAATTATATTTCAAATGTGGTGGGTGGGAATAGTAGCAGGTAAAGCCATCAGGTTGCAGGTCAAACCTACCAAAAATTTCCTATAAATAGAGGGCTAAGTTAGAATTGAAAATCACACCAGAAACATAAGCTTTCTCTCTTTCTCTCTCTATATTTTGAAGTATATTTTGTGAATTTTTAGATACTTGGTGAGTTGCTATTCATTAGTGCAAGTTTCCTTCAGCATCATATCCGATATCCAGTCAGAAGTACTGCTCTTTTGAGGTAAGGGATAGTAAGGGATAGTAAGGGATAGTAATGGATTTTAAGGGTTGTTATGATTTTCAGTTTCATAATTTTTCTGATCTTCAAAAAATCTGGAAAGATTCAAAATGATATTTTGATGAGTTTTCTTGATTGTGTCCAAAAATAGTGATTTTTGGATGTATAGATTGAGAGTTATGAATTTTATGAGAAAAGACTATTTTAGAAGTAACAGCTTATAACTCCTTGTGGTTAACTCCAAAATTGATAAAATTTTTATTGAAAGTATATCTATATAATATCAGTGTACTCTGTGAATTTCGGAATTTTTGGATAAAAGTACAATTTTTGATAAATGTCTAAATATTCGACTATTTTGGCCATATGAAAAATAGTAAATGACTTTTAAAAATTCTGAGAAAAATATATGTTCACTATGGGACTATATTATACTAAATTCCAGAAAAGAAATATTTTTGGAACTGATTTGGTATTTTTCATGAAAATGTACTAGTTATGAGTAAATGAATTAAATATGTTATGTGAAGTAAGAAAATTGAAAAAATAGGATTTTATAGCTTGAGAATCATATATGAGGTATATGCAGATTTTTGATGAGGGTTTTGGTTATTGGTAATGAAATCTTATGAGTTTGGTATTTTTGAATGATTAAATGCATTATTTAGTAAGTGTAAACAATTTAAATAAATTGTTTATAAGCTTAAGAAATGTTATTCTTTCAATATCATTATACCGAAATATTGGTATGGATTTTATTGTGGAATTTCTACCTTTTTGTGTCGGGATTACTATTCATGAGTTACTATTCACGAATTACTATTCACGAGTTACTATTCACGGGTACTATTCAAGACAAAATTGGTTTCTTTTTTCTAACTAAATTATAGTTGATTTATGAATATTACTCTTGAGATTAAATCTAGATGTTTTGATTATATTGATTTTACTATTATATATAACATTTTTATAATCCTGATGTTGAAATTCTCTTTCACTGGAGTGTAAAGATGGGTAGATTATTGGTATGATCATGACTAGGGTTCTCTTTGGCCTGTAGTGCAAAGTTGAATTGTGACTGGTATGATAATGACCATTGAATTTATAATTGAATATCTTAAGCTTAAGTGCAAAGGTGAATTGATCAACATGGTTATAATTATTGTTTATATAAATTCTAAAATGATTATAATTCTTTGAGATATGAATATATTTGGCCTGTAGTGCAAATATGAACTGTTGATGAATATCTTTGGCCTGTAATGCAAAGATGATATGTTGTTGAATATCTTTGGCCTGTAGTGCAAAGATGAACTGTTGTTGAATATCTTTGGCCAGTAGTGCAAAGATAAACTGTTGACGAATATCTTTAGCCCGTAGTACAAAGATGAAATTATTAGTATGATTATGAACAAGAATTGTGAATTGGTATAACCATGATCTTTGATGTTTCAGGTAAAGACAAGTGATGAAAATTATCTTTGTCCTGAATGAGAAGAGAAATTTAGAATCATAATTATGATTATGAGTTATTTATATGATTGTGGACCAGAACTGTTGATTGATGTTACAGGGATAAAACATTATTGGTGGATTTTTAACATGGAGAAGATAATAGACTTTATAGTCTATTTGACTCTTCTAATGGATTGCATGTTCCGCTGCAACTATGGTTGAAATTTTTTATCATCTACCATATGTTCTAAATCTCTGATTTATTATTGATGAAGACTATTGATAATTTAATTATCTTTAGTCATGATATTCTTTACTGAGCTAGTTGTGCTCACCCTTTTACTTCACAATTCCTTTCAGGTAATAAGAGTGTAGCTGGGTCGAGCGAGGGTAACAAGGGAATAGAACGGTGGTCATCATTTAGTAGTTATATTTGGTGAAGAAAATAGGGTGAGGCGAACCCAACGTTGGAAGGGTGTTTTGCCACTATAATACAAGATGTCTAACGACATACAACCTCGTGTCATCATAAGACATGATTGTGCACATCCGCTTGCTGAGTATATCTACAAGCACTACCTATATAATCTTGGTGTTTGTTTGAAGTATAATTCTCAGTTAGATACAGTGGAGATAATGATAAGTCAAGAGAAGACTCACCATTGGGAAGAATATGATAGTAATCTTCTCGTTTTTCTTTGGGGTCTATTGGGTCAACCAAGGATAATTCTGTGGCCATATGATATCTATCATAACCTAGACGCATGGCCTCCCATGTACGAAGGTTTCCTTGAGCACTTCCCAAAGATTCTAGTTTCTAAAACAGTTTTTGACTGTACCTTTATGTAAGGTACCTTTGTGAGGTGCTGATACATGATGGTGTCCAATGTCACATTTGGTATATATTTGTATCCAAACTCACAGCATATGTGTTGTTGTATTTTGCACGACAATTGTTGTAATAAAGTTGTAGTTATTTTCTGTACCATGTATTTGGCGACTCAGAATAGGTTGGATGGAATGGACCTGTTTTGGGGTTGTCACAGTAGGTCACTGTTATTTATTAGCTGCCATTGTTTCTATTAGCTCATATGCCTCCTCATAGCTCTTAGCCATAAACGCTCCACCCGAAGCTACATCTATGCTTGTCCTGAGATTCTCATTGAACCCACTATAAAACGTATTCATCTGCAGCCATTTAGGTAGTCAATGATGAGGACACTTTTTGAGTAGTTCCTTGTACCGCTCCTATGCCTCATAAAAAGACTCCCCATGTTGCTGCTCAAACATGGTGATCTCGTTTCTTATCTTTGCAGTTTTTACTGGTAGGAAAATTTTTGCCAAGAACTTCTGGGCGAGGTCGTCCCAAGTAGTTATCGATCCCGGTGGTAGAGAATGTAACCAACTCTTCGCCTTGTCTCGTAGTGTGAACGGGAACAAGCGAAGTTTGACTGCGTCATTTGACACCCCATTATATCTAAAGGTGTCACCGATTTCCAAAAAGCTAACCAAATGCTCATTTGGATCGTCGTTTGCTTGAACTGAGTTCTGAATCAACTGAATAGTCCCAGGCTTGATCTCAAAAGTATTCGCAGCAATCACTGGCCTGGTGATACTCGACTGAAGCTCAGTCACCTTGGGAGTAACATAATCCCTCAGTGTTTTTTGATCTTTTGCGACTATTATTTCTTCCTTCTTAGAGTTCTCAAAGTTTTCCTTTGTATCTTTAATCCACTTACTTAGCCTTTGAAACTGTTTTTCGATATCATCCTCAAAAGGAAGCAAGTCTGGCTTCTTAGATCGAGTTTGCATAAAATAACTCAAAGAATCTGAAATAGGAAAGAACAAAACAAAAGAAAAATTGTTTAAGTAAAACCAAACTAATTGAACTGATATTGAAAAAATATTAAAATCACTACTATCCCCGGCAACGGTGCCAAAAACTTATTGGTGTAAACTCTAATTACACTCAGCATGCAAGTGCACGTGATCAACAGGTAATACAGTGATAAGCTGAGTATCGTTCCCACAAAGAAAAGTAAGAAATTAACTATAACAAGTACCAGTTTTATATTAATCCAAAATTTATTAAACTACCCAAATCAATAATTATAACTAAGAAAAACTAAGAAACTAAAAATACCAATCAATCAACACAACTTAAAAACCTTAATTTCAAGTAAATATTAGAGAATTAGACTTACAACTTCACTTTAAGTCTCACTCCTATTATCACATCTTAATCCAGTTTAATACATTATCCCAGTTTATTAATCAAGAACACTTATGTAACATTAGCCATCTCTCAATGCACTAACACTGTATTAACTTAAATTCATAAATTATATAGAATTAAGCTAAACACCCTAATCAACTAACTCATTATATCTCTATATGAATTAAAATCAAATAAGGATTAAATTCAAGTTCTCTACCTGATTACATGCGATGCTAGGTATATCTATATCCCAACATTCATCAAGATTTCATTCAAACACAGAATTCAAGAACACATGCTATAGTTAC
This sequence comes from Panax notoginseng, assembly GCA_016801055.1. NCBI lineage: Eukaryota > Viridiplantae > Streptophyta > Magnoliopsida > Apiales > Araliaceae > Panax > Panax notoginseng. The sequence continues at coordinate 89,336,210 of CM029020.1, read as the reverse complement.
TAAGTCTAGATTCATACATTATTTCTCGAATCCATACTAAACTGAATTGATAGATTATTAAACTGAATTCAAGGTATGATAATCATCGTTCAACAATAAAGATCCATCATAAGCTTAAAAAGTAAATGTGTTCATCATAAATGAAATAAAAACTAAAATCATTAAAGAATCCATCTTCCTAGTTACAATAACTGAATTAAAGAAGTAGAATAGATACACCTAATTTTTCTTTGCTCCACTTTGTAATCTTCGTGACTCTGACCTTTAATTCTTTCCTCCAATGTCCGTTACTCCAATTAGGGCTCAAGATTGTTAATTGAATGTTGTTGTTATCTCTCTCTTGTTGTGTATGTTATTCCCAGCACAAGTCACGTATTTAGTCCATAAACTGACACCAAATGAAGTCCCAAGCCATTCCAACGTGTTTCCTTCACGCTTCTATAGAAATCTAATTGAACCAAACCTCTTGTTCTTGCCACGTACCCCCACCCTACCGAGGGTTTTTGCTCTATAAAGGTCCGGCCCGGCGTGGGGTCATTCTGTTCCTGCTCAAGTACCCTAGACTCGGCTATGGCTTTCCTTGTATAATGTCCGCCCCGGCGGGGGGTAGTTCTTCATAACCACAATTCTGCTCATTTTGTTGCCACATCCTATTACAACGCCACCTTTATGCCACCAATGCTACGCCATGCCACCTAAACATATAACAAACATAAACAAGTAAAAACGAACATAATTATATAGGATTAACATAGTTTAAGCTAGAATTAGGGGCTGATTCACAGGTATAAAACCTACTCATCACAAGGATCTGACGATAGTAGGGGAAATGTAAGTCATATAAGGCACTGACGCCCCTGAAAACTCTATATCGGTGATAAACCGCCAATCCTTTAATGTCATCATCACCTCGCAATCTAGAAATGGAGTGACTGAGTCTGGTGAAACCATCGCTCAGACAATGCTCTGAGGTAACCCCAAGGACAACGACGGGGGAGGATGGAAAAGAACGCCTCAAAATCCCAAGCATGCACAATCTCTCGGTACTCTAGATGAAGAGTCTGATACAGAGAGTGTATACTGAACCAGTTCCCTCGAGGCTATGTAAAGCCAAAAACCTGCATCACAAATGCAAATCAACATCAGAACCCTTGTTCCTCATCCATAGGAAAAAGGAAGATCAAACACAACTTTACCTCGTTCTCATACAAATAATTCGAGGGGTGGCAACTCAAATCATCCAAGAGCTCTGGATTCGTCACATTTATGGTTGGTAACTTTCTGCAAGGAATAGAAGTAGCAGGAGCAGGAGCCAAAATCGGTACATCCTCCTCTTCATCCTCAACATCCGGTACCTCAACCCGGACATGACGAATCACTGACTTCGTCAATTGACGAGGCTGTTGGGTTGGGTGAAGCCGAGGCACATCAGAAGCTCTCCTCCTCACACCTGAAGAGGTCTTATGGGCGCTACTCCGCTGGTTTGGATCCATATATCTGGATAAAAGTCTCTAAATCACCTCAGAAAGGGTGTGGTAATTCTAAGCTGGAGCTTTTTAAATGCATTTAATGTCTATATGCATGCATTACTTTAACATACGCCTGCAGTAGAGTTAAAAATGCATGTCTATTCAATACCTAGACTCATGAAAAAAATTCACTAGAGTCTCCGTTGTAAAATGGACTATCCACATGTACATATGCATGACTAGGTGGCCATTTAGTAGCACACCAATTCATAGTAATAAACATCCTATATGCACAACAATATCAAAGTCATAATCTATAAGGGTAGTCTAATTACCAAGATTACTTTGCTTTACATCCTTTGCTCATTTGTCCTCAAATATGATAAGAAATAGCAGAAAAATGTGCCCATTTGACTATTTTAAAAGTTAAATGTTATCAGATCAATATGTTCAGCATGGTTAAATACTAACATTTACTATGTTGAATATTTTTTATCAAGTCATATGAGTATGCATATTCACTACTATGTGTTTAGAAGCATTTCATGTGATAACTCATTTTCCAACACACAAAACTGGAAAAGAAGACATGCATACATTACCAGAATAGTGCAGAACACTTGTACGGTGATGGATTTTGCAGAAAATGGCCCGAACTCAGTAGATCTGAAAAAGAAGTCTCGGATTCTATGTGCGACTTTAAACTAAAAATGACTTATGAAAGGGAAAGAAGCCTCAAATAGACCCACGGATGGTTGCGGGTCTACCTGTGACTTTTGTAGGTCCACCTGTGGCTGTCCTAGGTGGGTCCTACCCCTTTTAACTTGATCCAATTTGAGTTGCAAAGGAGGTCCCACAAGCTGAAAAGTTAAATCAGAAAAAAGACGCTACGCGATTAAGCAGAAAAGCCTGAAATCCTGATTTTCAGAAACCAAACTGTAGGTCTACATATCACTCATTGGTGTTCGCCCAAACACAAGGTTCACAAAGCCGATGATCACAGTTGTTGCAAACTACATTTGACAATACCTCATAAAGGTCCGATGCCGTTAACTTGAGGTTGTGATTTCAACTGCAACGATACCTTTCAAACATATCTCGTTAAAATTGAACATTTTATACAAAAGTCAAACCCTTTGTATATAGTTTCAAACGAGCCATAGCATTACTTCCAGACAACTGTACATAGACCTACACACACACATTCAATTAAAAGTTTAAATTAAAAAGTGCGATAACCGTGTCATCACGAAAGTCGGGGCTTGGCAAACACCTTCCCTCCGCTTAATCAAGCCCCCAAACCCTAACAATTTTCATTTTTGCAAACCAGTTAAGTAGTGTCACATCACTGGGTCTTTGTGCAAACCTTTTCTCGGTTGAGTTGGTGTAACCATTTAAAAATACCAACTGGCGACTCTTACAGTCAAATCGTTGACATATACATGTCGGACCTTTCCAAACTTATTTTTTCAAACAAATCTCATCTAACATGAGAACACCAAAAGACAATAATAGAAAGGGTACAAATAAAAATCCCAACATCGACAAGGAGTTAAAGATTAAAACTGACAACATTCCAAAGACTGCTTTCAAAACTCGTTACGGGCATTATAAATTTCTAGTCATATTTTTTGGATTGACTAATGCTCCTGCTTCATGGATATAAAGAACCGAGTATTCATGGAATATTTGGATCATTTTGTGGTTGTCTTTATTAATGACATCCTCATATACTCCAAAAGTCATTAAGATCATTAGCAATACTTGAGGTTTATACTCCAAAAGCTTCATGAAAATAAGTTATATGCCAAGTTAAATAAATGCTAGTTCTGGCTTGAGGAAGTAGCATTCCTTGGACACGTGATATCGAAACATGGAATATCAGTTGACCCGGTGAAGATTGAAGTAATAAAAAGTTGGGAGAAACCTAAGTAACCGAAGTACATAGCTTTCTAGGCTTAACTAGTTATTATTGGAGATTCGTAGAATAATTTTCTCGAATCAACACTCCATTAACTCAGCTGACTCAAAAAGATACAAAATTTGGATGGAACGATGAATGTAAAAAGAGCTTCCAAGAACACAAGAGGAGACTCATCTCAATACATGTTCTGATAACTTGCCTCAAACATCTTCTAACTTTCACTTTTAGTCACAAGTAGAACTTGTACAAGATTAGAAAACTTGCCTCAAACATCTTCTAGCGTTTACTTTTAGTCAATCTTTATATGTCTACATGATATAATTACATTAACATATTAGGTCATATAACAATCGTTACATATTCTCATTAACTTATCTTCTCCTTCTTTCCATTATAATCTATTCGAATCGTAACACTATTAACATTCATTAGGTTATTTATCATTCATTAAGACTTTATAACATTTAAATGTCATAAGGTACCATCATTGTTCAACGTCCAAGTAATTACAACCTATGTAATCCTAAACGTTCGTTCAACATTAATATGATTCATGGAAATCGTTTACATTTTCATAACCTTTAATCAACATTTTATTGCTAAACTTAAGGATTTAATCACCCTTTAGGATGTTACTGCTATGTTTAATTAAAGTACTTAATCAATCTCCAATCGTTCCTTACCTTTTATGTTCATAAAAGCTCTTTAGTGCCAAAATTCTAGGACCGACGCTAAAACGCCGCGACGTCATTCCCCTTTATTTTTGCAGCGCCGTGATAGACATTAATAGAAGTTGAGCTCTGGGGTGGCGTTACAGCATCGCTTACCAAGGCTTGGTAGGTGTTACAGCGCCATGCCATTTCCTTTGAAAAACTCTCTAAGTGTAAAATTTTATATGAATCGCCTACTTTGGAAATTCATAACTTCTTCGTTCTAACTCGGAACGAGTTCATTCTAAAGCCATTTTCTTATAATAACATACTTAGATTTCCTCCAGACAAAGTTTGTTCTAAGTCTGTTATAAATGAGGATTTCCATTAGTTTAAATTTCATCGTTTGTTCATTCATATATTTTTAACGACTTTCATTCGTTCGATCGTAATTTGTTCATCCGATGTCTAACTACGTCCGTTCTTGAGCCTATAACTCTCAAACTTCATGTTCTTAAATATTCTAACAAAACCCTAATTTTTCAGGTTTACTGTCAATATTCCAAATTTGTCCAAAAATCATAGTTAACTATGATTTCAATGGTTAATGTCTTTTACTGAAAACTTCGCCATAACTTCATTATTACAAATTTGTTACTCTGTTCCAAATGGAATAAATACATCAATCAATCATCTAACATCCTAACCAAGTATATAACATCTAACTTATACGCAATGGTTTTAAATTTGTCCATCAACAACAATATTTAAATTTTTCATGTGTTCTTCATTAAGTTCTTAATCATTGATTATGATTTTACTTATTAGGCATTCATTAGTGTTTTAAGTCCACTATTATCCATCCTTATTCCATTAGATCATACATACACCACCATAAACACATCCATACCAATCTAAGAATAAATAAAAATGAAGATTTGTAGTTTAAAGTTATTACATCTTGAAGTTCTTTGTTTGTGAGATGGATTAGCTAGCTTCTTCTTCTTCTTCTCTTGCAAAATTTTGGATTTCTCTCTCTCTCTCTCTCTCTCTTTCCTTTATCTCAATTTTTTCTCAAGTGTTGGTGAATTTTGTGTGAAGGAAAAATGAACTAAGGCTTAGTATATATAGAATTGCAAGGCTTAGGGTGTTTTGGTGTTTTGGATAACTTTCTACCAGTTTACAAGTTGGTCATTTAGGTTATGGTCCCTTATGGTCAAAAACCCCAAGTTTCAAATCTCACATTACATCTCTTCGTCATCCACCATCCATTACAATCCAACCATCAAATTTTTACTATTCCCACTTCCTTAATAATCAAATATCCCACCAAGCTTCTCTTGCAAGCTTGGTGACCCACTTGGGTGACCCATATGGGTTTCCCCATCTCCTTTACCCACCCACGTGATCAATGGTTCGAACCATGGGTTTAGTTCTTGGTTTGGGCTTAATATAAATTCAATTTGGGCCAAACTTTGGGCTTGAATTAACATTTCTTTAGGCCTTGATTAAATTAATCATTGGGCCTTCTTCTTACTTCATTTGGGCTTGCCATAATCAAAGTTCATTAACAAATAGTCAACTTTGACTTTTGTTTACAAAGACTTTGACTTTACGTATTCTTACCATAAAATTCTCGTATTCATTTCGTATAATATTCGTATATACGTCATATTATTCTTCGTATTATACTTGTACAATACATTGTATTATACTAGTATTCTTTCCATATAATTATCATTCTTATTATACTTAATCATTTTTTTCCTTTAAATTTTTACTTTTCCTAACATCTTAAATTTGAGTACGCAGACAAAAAACTGTGTTTTCCATAACTGAATTACTATTTGATAATCCATCCTTCCTCAGAATTCTAACATTACACGTTTCTCAGAAATTCAAAAATAATTCCCGAATAGTTTTGGATGAATAATGTTTTTACGTAAATTCACACTAGTTAATTCTAGCACATAACTAGAATATTACCATCATACCATCATCATAGGTCAGAGAATGACCTTTAAACACATTACACCAAATATATTCACATAATATTATTTTATTTAATATAATCTAATAAAATTTATTTATATTTTATTACGATTTTCTCAGTCGTTACATTCTTCTCCCCTTATAAGGATTATGTCCCTAGAATCACGATACACATTACCCATAACATGAGTTTAATTATTCTTCATCTTTACGTTTGAGTTTTCAGCTTGCTTTAAAAGCATTGTGTTTCCTCCATACTACATTTTTTAAAGGCATATCTTTCCTTTTCAACTCTTACACCTTCTTATCAAATAATAAATTTGAACTTATTTATTTTCTTATCATTATCCAACCTAAATAGGTTCATCATTTATTACATAATCGCATTCTTACTTACACTACAAGAAAAACCCTTAAGTTCGACGGATGTAGTCTCGACAGATTTAAATATGTCGAAATAAGGTTATTTACGACGGAATAATTCATCGAACATAAGTCCCTCGAAATTACCATAAGTACGATGGAAGTCTGTCGATACTAGAATACCCTCATTGGCACAAAGTTTCTCGCGAGTGCGAAACATAAAATCGATGAAATTGAAGTTATTTCCGACGGAATTTACTTCGGAAATAATATAATTCCGAGGGACTTATGTTCGATGAAAATTTCGTCAGAAATAACCTATTAAACCTAATCAAACTTCATCTTTTCCTGTGCCTCATTTCTAATTTCTCATTTCTCTCACCTCACTCTCACACACTCTCTCTCAATACTCTCTGACTCTCTAATCTCTCTCATCTCTCATCTCCCTGGTCACCCATCTCCCTCTAGTCCCATTTCTGCCGGCCACTGTCCATTTTCGGCCGCCACTGCTCATTTTCGGCCACTGCGCCACCAGCTCCGGCCACTACCACCAGCTCCGGCCACGATAGCTCCTAGTTTCTCCTTTCTCTTCCTCCTTTCTCCTCCTCTAATTCAAGGTAAGAAATCCTAAATGATGGTTTGAGATTATTAAATATAGTTTGCAGATTTGAGTTGTTGATTTTACTAAAGTTGTTCATGTGTTACTGATAATAATTTTGGAGTTCTTGTTGTATCAGAAATTGGGATTATATTTTAATTTGCTAAAATTGGGTTTATTTTTATTATGCAATATTTTTTTTTGACTTTAATTATGCAAATTCTTGCATGTTGCTATTAACTGTTTTGCAAATTGGGATTATTTGACTTCAATTCTGCAAATTGTTGCATGTTGCTGAAATTGTGATTTATTTTGTGCGATTAAAATTTTTGTTAGTGTATACAGTGTATTTGTGCAATTACATTGTTTGGGTCATAACCTAATGTGATATATTGTGGATTATATATATGCCAATGTATATATCTTCAAGAATGTGATATTTGATATTTCCGACATAATTTCCAATGGAATATCTGTCAAAAATCTGCAATTGAAAATTTTGTGGTCCCTACAAATATATTTATGTATTATTTAATTAATTTAATATTACATGAAATAAATTTAATTTAATTTAGTTTATTAGACAAAATAAATGTAAAAAATCTATATAATAAAACAGAACACATTTTGAGTCTTTCATTTGACAAAGCACGAGGACGGTTCAGATTGATTATAACTTAATTCTTCCAACTTAATCTAAAGGCTCATATTTCTTCCCGCCCAAATAAAATTTAACAAAATCTTTCTCTCTCATCTCTTCTTCACACATAATAATAATAATAATAATAATAATAATAATAATAATAATAATAATAATATTAATAATTATTATTATAATAATAATAGTAATAATAATAACAATAACAATAATTATAATTAAAATAATTATTATAATAGTAATTATAATCTATATATCTATATAATAAAACAGAACCCATTTTGAATCTTTTATTTGACAAATCACAAGGACTGTTCAGATTGATTATGTGACAACCCGAGAATTTGGACAATTTAATAAATTCTTAAAAGATTGAATAAATGTTAAATAATATACTTAAACAGAAAATAAGTGTATGTATTTGGCATTTTTAAAAGAATTTTAAGGATTTAAAAATTTTTGTTGTGAATTATTCAAGATTAAGTGTATAAGTGTATATGTTCTAAGTATATGGTCAAACATGTGTACAATACGTGGCTAAGGGTCAATGGTTGACCAGATAAATTATGTTAGTGATAAACCCTAAAGTTATATTAAGAACATCGACGTAAAGCTAGAAAACTTTAACGATTCGTAAGAAACCCTTATACCGACTCTGAAAACCCTAATTTCAGTTACGGGAATCCGAAACCCTAATTCGGAATAATAAAACCCTAATTTGGGAATTCCAAGATTAAGTATAAATAAAAAGTGTTATTGATTATAATCTAATTATGGAAAACCTAACAAATTAGTTAGAAAATCCTAATTGCTAAATTAGAAACCCTAATTGTACAATTATGGAAAACCTAATTGCTAATTTAACAATTTTAATTAGGAAACATTAATCCTAATTAGCAAGCCCTAATATGGTTAGGAAATCTTAATATAATTAGGAAATCCTAATTATAATTTAGAAATCTTAATTTTCAATTTTTAACACCTAATTAGAAATCCTAAAAATTTAATTTTTGTAAAACTTTAGTGTTAAACCCTAAGGGTTAAACCCTAAGGGTTGGGACAAAAGACAAGTGTGCCATTAAATTAAAAGCCAAATGACCAATTTACCCTTATTGCATTATTTTGACATAACTTGTAAATCTGGCCATATTTGTAGTAGGTAGCCAACTAAGCTTACTCATGTGCTGAAAATACATACATATCAGCTATATATCATCAACCAACTTCATTACATGTTCATATATATAGATCAAAGAGAGAGAAAGTCTAAAGATAAGCCTTATTTGTTCACTAACTCTCAACCAACTCCTTCTCTCTATAGACCCACGAAAATATTAAGTGATTCAGTCCTTAGTATGATCCATAGCAACTCAAGATCAGATCATGATGATTAGATTCAAGATCAACGCATCAAAGTGGTATAAACCCTAAAATTTCAAAATACTTAAAGATTTGTGTTAATGTTGTTATTTGTTTGTTAGATTTGTGTTAAAGGATGTTATTGAGTGATCTGGGTTGTTATATCTTAGATACAAATCATCTAGATACACAAAAATTAGGTTTTTAGAAACTGATCATGAACCCTAAATTTTTGTCTGACAACCGAATGTCAGGGCTCACACATCTCTCTATGTTAATGGTTAGGTATGTTTTATGTTATAGATTTGTTCTATGCCATGTGTACTATGATCTGGAACTAGAAACATGGTCAGATCATGTATAGATTGCAAGATATAGGCGGTCAAAGTGCGATGATCGAGCACGAAAATTGGATTTCTGGGCAACCTAGAAACCCATAATTTCTGAAACGTTTTTGCATGCCTTTTATCTTACTGATCTTTGATATTTAGGTCATGTTGTTGGTTGGATCTTGTAGACTGACATGTATACTATACATTTAAGCCTTTAGATTACCCAGATCCTTAACAGAATCAAATTTAATGATGGTCAAACATAGGTTGACCAACTGCTCAAGAATATTTTTGGAAAACGCAGAAATGTTCAAGAACATGTATTCTTACATATTTTGGCCAGCCTTAATCTTTCACGTGTGATGATGTTAGATTGAAATAATGACATGTTGTTGTACCCTGACATCAAGACTATATAATTGAACCATTAGATTCTACAAAATAAACATGGAACTTGAAGATTGATAGGCTCAAAGTATGACCTACGAACTGTTCTTCATTTCTGGGTAACCCAGAAATGAAGAACAGCTCTGATAAGTATTTTTGGGGCTTAGATCTTGTTGTTCTGATATGTGTTGCCCATGAAAGTTGTTTAGGGTTGTTGTGTGACATGAAAACTACAACATTAGTGGATAATCAAGCCAAAAAATCAACTAGAACATGAAATTAATTGTGGTCAAACTTAGACCATGGTAACTGCTTATGATGTTTTGGGTTTGGCCAAGAACACCTATAGCGACAGTTTTGTCGCTATAGGTACCCTTTAGTGACAGATAAATTATAAATTAATTATTTTATTAAATAATTAGAGAAAAATAGTTTTTAATTGTTAAAAATACATAATAAATTCCTAAAAATAATTTTAAAGCCTAAAAATGGGTTTTTAATAATTTTGAATATATTCCATTAATATTTAATATTTTTGGAATAATAATGGTATTTAATTTATTTAATTATTATATTAAATAAATTACTTAAAAATAATTATAATTCTTGAAAAATCATTCAAAATTATATTATGGTATAAGAAAATATTTTAAGTTATTTTTAATGACTTTTCATATTTTGTGATGAATTTCATTAATAAATTAATATTAATGATAATTATTTATTTAATAAATATATTAAATAATTTATAGAAAAATAGAATTAATGATTTAAAAATTATATAAAAATAATTTAAAGGTTATAAAAATATTTTAAGTTATAAAATATATCTTTTGATATTTTGTCATGAAAAATATTAATATTTTAATATTAATGACAATTAATTAATAATGGGTTTAATTACTTTAAAATCATTTAAAGGCAATATTTAGGTATTAAAAATACTTTGAAATATTATAAATTATTTATAATATTATGTTATGTATTTTATTAATATTTGATATTAAATAAATATTAATGGTACTAGAATGTTATAGTATTTAAATCATATAAATATGATATTAATGATTGAAAAATCATGATAAATGATATTAATTACTAAAAAATTATTATAAGACTTTAAAAATTATTTTGAGTGATTAATAAATTATCTAAGATAATTGTGTTGTGTTTAGACAGAGTCTTATGAATAATAGGCTCGTGAATTATCCGACTTGGTCGTCGGAATGTCAGAATTGTGCTGGATTCAACTCAAACTGCAATAGTTTGACTTAATACTAGGTCTTATGTGTTGTATAGACTGATAGGGTTATGCATTATGTGTTTAGGTTATTTTATAATTATATATAACAGTATTATACTGTGATGATATTATTCTAATATTTAAAGATCGGTAATATCTATATTAGGTATTTAGACAAAGCTAAATAGATTGCGTAGGAGTAATCAACCGAATAGGCAAGTTCCCTTACTCAATTATTGTGCAAGTTCTCTAACTCGACCTCAAGTTGATATTTTTGAAATATGCTTGTGGTTAATCATTACTGATTATACCATGCCTATGAATTATTGAATCGCACTCTGTGCATATTGTATGTGTTCATCAGGTATGAAAGGCTGATCACATTCATTACCATTCGATCCAAATATAGTTGTTCATGTTTAATGTTTATTCAGCTATGAAAATTTGTTCATGCTAGTTCACAATTATATTTGTGACGCCCCCAAAATAGGTATACAACACCCATTCTGAGTCGCCAAATACATGGTACAAAAAGTAAACTACAACTTCAATAATACAATTGTCGTGCAAAATACGACAACACATACTGTGAGTTTAAATATAAATATTGTCTTCTAGACAATATCCACACTCAAATAAGTCCTCATTACAATTATTCAAACACTATTTTACAGAAATAATGAGGACAACTAAAATATTTTTCTAGAACCATCACTCCATACCCCGACTAGATCCTGCTATGTTCTCACCTCCTGAGAAGAAAAATAGAACAAAAAGGAAAAGGGTGAGCTCAACTAGCCCAGTAAAAAATATTATGACTAAGATAATATACAACAAATTATCATTAGTATTCATCAGAGAAAAATCTGATTGAATATAATCGACAACAAGTTTTAGATCAACAACTGCAGCGGAAACAGAAAACCATTAGAAGAGTCAAGTAGAGAAAGAATTCTACTATCTTCTAAGATTTAAAAGTCCATCATCAATATTTTATCCCTGTAAGATCAATTAATATACATCTTGAATCAAATATTCATCTTTGCACTACAGGCCAAAGATATTCATTTGTAACACTAGTCGGTCATGTTCATCTCAACACCTGTTCATCTTTGCACTACGGCCAAAGATATTCATCAGGTAATCATACATCTTTGCACTACAGGCCAAAGATATTCAGTAATATTATCATTTAGGACTGAGGATGATGAAAAATTATCTTAAAAAAAACGAATCCAGTGAGACAGAAGGACAAATAGTAGGGATTCGTATAACAGTTTATCCAAGATCAATAATACTTCATAATAATCAATTGTGAAGCAAAATTCAAAAATAAAGATCAAACCATGGATACAATCAAAGATAGTAACCATAATAGACATCTTGGACAAAAAGGAAAAATTTTATTTTTCGGTGAATAGTGTCGTATTCGTGAATAGTGCCGTATTCGTGAATAGTGACGTATACGTGAATAGTAACCCCGACACAAAAAGTTCCAAATTTGATAAAAAAAAACTCATATCAATATTTCAGCATAATGATATTGAAAAAAATAATATCATTTAAGAAGAAAATAATATCCCTTACCTCAAAATAACCGTACTTCTGACTGAATATCGGATATGAGGCTAAATGAAACTTGTGCTGAATAGCAACTTTCAAAGTATCTAAATACTCACAAAATACACTCAATAATCTAGAGAGAGAAAGAGAGAAAACTTATGAATTCTGGTGTAATTTTTAATTCTAACTTAGCCCCCTATTTATAGGAAAATGTTAGCACGCCGAAGCAGACTTAACCTGCAACCTGATGGCTTTACCTGCTACTATTCCTACCCACCACATTTGAATAAAAATCTCAGCATATTTCTTCACCAACCAAGAGTGGGGCCCACCAATTCTAGAATTTTCTACCAAAATGATTAACTCCGAAAATTAAACAATTTCTGAACCAGTCATCTCGTAAAATTCATAACAAATCATACGTTCATTTTTAACGATCAAAATTTATGGACATATACTCAACTTATATATGTATAACATATCCAAATATTACCACGATCCAACGGTTGGATTAAAAATTATAACCCTCGCAAAATATCTCAAAAACCCTAATTTGATTTTTAATACCTCCGTTCCGACAAAAATACAGATAAAACACCTCAACATTAACTCCTTCATTTTTAACCACAAAAATATATCCCTCATTTATATCCACATAAAATAAATATTTCCTTATCATATGAATCAATAATTAATTATTCACAAATAATATTACAGAATCACATTTATGACAACCAGACCGTTCCCAGGAAAGAGGGGGCTTTCCAATAAGGATTTCTCCTTACTAGCGCGCAATTAGATGACCAAACCTCTCCTTAGACAGAACTTTCTAGACATTACCAATAATGCTATCTAATTATATTATTTAAATAATATGAATTATTGATCTGATAATGGAAAATACTGTGCAGCAACAATCATTGAAACAACAATAATATAAAATATCAACGCAGCAATTATTGAATCAATAAAATAAAATATTGAACAGTAACTACTGTAACAATTATTGAGTAGTGTCTTCCTTCGTAAGAATCAATAATTCTAAAATACTGTGCAATTCGTGTGCTATCGTGCAACCACGCGTATTACTGTATTTTAACCACCGGGTATTTCAACAGTGTTAATGGTAACAACTACACCGCTATTTATAAAAACTAAATTTTTGTCGTTATCTTCATCCAATCGTTTTCTGTTATGGGGCCCACAAATAGCTGCGCCGTCGTACGAATATTCCCCGACAGAAAGAATATTCCACGACCACATGAATATTCACCGACCAAAAATGAATATTTTATAACCACTTGCTTATTTGAAATATTTGCGCATTTTACCCATAACTAACCACATTAATCAAATCAACCCTTTCTATTTCAAAATAATAAATAGAGGAAATTTAATTTCATTTATTAATAAGTTGTGGTCTTACAATATTGTAGAATTTTAGCCAGCTTATTGTTCAATTCTTCCCATCATCATATATCCTTAATTTATTAAACTTAAACTTGCTGGGCAAACATGTTGTTCACCCTTGCTATATCATGATAAACATTGCAGATTAAGACGAATACGTCAGATACAAGAAAAGTCAAAGATAAGTTCATCTTTGGATTATATGTGCCGCTAAATTTGTAATAGTATTGTATGATAATGACATTGTATGTCAATTAGGTTATGAATTGTGTATTAAGTGAAGGTTTTCGACCTTGGGGATTGGTGTGTAAAGTTTAATGTATAAATAATTTATGTTTATTTCTTCCGCAATAGTTATAGAATTAGTATATCAGATCTGCGGTGATTAGGACCCGGAATCTAGGGACGTCACAGTTGGTATCAAAGCTGTAGGTTATAAACCTATGGTAGGGATACCTTAGACTAATAACCACAGTAATTAGGATAAGAACTAACTCAAATAGAGTTAGTGCGTTGATAAGATTCAAAGACAAATCTCGGCGGGTTATAAAAGATAAGAAGTTACCTAACTCTGATAATAAAGGTGAATAGTAGTGATGAACAGATGGAGTCTAAACGGAGTTACCTAACTCTGATAATAAAGGTGAATAGTAGTGATGAATAGATTGAGTCTAGAAAACTAAAAGTACAGGGATAGGAGATCGTAAAATAAAACGATCATGGTATAGAAATGAATCATAATATATACGATGAGATCATCCCGTGATCTGATAAGATGATAGCATGGAGAAGAATCAATCTAATGATTGAAAAGTTTACATCAAATTGTTGTATGTCAGTTGTACTATGAATTGGTACGAAAAAAAATTCAGGAAAGGACTATGAATACGGATTAAACAAAATTTGTATTCAGAATAGAGTTAAGATTATGCGGGGATTTCAATTGAGGACTCATGTCAGCAGCTGAGTTGTATGATTCCTTGTTATGGGCGTGGAATTATACTTGGTGTAAAAACCACTTAGTTTTTGGTACTGATAATCATTGAAATGTCTGTGTCACGCTATTTTCTATATACTTGTTGAGAAGGTGATTCTTTTCTTAGGTGTATAACATATAAGTAGGGTATAGTTAGAGAATATAAGGTTAAGTACGAATTCTTAAAACTCATACTTATGGTACGTTCGTGACTCATAATTATATGAAATGTTTATCAACCCCTCAGCGAATGGACGCCAAAGGTCTGTCTAGGACAAGTTCTTAAACTCATATGATAGTGGCAAGTCCTGAACTCATAAGTGTGGTATGTTTGACGAACTGGGTAGAATTAAGTGTAAATGGAGAATTGAGAATAATAGGAATAGATAGCAATATTAGGAAATGGATTATTAGTGGAGACTTAGGATTTTCGAATCTCCTAGCTATGCTAGACTTCAAATTTTTTGAGTTAAAGCTAAATACGCACTATGTGCCTTTTGAAAATGAATTTTTATTCTCAGCTTTTGGTAACCATTGTGTATGTGTAGACTTCGGGCCACTGACACATCGTTACCTGTTGGGATGATAAAACTGAATTGCAATGATTTTTGAACGGTTTAAAGTATACTTAGTGTTGAATTCAATCTAAAAATCGTTGTTCCACTATTGTATGATGTGTTATGACAAAGTCACTCGATGACGGCATCCTCAAACGGGCTGTTAACACAGTACATCATCATGACGTCATTTTCAAACTATATTTAAAATTTTAAATTTGCCAATAGGGTTTGGCTATACATAAATATTTCGATTGAAATTGATTATTAATATGAGTCTATATTATTTGTTTCAGCTACACCAACGTTTGTAAAACTCTAAGTGTTCTTTGAAATTTTCCCGAACCAAATTGTTTTGGTATGGATTCCGATAAGACTGAGGTAAGAAAATTTTTGTGCCTATGGTAGTGACGAGAAACAGGAAAAGTTATGTCGACCAGCAGTACTTGGCCAGTACAGGGCATACCGAGCTAATTACCCACTATGTCCGTAAGACCAGAGCGGTTTGCAGATGAATTTCTGTATAACCTTTTCCAAAATGAAAGTTCGTAGTCTATATGACTCTTCAGCATGATTTGAAAAGTTTAACTCTTGTGAGTGATATATTGGGTAGCATGTGATGCTGTGTATGTAAGGTGTAAGGTAAATTTCGGGGACGAAATTCTTAGAGGAAGGGGTGAATGTGACAACCCGAGAATTTGGATAACTTAATAAAATCTTAAAAGATCGAATAAAGGTTAAATAATAGACCTAAATAGAAAATAAGTGTACGGATTTGGCATTTTTGAAGGAATTTTAAGGATTTAAAATTTTTTGTGGTGAATTATTCAGGATTAAGTGTATATATTCTAAGTATATAGTCATACATGTCTACAGTACGTTATTAGGTGTCAAGGGTTGACCAGATAAATTATATCAGTGACAAACCCTAAAGTTATATTAAGAACATCGATGTTTAGTTAAAAAACTTTCACGATTCATAAGAAACCCTTATACCAGCTCTGAAAACCCTAATTTCAGTTTTGGGAATCTGAAACCCTAATTCGAAATAATAAAACCCTAATTTGGGAATTCCAAGGTTAAGTATAAATAATAAGTGTTATTGATTATAATCTAATTAGGAAAACCTAACAAATTAGTTAGAAAATCCTAATTCCTAAATTCGAAACCCTAATTATACAATTATGGAAAACCTAAATTCTAATTTAGCAATTTTAATTAGGAAACATTAATCCTAATTAGCAAGCCCTAATATGGTTAGGAAATCTTAATATAATTAGGATATCCTAATTATAATTTAAAAATCTTAATTTTCTATTTTTAAAACCTAATTAGAAATCCTAAAATTTAATTTGTGTAAACCCTAAGGGTAAAACCCTAAGGGTTGGGACAAAAGACAATTGTGCCATTAAAATTAAAAGTCAAATGACCAATTTATCCTTGTTGCATTATTTTGACATATCTTGTAAATCTTGCCATATTTGTAGTAGGTAACTAACTAAGCTTGCTCATGTGCTGAAAATACATACATATCAGCCAACTTCATTACATGTTCCTTCTCTCTCTAGACCCACGAAAATATTTAGTGATTAAGTCCTTAGTATGTTCCATAGCAAGTCAAGATCAGATCATGATGATCAGATTCAAGATCAAATCATCAAAGTGGTATAAACCCTAAATTTTCAAAATACTTAAAGATTTGTGTTAATGTTGTTAGTTGTTGGTTAGATATGTGTTAAAGGATGTTATTGAGTGATCTAGGTTGTTATAGCTTAGATCCATAACATCTAGATACACGAAAATTAGGTTTTTAGAAACTGATTAAGAACCCTAAATTTTGATCTGACAACAGAATGTCAGGGCTCATAGATCTCTCTGTGTTAATGGTTAGGTGTGTTTTATGTTATAGATTTGTTCTATGCCATGTGTTGTAAGAACCCGAATTTTTAGAAAATATTAAAATAAGAATTTAGTAAATAAAATCTTAAGGCATGAGAAGGGTTCGAATAAGAATATATATATATATATATATATATATATATATATATATATATATATGTGTGTGTGTGTGTGTGTGTGTGTGTGTGTGTGTGTGTGTGTGTATGTGTGTGTGTATGTGTGTGTGTGTTGTGAGGTATGTGGAATGGTGTTGCATGAGATAATATAAACTATGCAATAAGTGATTTCTGTGTTTAATAAATATATTATTATTATATATTTGTTGTTTATTGAAGAGGCGAGTTATTTGAAGTAATGAAGATGGATAGAAATCTATCTATCGATATTAAATAATTTATGTGAAATTATTTTATCATAGTAAGTTGGTGACATTAAATATTTTTTATAATCACCAATTTCTTGAGTATGTACGAGTAAGTATCAAGTTTAAGGCAGTACAACTGTACCCTTTAATGATGGATGTATAGGAGCTGGGCTAAACGATTTCTTCAGAGAGCGGAGGTATATACGAATTAGTAACCGATCTAACTCACTGTGAAAACAGTGTAGACGAGACGGAAACTAATTTGTTGGTTGTTTGTGGGAAACCACTCAGTGTACTATATTGAATACTGTTTAAGACTCGATGTGTGCTAGGTTTAGACTTGTATATATGTACGTTGTTGACGAGAGAAGAAAATCGATATATCTTTAGATAAATATTGGTTAGAGATTTATTGATTAATATTGAGATATGGTTAAATGTATAGAATAAAGAAATTGTGTTAAGACGATCTATAGAAAGAAATGAGAAATGATTATAGTATATTTCTAATATAGGATATTAAAATATAAATTCTAGCATTTGATTATTTTAATAAAAGGGAGGATATTATTTTGATATTGCATATAGATTTGTACGAGGTAATGTGTGGGATTAAGTAATATGGTAAATATGTTAAAACATATTTGCTACATAAGTTGATGGAAACAATTTATCATAATAGGAAATAAACTTATTTTATATATATAGTATGTACATGTGTCGTGCATGTAAATATTTTAATAATACATAGAAATTATATTAAGAGTAATATCTTGAGAAAAATGAGTAAATCGTTTTATTATGATTAGTTCCTATATTTAGAGAAAATATGATAAAAGCATCTTATGTTATGTTATGGCAAAGTACATAATTATGATTATAGTAATGTGGTGGGAAATGAATAAGTAATGCAAATAAGTAATAAGCTTAATGTAAGCTTGTGTGATATGCCTAGTGTGGCAAAGTGATGGAATAAACATTCGTTAAATAATTTAATGAACGAATAATTGAATGAATTAATTTGTATGTGCAATGATTATATATTATATAGTAGCTACATCTATATGATATGAAATGAAGTATGGCACTTCAATGGTAACTATATAATATAGGAAGTATTTGAATACTTATTTATAAAGACTAGTATGTTAGCACTATGTACAAGTGAGATAATAAAATGTAACATGGTACAATAGACCACTTCCATGACCTTGTTATAAGATGTAATGTTGAGAATAATGTTATTTTGTGAGATTATAATATTATAAGCTTATGAGCTATTAATTACTAAGTTCACATAATTATGTCTTGTGTGGCATAACTAGTGAAGTTAAATCGTATGGGGATTTAATGGGAAAATAAATGTGGAGTTAATAAATAATTGATATTAATTCTCATTATGATAATTGGGTATATTTGAGATGATAAATTTTATGGAAAATGATGGGTTGAGAATATCCAACTATTTTATAATTAGCCCAATTAAAATATTTTTTGACATAAACCAATGTACATGGATTATATAATTCTATGTGTAATGTATGAGTGGGTGTATATGTAAGCTCATTTGTGGACAAATATCAAATAAACCTAAGTATGCTAATAATAATATGGAATGCTGAGTTATAGCTTTTGTACCATTTTGTGAGTCTCATCTCATTATCACGTGAAAAGGCCATTAGCCTAGTCTAGCTCGCTTCTTCTTCTCAAACTCATAGCTTCCAAATGATGAAAGGAGTGATGGAGGAAGAGGAAGTTGGTGACCAACTCCTCTATACCCAATAGCTTTTTCCTTCTTCCTTTGGTTTGATTCATGGAGCAAAACCCAAACTTGGTCCATGGTTCTTCTATAAATAGAGACCCCCTTCTTCATTCTTCACATTTAAAATTCTAAAAATTCTAGTGAGTGAGTGGTTGAGAAGTTGGGAAAAATCAGAAATTAAGATTCAAGCTTGGAAATTTAGCTTCAGGAGGTATAATTCTTAAACTATGTTCTTAAATTCATGTTTTGCAAGATTCTGAGAAAAGTGCTAAAATACATGTTTTGAGTTAAAAAGTTTATCGTAGAAGCATGATAAAATGTGCCAATTGATGCTAGACATCGTTAATATGGTTGAGAACAAAATCAACGGAAGTTAAACGAACCAATTTGGTTTATAAATGAATTCGTAGTGAATGAATTCGCTAAACTTTTCAAAACATAAAAAATTAGTATGAACATGAGATTTAGGTCAAGAATTCGGTTAGTGAGGGTTTCTATAAATTGTTATAATTTTAGTATGTTGCAGTGCTATGAATTACGAATCTATAGAATCAAAAATGGACTAATTTGGATATGTATAACTCAAATTATGGAGGTTAGAAAGAAGTTCGGCATGATGGTTCATAACAGGGAATGAAAATTCGAGTTTGCAGCAGCTAGGCCCGCCCCAATGGGTAATTTTTAGGGCAAAACCCCCGCCCCGATGGGGGGGGGGGGGTGGTCTGATTACAGATGCTGAGAAAATCTAATAGAACATGGTTTACTAAAATGGGCATAACGTTTTCATACAAACTCCAATTTAGGAGATTCAAGATGATTCGAAACGAGAAAGAATAGACCTACAACTTTTGTTCTTTTAGTTTTTCAATTTGAGGTCATTAGAATGGGTCAAAATAGTCATCTTTGTGACTGTTATGTATTTGGAGGCAATCGGAGGGCGTCGAGCAAGCACATACACAAGTAAGTTGTTAAGCTTTATTGATTGAAATAAATCATTATGGAACTAAGTTGTTTGAATATGAACGACGTAGATCACGTATCTATAAACTTTAAATATGTGTCGAACACATAGCGAGTCAAGTGTGTGATATATGTATATGAATGCTGATGTCAAGAACGGATGGTTAAGTATACATATACATACTTAGCTATTCTAAGAGTATGATGAGAAAGTGAAATGAAAGTTTTACAAACCTAGTTAGGAAACGATGCAATATTTATTATTATATTAAGAGCATATGAAATGTATGACTGATGGATATGAATCCATGATTATATAACTGTGTAGGAATACACGCAGTGCAGATAAGCTTTAAGCAGTTAAGTCGTAGTTGATAAACTACGAATCAGGCAAGTCTTTCAGTTCCTATTTGATATATGAATTCTATAACTGTTAGTTGAGCTACATTATGTTGTGAGAATGTTGATGTATATATATGAAATGCATATGAGATATGTATGAATTTAAAAGTTGATATTTGATGATATGCTTGTATAGTAAATATCTATGCCTGTTTTGTGAGAAGTAACATGCGTAGTAAATATTAATTGATTATGAATGCATGAACTGAGTATGTTATTATATGCTATGTGCTGCATGAAAACTGTTAGAATTGCTGGGCTGTCGAGCTCAGCCTTGCAAATAACTACTTTTGTAGGTTAAGGGCTCACAGTAAAGATTACGTGCTACATGATTGATAGAGTTCAATAGTATCAAAGGAGATTGATTAATTTATTTAAATATATACTCTTGAACCATGTTTAGGTTCTAGGAGATGTACAAGATAGTAGTTATGATGTGTAATATATGTTAAGTTGTACTATGTTATACATAGAGGAATTCGAATTAAGATGTAAAAATTTATACAGTAATTCAAATAGATTTAATCATAATATAATTTGATTCAAGGTTATGTAATTGATTCAAGTTAAGATATCAATAAAATAATTTTATTTTTTAGGAGATTGAAAAAGTTTAAATTATTCTGCATATTTTAATAACATCGAATATGATATAAGACAGGAATGGTAAATGACCAAAATTAGAAACTGATAAAAGTTTGGGGTCATTATATAGATCCTAGAAATGAAAAGAATTTATGTTCTAAATTGTAATAAGAAAAGTTATATTCATTAAGTTATGAATAAAAGATATAAATAGTTTGACGATAATAGTATTGTGGCAAACCGGATCCGAGGATCGAAGGGATCCGAATTTGGGGGCGTCACAGGTTGGTATCAGAGCTGTAGGTTATAAACTTTAGGTAAGAGTACCTTAGGCTATAACCTAAGAGAGAGAAAGATAAAGATTAAAATATATATATAAGCGCATATTCAAAGAAGATTCTTAGAGTATCTAGAGAATGAGAATTCATAAGTTTACTAACTCTGGTAATAAAAATGTTAAGATGATGTCTATAAGATGAAGATGACAAAGATAATAAGAATGAACTCGAGTGGAATTTAGTTGATAATAGGAAAGAACCCTAAGTTAACTGATGATCATGACGTGATCAGAATGAGCTATGAAGTGATAAATAGTTTGTAACGACTAAGTGTGTATAACTTGATGCTATAAGAGAATGTACTATGAAATGGCACGATATAAACTCACGAGGAGTTGTATATGATGAGATACGAAGAATTTGTATCGAGCAAAGAACAAGTTAAGAGTGAAATAGAGTTAAGAGGGATTTTAATTGAGGACTCATGTCAGCAGCTAAGTTGTATGATTCCTTGTTATGGGCGAGGAATTGTACTTGGTGTAAAAACCACTTAGTTTCTGGCACTGATAATCATTGAAATGTTTGTCACGCTATTTGCTATATACATGTTGAGAAGGTGATTCTTTTCTCATGTGTATAACAGATAGATAGATTATAGTTAGAGAATATAAGGTTAAGTTGCGAGTTCTTAAAACTCATACTTATGGTACGTTCGTGACTCATAATTATATTAAATATTTTTGAATCCCTCAGCGAATGGACGCCTATGGTCTGACTAGGATAATTTCTTAAACTCATATAATTGTGGCAAGTTCCTGAACTTCCAAAGTGTGGTAAGTTTGATTAACTATACTGGGTATAGAAAACTTCTGAGGTAAGAATTAAGAAATTTTGGTATAATAAGCATTGATGGTGTTAGAGATTGATAGAATGAAGCAATGGAGTAAAGATTGAAGTTGATGGTGAAACATGAATTTTCTAAATCTCCTAGCTCTGCTAGATTTTCAAAATTTATTGACTTCGTGTTGATGCTTGCACTTCTATTTTCTTGGAAAACATTGGATCATTTGATTGAACCAATGATATTTAAAAATAATACCATTATTCTTATGTCTATGCTAATTGTTTCGGCTAAGACAAAAATGATTTGAAAATTTTTAAAATGTATTTTTGACAATGTGCATTATTTGATATGGTGTTGAAAATGGTAAACGATGGAGTCATCAATGCAACCGAACTTAGTGTTGGTTGTGATCGAAAGATCATCAGCCCACTATGGTATGATGTAATATGACAAAGTCACATAATGACGGAATTCTCAACATACTACTAATCTGGTACGGTATCATGACGTCATAAAAGAATTTTTTGTTTTCTTTTAAATTATGAAGAAGGTTAATTATATTGGCTAAATTATTTTGATTGATGTCCGAGTTGTTAAAAATCTAAGCTATTTGATTCGACTAGACGGATGTTGAAAAATATTTATGGAGTTCAAGCATTCTTGAGTATTTATACCAAACTAGATTGCTCTGGTGCGGATTCAAATGTTAAAAAGATGAGATGAACAACCCTATAAGGGGACATATTTTTGAAGACAATGGTTCTGAACGTAACGCATATAGTCGTTACAACACACTACGTTGTGGCCCAACCTAGTCTATGCGTGGAGGGTGTTTTCAGTCTTTGTGATTGATAAACACTCTAGGTTACAATGTGAAGGATTTTGTGAAAGTAGTATGTACACAAGCCAATCATGTTTGATGATAAAGTATATACTTTGTAAACAATCTTATTCATTTATTAATAAAAAGTATTAATTTATTAAAGGCTTTTAATTATCTACATGATGCTGTTTTATAATATGTGATAAACCCATAGTTTTAAGCATTACTTTTAGAATAACGAAGATGATCATTTTAATGAGATCTAAATTCTTAGAAAGCTTAAAATATAATAGTTCTCAATCGTTGGATTACTAAATTGGGGATTAGTAAATTCGAATAGATTAGTACATACGTTGCTTGCTCATTGGTTGAGGATGATTGATCTCGTGATCATTTGTGTGGAGACACTAAAGCAAGTATGTAGGTGCTTATTAGAGAATAAGTTCACTGAACGTGGCTCGCTAAGGAATATCTAATGGAGTTTTACTTGCCTGTCAATAGGAATTCCTGTAGTGATAGTAGTACAAGTGATCCTTGGACTTGAGATCATCATAGTATCTTGTGTATGATGAGTTATACTTTGACTTATTCCTTAAGACCCTTAGGCTATATCAAAAGGGTATGCTTGGGTATAATAAGTTGTACATGGAGATAATGTATGATCAATAAAGAATCTACCACTTCTAGTAAAAGAAGAGAAATGTCCTATGTGATTCGATAAATGACAACCAAGTAGTCCTTGGCCAAGGCATAATGAAATTAGAAAGGAGTTTCTAATTTACATTATTTTGTGCATTTAAGAGTCAAAATAGATATAATTCAATAAAATAAGACTTGATAGTAATTCTATGTCTTATATTTAATTGAGACATTGTATAGTGGAAGGATTGAATTGTACGGTAAATATTTACTCAAAGGTTCTTTTATGATTAATGTTGAAATCTATATTATCTGGAAAGTCGTTGATCGCTAGGGAGGCTTATCTCTATCGTAGAATAAATATTATTTATTTAACTAAATTAATAATTTAATTTATTTATTTAAATAAAATTAGAATTATTCTAATTGATTTATTCACAACCGATTTAATATGGAGAACCTAAAGGGTCACACCATAAAAGGAAGAATAATTATTTAAGAAGTTAATGGCATAATCGTAATAATAAGTTAAGTATATTTAATTTAATCTATGGTGATAGAATAAATTAAATAGCTTAATATTTATTATTTAATATTTTAGAAATATTAAATATAAATTAATAAGAGGAGTCTTATTATTATTATTATTACTATTATTATTATTTAATTCATAAAGAAGTTTGGAAATTAATTAATAAAAGTACTCTCATTTATTCTTAATAAGATTAGGAGGCTAATGAATTAAAATTTTAATTAATTATTCGTAATAAGATTAGGAGCCTAATTAATTAAAGGAGTTTAATTAAAATAAAATCCAATTCCTTAATTGTTAAGGAGGGTTGCCCACATCTAAAAATAAGATGAGTCTTATTAAGGGTAGTAGAGTTGTTGTTGACTTTTTCACAACAGACGTGATTCCAATTGTTGGAGAGTACGCTATTTTTCTATGAGAGATAAAAAAAATTAGGGTTTTGCCAAACACCCATCTTCTTGAATCTTTCTTCTTCCTTCGTGGATCACCTCTAGAGGCCAAACACTTGGGTGGCTAACTTTGATCAAAGGAAGGAACAAAACCCGGTAGATTCAAGTTGAAAGCGAAAAAGAATTGGAGGTGAACTTGTACCTGAGGAAGCTCGAAACTTCAAGGGTATGATTATTGTTCTTCATATTTTAGTTTAATTAATAATTGTGCATAAAGGATGATCCGGGTATATGGTTTGTAAAATTTTAAAACTATACTTTTTCCACGTTTCCGCTTATTTTGTGCAATTTGATTGCGTTCATGAATATTACAAACCTAACAGTGTTATCAAAGCCAAACCTTTATGCAAATTATTAATTATTTTAATTTTATATGTATATTGATATGTGTTTAGAACAATTTAATTGGGCATAATTTTGTTGTATAAAATTTATTTTTTTTAAAAAGGCAAAATCCTTATACTGTTTTCCTTTGCAACGATTCACTGTATATATATATATATATATATATATATATATATATATATATATATATATATATATATATAATAATAATAATAATTTTATAATTAAAATAAAAGGTTTATTTTAATATTAAAATAAAAAAGTTTATTTTAATTTTAAAATTGAATTTCATGCTAACTAATTAGAGTTAGAATTGGATTCAATGATAACTAATTGGAGTTGAAATTGGATTTCATGTTTCCTTAAATAAAGGAGTTTATTTAGATATGAAATAAGATTTCATATTATTCAAAATGAAGGAGTTTATTTGTGAATAGAAAAGAGAATCTGTATTTTCTTAAATAAAAGAGTTTATTTAGATATGGAATAAGATTTCATATTATTCAAAATAAAAGAGTTTATTTATAAATATGAAAGAGAATCCGTGCTTCTTTTAATAAAGGAGTTTTTTTTTACTTGAAATTGGATTCCATAATTAATTAAAATAAAGGAGTTTATGTTGATTAAAGATTTTGATTAAAATAAAATAGTTTACTTTATTCAAAATTGAATAAATTAAAATAAAATAGGTTTATTTTGATTTAAATTTAGATTAAAATAAAGGAGTTTATTTTGATTCAAAATTAGATTTTATACTAACTAAATTTGCCTATTAAATGATATCAATATATATATTGAATGTTTATTATTCATGAGATGAATGTTATTTATTGATGCATATGGTTGATGTGTATGATAATAAATGTGATTGATCATGGACTATTGACCAATGTGATCGGATTTTATTTTAGTTAGATGTATGAATGTATGTGTTTTATTAAATTGGGTCTGCGTACTTCGTCTTCTCTAATTTTTCCTTAATGTAAATTCTAACTTCCTTCTATGTACTTCCCCTTGACTGCTGATCAAGGTTCCAATTTATTTTAAATAGTTTTATAATAGGAATAATTAGAATTAATTTTGAAAAATAGGATATCAAGAAGCAAGGTGCGCGTGAAGACCCGTTTGTAATGGAGCCCGAGTTTAAATGTAATAGTTATATTTAAATATTAATTCTTGGACCCCTAGGGTTTGACCTTTTGGTTCACTTGGTGGCTCTAGTGAACCAAACTAGAATAAAAGTCCATAATCAGTCCAGGTAGAATATCGTATTCTATATGTGCATGCTTATACTATATATATTATTTATTATGCAAACATGCTTCACATGTTAATTAATATGACTCGTATTATATATATATATATATATATATATATATATATATATATATATATATATATATATATATATATATGTGTGTGTGTGTGTGTGTGTGTGTGTGTGCGGGTGTGTGTGTGTGTGTGCATGCATGCTAAACAAGATGAGACAGATTAATAACAAACCCCTCAATATTTTATATTAAGTCCTAAGCGTTCAAAGATATTTGAAATATCGAACGTCGCCTTCTAGCATGATAAAAATAATAGAGTATCAATTAATTATAATAAGTTTGTTGTATCTCCACAAGGCTTATCTTAATTATTTGAGATGTTAATTTTATCACATTTGACGCTTAAAAAGAAAATTGAACAATGTTATTTTGTTGTGTCACCACAAGTACAATATTTTTTTTTTTGAATATATAGAGGGCTAGGTTGGACTTAACTTGGATAATTTTGATTCAGATGTGCCACCACTTGATCAAAATAATCTAAGAGGCAAAATACAAGGAGTTGCATAGTTGATATAATTGACAAGAGTTGTCTACATATTTATTTATATATAGTTTGTTGTGTCACCACAAGGCTATATACATTTGAAATGGGATCCTTATTCTCACTAGCAAATATTTAATTAGATTTTGCCGAACTATATAAGTGAGGGTAATATAGTTTGATGAAAATAGTGGGAGATACCAATTTAAAACAAGACCTAATTTATTTTGGTAATTAATAAAAGAATGTATGCTAATATGTTGTTAATTACAAATTCATTTACAGAATTTTACAATGTCTAAAATTACTATCATTGCGTAGCATATTAGACGCTAAATTAGCCGGACCGAATTAAACGGATTGGTTAAGGAAATTGAGAATAGTTCTCACGGCTGAAAAGCTATCTTATGTCCTTAATACGCCTATCCCTACAATGGTTGCAGACAATGCCTCTGAGAAAAAGATTGCTACTTTTAGAAAGTGACAAGATGATGCACAGTTAGCTCAATGCATCATTCTCGCATCCATGAGTAACGTGTTCAGCGTCAGCATGAAACTATAGATGCTCTTACTATATTTCTGCACATCAAGTAGTTGATGGCGATGAAAGTAAGACTAATAGATATCAGATATCTAAGGAGCTCTTCTGATCTAGAATGACCGATGACACTACAGTACAGATAAAAGTCCTTAACATGATCAATTTGATTGAACAATAAGGACAACATGTTTTGTCATGGATGGAGAGTTGAGCCAATATTTGATCTTGCACTCACTCCCAGACTCCTTTCACAATTGTTGTGAATTTTTCATATGAACAAGCTAGATATCAGCCTCGCTGATTTGCTTAACATGTTGAAAAATATTGAGAGTCACTTTCTAACCAAGAAAGACCATGTCTTTTTGGCGGGGCCAAAGGATCTTTTGAAAAGAAGAACAATTCAAAGAAGGTAAATAGAAAGGCAAAAACAAAGGATAATAAGAATAAAACTGATACGGATAGCAAATGAGTTTGCTTCCACTGCAGTAAGCCTGGACACTGGAAAGAAACTGCAAGAAGCATCTTGCTAAGGCTAACCAGAAGATGCTTAGTGAAGTTTCGGTTATAAATATAATTTTGTTCATGATTTAAAATAAATTTTTATTTAAGTTAAGGTTCTACTTGGGTATTGGATACTGACTTTGGTTATCATAAATATAGATTTATGAAGGGACCAAGCAGAAGAAGAATGCAAAACAAAGATAAGTAATCCTATTTGTGAGAAATGAAGCAAATGTTGCTGCATTAGCCATAGGAACTTATAGTTTAGCACTACCTACGGGCAAATCTATTAAGTCAATAAGTTTTTATTGTATTCCAGTTCTCGTTGGAAACATTATTTCTATTTTATTGTTAGACAATGAAATCTTTGGTATTATATTTAAGAACAATTGTTGTTCTATTTATAATAATAATATTTTGTATAGAACTGGAATATTACTTAATGAATTTTGTATACTTGACTTATGTGAAAAATTATTTTGTAAATTGAACAAATTAGTATAAGAAAAGGAGATGATCATTCAAAGAGTTGAATGTATATATTTGTTGAAATACAAGTGTGAATTATTTGAAAGGTTCAAAGAAGTCATAAGTGAAACAAATTGGCAAAGTATTAAGATTCTTTGATTAGATCAAGGAATAAATACTTGTGCAATAAGTTTCTAAATCATCTCAAATGGTTTTCTCATAATAGACGCCTCCTGATACGCAATAATTGATTAATGTATCTGAAAGGAAAAATCGTACCTTGTTGGACATGGTACGGTCCATAATAATTTTACCGACATTCCAATATCCCTCTAGGGTCATGCCCTAGAAATGGCTGCATATCTACGAAATGGTAACCTTAAAATCCAGCCCCAAGACTCCATAAAAGTTATGGACATGGAGGATTCCCAATCTTAAGTATGTTAAGATCAGGGGTTGTCCAACTTATGTGAAAAAGGTTTCAAAGGGATAAGTTTGGGACAAGATTTGACAAGTACAAATTTGTGGGACATCCTAAAGTAAGTTTAGGGTATATATTCTATAATCCTACTTAGCAAAATGTGTTTGTTATGAAACACGCTACCCTCTAAGATAAAGGTGTTTATTATTGAAGGGGTGTTGGGTAAAATCTAATTACGCACAACACGCAAGTATACGTGGTCAACAAGTAATAAAGTGAAAGTAGAGTATCGTTCCCACAGAGAATTATTTAACAAAAATCACCAAGTACTAACCCGTAGCCAACTCAATCTTATTTAAACGAATGAATTTCAAATTATATAAATTAAACTACTATTAAATTCCACTAGTTAAATTAAGATAATGGAGATTTAAGATCACAACTTCACTTATTGCTTCATTTAAGTTAACACACTTCTCATCAATTATTCTCTATCCTGAATTGTTAATCAAGAACACTAAAGCAGATAAAATCACCTCTCGATGCATAATACCCATATTAACGTCAATCCACAATTAAGATAGAAATTCATTAAACACCTTAATCAACTAACCCACTATATCTCTATGTGAATTATAATTTAAGAAGGTTGAAGAATAAGTTCTCTATCCGATTACATGCGGTGTTAAGCATATCTCTACCTTAACACTTATCAAGTTTAAGCTACTAACAAAATCCTGAACACATGCTATCATGATAAGATCTAAATCAATACTTCATCTCTCGAGTTCATATAGATTATCACGGTAATTGATGGCCAATCAATTAAACAATTAAGTCCAAATCAAAATAGACAATCCTCACAATAGAATATAATAATTAATAAAGAAGCATATTAAAATAAACAACACAATAAGATCAATTGTAATCTCAAACAAAGAATTAATTCATGATTATTGAATTAAAACTACGAATCCACACTTGAATAAACAATAAAAGACAAAGATAGAAGAAGATGAGAAGATAGAATCTACTATCTGTAGATTTGATGCTCCCTCATTGCTCCTACTTTGAATCTTAAATGATCTCCAAGTTGCTTCAATCTCCAAATCTAACAAGAACTAGTGTTTTGATCTAATTTACTCTAATCTATTCTTATGGAATCCTCTATCTAGTCTCTCATCTTTCCTAATCCTTGTGATTCTCCTCCTTTTATAAGTCTATTTATATGTCTTTAAGTCCTTTTAGAAGTCTTCTTAGAAGTCCTTGTGTCAATTGGATTGAAACAATCCTTTCCGGACTCAAATTGGACCAAAATTCGCATTTTTGCGCATTTTCTGGGCATACCCCCGTCCCGACGGGGGTCTAGGCTTGTTTTAGGCCCGCCCCGACGGGCTAGGGGCCTGTCTTGTGACTTGCATGCCCACCCCGGCGGTGGTTTTGTGAAGGAAAATTTTCTGCTCTGAAGTCCTTTGGGAAAACGACCATAACTTTTGATCCGGGAAGAGTTACGAGGCCTGCCACCTATCAAATCGAAGATATCGATGAGATCTACAACTTTTAATCTTTAAGATTTTAGAAATAATGGACGGATGAAGGCCAAAATTTTGTTGGAAGTGACAGCTATGCAAATGGCCACCTAAAACAGTGACGCTCGACGTCCGTTGGTACAAATGTCATAACTCTTGCATCCGAACTCCGTTTGAGATGATTCAAGATGTTCCGGAAAGCTAATAAGAAGCTCTACAATGTAATCCAAGTTCCAAACCAAGAACATGAAATAAACATAAAAGCCCAAATGATGTCCGGATTGCTTTTCTTTGCGTTTTCATACCAATTCTTTGCGATTTCAACTCCCAAGTATATAATCTACAAAACGAACACAAAATGCATGAAAAGTAACTAAGAAACATGAGATTAAGCAAATAATTCAAGTAACAAATACCGGAGAAGTAGGTATAAAACCTACTTATCAAATACCCCCAAACTTAAACTTTTGCTTGTCCTCAAGCAAAAACACAAAACAATAATGCAATGCAACTAATCTATATGCCTACTAATCCAGCAGTAATGACAGAAATAAGTCTATTCAACCGGCCTTAGAGAAATCAAGTAAACATGCTAAAACATCATATTAAAACTCATCAATAAACTACCCAATCAATCATCAAATCTTAGACGGTTATCACTAATATAGTGCGTGTGTGCTCCACAACAATGTT
The DNA here is from genome assembly GCA_016801055.1 of Panax notoginseng. Classification (NCBI taxonomy): domain Eukaryota; kingdom Viridiplantae; phylum Streptophyta; class Magnoliopsida; order Apiales; family Araliaceae; genus Panax; species Panax notoginseng. Next base: position 89,304,879 of record CM029020.1, on the reverse strand, counting down.
AACTGATATAAAATCAAATTTAACACATAATAAGTCTCTTCAAAGGAAACATACAGTGTAAACTGAAGAAATTCGAAAACAAGCTGGATCCAACTAAAATTAAACAATTACCAATATCGAGGGCAACATGGGATACTTATGCTTCATTTTTCATTTACGGGGGATTTTTGCTCTTATTTCCCATTTTATTCAATTTTTTTTATATACATATAGCTATGCAATGTCTTATTCCCTTAGGCTTTTCAATGCTACCTTAACGAGCTTTCGACCAACGACTCCCAGACCATTAAGACCTTAGGGCGATAGGTGTAAAGACAATCCCCTCGCGTTTACTTACTTAAGTAACAAAGGCCACAAAACTAGACAAGCATGCCACGATGTTTATTCATACTTTTACTTTTTCTTTTTCTTTTTCTTTTTTTTATAGCTTATATACCCCAAATATTCCCCCAAACTTAGGTTCTTACCTAACTTTCGCCATCAATACTTGTTCTTGTCATTCTTTCATTCAAACTAGCATTATCCTTTAGAATCCCATTATGTATCAATTTAAACTCAATCAATCAACAAGTTGTTTTTACTGTGCTATCCTTATTATACCAGTTTCAAACATGAAAAGATTTAATTCTTAACAAGAAATCACATCAAAGCTCTAATAGTCAGTACTATACTTGTCTACCCAATTCCAATCTCATCATTGGCCAAAATAAACAGTAACTATCCAACAACTGGATTCATGCAAATGAACATAGTAACTAACTAATATTTTTGAAATTTTTTTTATAGACATAAATAAAAACTATTTACAACTACTCTACTATGCAAACTATTATGCACTTACACTACATGAATGCAAACATATAATAATCCTAAACTAAACAAACATGACAACTTATGCAAAACTAAAACAACTACATTAAACATGAAAAATTAAACATGCAAAACTAAACTAATTAACTCCCCCAAACTTAGCAATTACAATGTCCTCATTGTAAGAATATAGCGATAAGTAGAAGAGAACTTCCCTGTAATCAGATAACCGTGAAGTGATGGTGGTGATGGCGGCGACGATCATTTTCCTATCCATTGAACCTCCAATACCTGCAATGAAAAGAGACACTATGGATTAGATTATAAGAGAGCTTAAACTAGTAAAGCATATAAATATAAAAATTCCTGGGTTGCCTCCTAGTTAGCGCTTGATTTATAGTCTTTCAGCCTGACTTTGTCTGGTCAATGCTATCCAATTCCTCTTCGAAAGTTAAGGAACCCTCCATCCATCGAAAATAATATAGCTTTTGGTAGGTTTCCATTTACAATGGCCAATGCATCAAAGTCACCTAGCATGCTCTGATTTGGTATGATCTCAATCAAGAACGTCCTACAGCTAGGTATTTTCTCCATTGTATATGTGATCACTTTAGGGCATGGAAGCTTGTCAGACACAATGGGCTCTTCGTCTATCTTCTCTTTCTCTTCCCACCATGGATTGAAAATTGTACTCACTCTTATGTCAACAAGAGCTTTGTCGACGACATGACTACCAAGTGGGCATGATTTTACAAATCTGACTGACTCTTTAATCTTTGGTGGAGACCCATTTAGATCTTCGTCGACCTCTATTTCATTATCCCCAATTGTCTCCACACTTTTGATATCTTGTGGCTCATCCAGTCGTAGATTTGGTTCGGGTTCTCCGTCAATTTTGGAATCCTCGTCATAACACCAATTATTTTGAGGGCAGTTGTTCAAGGCTTTGAACATTTGATCTATCTGATTCTGCAGATTGTGACGTGATATCTCTTGATTCTGATATGACCGCTCTTGATTTATCCTCCTCTCCTCATTTGATGTTATGAACTTGGACAACAATTCCTCCAACTTTGACTTTTCTTCTTTTAATGGAGGTTGATAAGAGAAATCCGGCGTGTATGTTGGATCTGGAATACAGTATTGGTCTTGATAGTTGTAGCTCCATGAAGAATCCGAGTGATACCCCCAAACTTGATCATAATTATCATATGCATAATGATTGAGGTAGTTACCACCATACTGTACGGGCCCAAGATTGATGGTGCATTGATTACTCAGGTGATTGCCAGCACAATAGTCACAAATAACTACAATCCTTCGACTCCTTTGGGCTGCAAAAACGTCCAACTTCCTCAAAAGTTCTTCAATCTGTGCTGACATTGTGGAAAGTGTCGCGAGTCTGTCAATCTCCGCTCCCCTTGGCTGAGTCATTCTTGCCATCCTTTGACTCCGTTGGGCTCGAATAACCTCCAACGTCTTTGAAGTTGCCTCAATTTGTATTGGCTCTATATAAGATGTATTAAGTCCATCAATCCCTATTTCCCTTGGTTGAGTCATGTTCGTGTAGGACCATTGATACACAAAGTCATCCATGGTACCTGAAAAGAGAGAAATATAGGAAGAGAATTAAAAATAAAAATAAAAAATGCTTAAATTAAGACTAATTTGATTGAAATTAATATTGGCAAAGAGATATTAAACTAATTCCCCGGCAGCGACGCCAAAAACTTGTTGGGTAAAATCTAATTACGCACAACACGCAAGTATACGTGGTCAACAAGTAATAAAGTGAAAATAGAGTATCGTTCCCGCAGAGAATTATTTAACAAAAATCACCAAGTACTAACCCGTAACCAACTCAATCTTATTTAAACGAATAAATTTCAAATTATATAAATTAAACTACTATTAAATTCCACTAGTTACATTAAGATAATGGAGATTTAAGATCACAACTTAACTTATTGCTTCATTTAAGTTAACACACTTCTCATCAATTATTCTCTATCTTGAATTGTTAATCAAGAACACTAAAACAGATAAAACCACCTCTCGATGAATAATACCCATATTAACGTCAATCCACAATTAAGATAGAAATTTGTTAAACACCTTAATCAACTAACCCACTATATCTCTATGTGAATTATAATTAAAGAAGGTTGAAGAATAAGTTCTCTATCCGATTACCTGCGGTGTCAAATATATCTCTACCATAACACTCATCAAGTTTAAGCTACTAACAAAATCCTGAACACATGCTATCATGATAAGATCTAAATCAATACTTCATCTCTCGAGTTCATATAGATTATCACGGTAATTGATGGCCAATTAATTAAACAATTAAGTCCAAATCAAAATAGACAATTCTCACAATAGAATATAATAATTGATAGAGAAGCATATTAAAATAAATTACACAATAAGATCCATTGTAATCTCAAACAAAGAATTAATTCATGATTATTGAATTATAACTAAGAATTCACACTTGAATAAATAATAAAAGACCAAGATAGAAGAAGATGAGAAGATAGAATCTATTGTCTGTAGATTTGAACCTCCCTCCTTGCTTCTACTTTGAATCTTCAATGGTCTCCAAGTTGCTTCAATCTCCAAATCTAAGAAGAACTAATATTTTGATCTAATTTACTCTAATCTATTCTAATGGAATGCTCTACCTAGTCTCTCATCTTTCCTAATCCTTGTGATTCTCCTCCTTTTATAAGTCTATTTATATGTCTTTAAATCCTCTTAGAAGTCTTCTTGGAAGTCCTTGTGTCAATCGGATCGAAACAATCCTTTCTGGACTCAAATTGGACCAAAATTCGCATTTTCGCGCATTTCCTGGGCATACCCCCACCCCGGCAGGGGTCTAGGCTTGTTTTAGGCCCGCCCTGGCGGGCTAGGGGCCTGTCTTGTGACTTGCATGCCCACCCCGGTGGTGGTTTTGTGAAGGAAAATTTTTTACTCTGACGTCCTTTGGGAAAACGACCATAACTTTTGATCCAGGAAGGGTTACTAGGCCTGCCAACTATCAAATCGAAGATATCGACGAGATCTACAACTTTCAATCTTTAAGATTTTAGAAATAACGGATGGATGAAGGTTAAAATTTGGCTGGAAGTGACTGCTATGCAAATGGCCACCCAAAACAGTGACGTTCGACGTCCGTTGGTACAAATGTCATAACTCTTGCATCCGAACTTCGATTGGGATGATTCAAGATGTTCCGAAAAGCTAATAAGAAGCTCTACAATGTAATCCAAGTTATAACCCAAGAACATGAAATAAACATAAAAGCCCAAATGATGTCCGGATTGCTTTTCTTTGCGTTTTTATACTAATTCTTTGCGATTTCAACTCCCAAGCATATAATCTACAAAATGAACACAAAATGCATGAAAAGTAACTAAGAAACATGAGATTAAGCAAATAATTCAAGTAACAGATATTGGATAAATAGGTATAAAACCTACTTATCAAGGGGCTAGTGGAAGGATAATAGATCTTGAAGAGTTCAAGAACCACAAAACACTATAAGTCAAATAAGAGGAACCCGTAAATAGACCTATTGTACCACAACCGAATCGTAAATCTAGAATAGTACTGAAGATACCTAGGAGGTATGGATTCATCATAGATGATGATGATGATGAGGTACACATCATAGAAGATGATGATCCAGTTACATACGATGAGGTAAGAGTTTTAGACACTCAGCGAAATGGATTGAAGCAAGCTTCTCAAAAATGGAACATTTGTTTTGATAAGATAATCAAAAGAGTTTGATTTTATCAAAAATAAGAATGAACCTAGTGTGTACAAAAGGGTCAATGGGAGCATCGTGATATTCCTAGTATTATATGTCGATATACTACGGATAAGGAGTGACATGCCAATGCTAGAATCAGTAAAGATAAAGTTATCTAAACATTCATCCATGAATGATTTGGGAAGAGCATTTAATTGGGGATACAAATTTATATAGATAGATTTAAGAGGATGCTCGACTTAACCTAAGGAACGTATATTCATTTGATGCTAAAGTCGTTTAGCATGGCAAACTCTAAGAGATGTCTCATGTTGATGAGCCATGAAATGTATCTCTCTTAATAGTTCCCAAAGACTCCGAAAAAGAGAGATCGCATGAGTAACTATCATGTATGCAACGAAATGTACGATACCTGATGTTGATCAGTCATATTCTAGAGAAGTTCACTATGAGTCAGTGAAAAATATTTTAAAGTACTTAACTGGCACTAAGGATGTGATCATATTTATGGTGGGTCTGAATTAAAACTAGAGGGCTTAACAGACTCGAGTTTTTTTAAACAAATCGAGCTGAAAGAAAATCCACTTTAAGGTAAAGCGTTACCTTGAACGGTGGTCCAGTGAATTGGAAAGGTTTCAACCAGCAAAGAGTTGCTGGTTTAGTTATAAAGATAAAGTATATAGCTATAAATGAAGCTACAAGTTGATTGTTTGGATGAAAAGTTCATTAAAGAACTAGGAATAGTTCCTAAGTCTCATCTTGGATCTAAACATGCGTTGCAACACTTTCATTTGATTAAAGAATCATTGAAAGATGAGAAATCACTATAGAGATAGTGGACTCTCAAGAACAACATTACATATCCATTTACTCAAGCTTATCCAACAGCAGGATAATCGTCAGTTAGAGAAGAAGGGTATGAGATACCATGGCGATTGACTTTAGTGTAAGTAGGAGATTGAAAGTAGTATGCACACAAGCCATTCATGTTTGATGATAAAGCATATACTTTGTAAACAATCTTATTCATTTATTAATAAAAAATATTAATTTATTAAAGGCTTTTAATTATCTACATGATGTTATTTTATAATATATGATAAATCTATAGTTTTAAGCAATGCTTTTAGAATAATGCTGATGATCATTCTAATGAGATCTAAAATCTTAGAAAGCTTAAAACTAAAATAGTTCCCAATCGTTGGATTACTAAATTGGGGATTAGTAAATTCGGATAGATTTGTACATACGTTGCTTGCTCATTGGATGAGGATGATTGATCTCATGATCATTTGTGTGGAGACACTAAAGCAAGTATGTAGGTGCTTATTAGAGAATAAGTTCACTGAACGTGGCTCGCTAAGGAATACCTAATGGAGTTTTGCTTGCCTGTCAATAGGAATTTCTGTAGTGATAGTAGTACAAGTGATCATTGGACTTGAGATCATTATAGTATCTTGTGTATGATGAGTTATACCTTGACTTATTCCTTAAGACCCTTAGGATATATCAAAGGGTATGCTTGGGTATAATAAGTTGTACATAGAGATAATATATGATCAATAAAGAATCTACCACTTCTAGTAAAAGAAGAGAAATATCCTATGCGATTCGATAAATGACAACCTAGTAGTCCTTGGCCAAGGAAGAATGCAATTAAAAAGGAGTTTCTAATTTGTATTATTTGGTGTTGTGCATTTAAGAGTCAAAATATATATAATTAAATAAAATAAGACTTGACAGTAATTTCATGTCTTATATTTAATTGGGACATTGTATGATGGAAGGATTGAATTGTACGGTAACTATTTACTCAAAGGTACTTTTATGATTAATGTTGAAATCTATATTATCTAGAAAGTCGTTGATCGCTAGGGAGGCTTATCCCTATTGTAGAATAAATATTATTTATTTAAAAAAATTAATAATTTGATTTATTTATTTAAATAAGATTAGAATTATTCTAATTGATTTATTCACAACCGATTTAATATGGAGAACCTAAAGGGTCACACCATAAAAGGAAGAATAATTATTTAAAAAGTTAATGACATAATCGTAATAATAAGTTAAGTATAATTAATTTAATCTATGTTGATAGAATAAATTAAATAGCTTAATATTTATTATTTAATAGTTTAGAAATATTAAATATAAATTAATAAGAGGAGTCTTATTATTATTATTATTTCTATTATTATTATTTAATTCCTAAAGAAGTTTGGAAATTAATTAATAAAAGTACTCTCATTTATTCCTAATAAGATTAGGAGGCTAATTAATTAAAATTTTAATTAATTATTCCTAATAAGATTAGGAGCCTAATTAATTAAAGGATTTTAATTAAAATAAAATCAAATTCCTTAATTGTTAAGGACAGTTGCTCACATCTAAAAATAAGATGAGTCTTATTAAGGGTAGTAGAGTTGTTGTTGACTTTTTCACAACAGACGTGATTCCAATTGTTGGAGAGTATGCTATTTTTCTATGAGAGATAGAAAAACTAGGGTTTTGCCAAATACCCATCTTCTTGAATCTTTCTTCTTCCTTGGTGGATCACCTCTAGAGGCCAAACACTTGGGTGGCTAACTTTAATCAAAGGAAGGAACCAAACCCGGTGGATTCAAGTTGAACGCGAAAGAGAATTGGAGGTGAACTTGTACCTGAGGAAGCTCAAAACTTCAATTGTATGATTCTTGTTCTTCATATTTTTATTTAATTAATAATTGTGCATAAAGGATGATCCGGTTTATGGTTTGTAAAATTTTAAAACTATACTCTTTCCACGTTTCCGTTTATTTTGTGCAATTTGATTGCGTTCATGAATATTACAAACCTATCATTTTGTTGAAGCATTTGTAAACCTAGAGAAGATTTCATGGTCTTGTGACCCCTCAGCATAATTTGGAATCTAAGATTATTCGTACTACTTTCCGATTATTAAAAAATCGTGGAAGATTCTTATTCTTTAGAAGGAGGAATGTAGTAAGTAGAATGTTCGTTAGAAAGAAGAACGTGGTAGAATGCAAGTTAGCAAGTTAGAATAAAACTTTCGAAAAATGAATGGATAAAAATTTTCAAAAGAATATGTAATATTCGAAATAGAACCGTGTAGAGGAGGTTTCGGTGATTCCAAGGACGGAATCCTTATGAGGAGAGGATGTAAGAACCCGAATTTTCAGAAAATATTAAAATAAGAATTTAGTAAATAAAATTCTTAAGGCATGAGAAGGGTTCAAATAAGAATATATATATGTGTTGTGAGGTATGTGGAATGGTGTTGCATGAGGTAATATAAACTATGCAATAAGTGATTTTTATGTTTAATAAATATATTATTATTATATATTTGTTGTTTATTGAAGAGGCGAGTTATTTGAAGTAAAGAAGATGGATAGAAATCTATCTATCAATATTAAATAATTTATGTGAAATTATTTTATCATAGTAAGTTGGTGACATTAAATATTTTTGATAATCACTAATTTATTGAGTATGTACGAGTAAGTATCAAGTCTAAGGCAGTACAACCGTACCCTTTAATGGTGGATGTATAGGAGCTGGGCTAAACGATTCCTTCAGAGAGCGGAGATATATAGGAATAAGTAACCGATCTAACTCACTGTGAAAATAGTGTAGACGAGACGAAAACTGATTTATTGGTTATTTGTGGGAAACCACTCAGTGTACTATATTGAATACTATTAAAAACTCGATGTGTACTAGGTTTAGACTTGTATATATGCATGTTGTTGACGAGAGAAGAAAATTGATATATCTTTAGATAAATATTGGTTAGAGATTTAATTATTAATATTGAGATATGATTAAATGTATAGATTAAAGAAATTGTGTTAAGACAATCTATAGAAAGAAAAGATAAATGATTATAGTATATTTCTAATATAGGATATTAAAATATAAATTCTAGCATTTGATTATTTTAATAAAAGGGGGGATATTATTTTGATATTACCTTATATAGCTTTGTACGAGGTAATGTGTGGGATTAAGTAATATGGTAAATATATTAAAACATATTCGCTATATAAGTTGATGGAAACAATTTATCATAATAGGAAATAAACTTATTTTTTATATATAGTGTGTACGTGTGTCGTGCATATAAATATTTTAATAATACATAGATATTATATTAAGAGTAATATCTTGAGAAAATGTGTAAATCGTTTTATTATGATTAGTTCCTATATTTACAAAAAACATGATAAAAATATCTTATGTTATGTTATGGCGAAGTACATAATTATGATTATAGTAATGTGGTGGGAAATGAATAAGTAATGCAAATAATTATTAAGCTTAATGTAAGCTTGTGTGATATGCCTAGTGTGGCAAAGAGATGGAATAAACATTCATTAAATAATTTAATGAATGAATAATTGAAGGAATTAATTTGTATGTGCAATGATTATATATTATATAGTAGCTACATCTATATGATATGAAATGAAGTGTGACACTTCAATGGTAACTATATAATATAGGAAGTATTTGAATACTTATGTATAAAGACTAGCATATTAGCGCTATGTACAAGTGAGATAATAAATTGTAACATGGTGCAATAGACCACTTCCATAACCATGTTATAAGATGTAATGTTGAGAATAATGTTATTTTGTGAGATTATATTACTATAAGCTTGTGAGCTATTAATTACTAAGTTCACATAATTATGTCTTGTATGGCATAACTAGTGAAGTTAAATCAAATGAGGATTTAATGGGAAAATAAATGAGGAGTTAATAAATAATTGATATTAATTATCATTATGATAATTGGGTATATTTGAGATGATAAATTTTATGAAAAATGATGGGTTGAGAATATCCAACTAACTTATAATTAGCCCAATTAAAATATTATTTAAAATAAACCAATGTACATAGATTATATAATTCTATGTGTAAAGTATGAGTTATTGTATATGTCTGCTCATTTGTGGATAAATATCAAATAAACCTAAGTATGCTAATAATAATATGGAATGTTGAGTTATAGCTTTTGTCCCATTTTGTGAGTCACATCTCATTATCACGTGAAAAAGCCATTGGCCTAGTCTAGCTTACTTCTTCTTCTCAAAATCATAGCTTGCAAATGATGAAAGGAGTGATGGAGGAAGAGGAAGTTGCTGAACAACAACCCCTCTATACCCAATAGCTTCTTCCTTCTTCCTTCGGTTTGATTCGTGGAGCAAAACCCAAACTTGGTCCATGGTTCTTCTATAAATAGAGACCCACTTCTTCATTCTTCACATTTGAAAATTTTGAGAATTCTAGTGAGTGAGTGGTTGAGAAGTTGGGAGAAATCATAAGTTAAGATTCAAGCTTGGCAATTTAGCTTCAAGCGGTATAATTCTTAAACTGTGTTCTTAAATTCAAGTTTTGCAAGATTCTTAGAAAAATGCTAAAATACATATTTTGAGTAGAAAAGTTTATGGTAGAAGAATGATAGAATGTGTAAATTGATTCTAGAAATTGTTAATATTGTTGAAAACGAAATCAACAGAAGTTAAACGAACCAATTTGGTTTATAAACGAATTCATAGTGAATGAATTCGCTAAACTTTTCAAAACATAAAAATTTAGTATGAACATGAGATTTGGGTCAAGAATTAGGTTAGTTAGGGTTTATGTAAATTGTTATAATTCTAGTATATTGTAGTGCTTTGAGTTACGAATCCATAGAATTGAAAACGGACTAATTTGGATATGTATAACTCAAATTATGAAGCTTAGAAAGAAGTTTAGCATGATGGTTCATAACAGGGAATGAAATTTCGAGTTTGCAGCAACTAGGCCCGCCCCAATGGGCATAACATTTTCATACGAACTCCGATTGAGGATATTCAAATTGATCCGGAACGAGAAAGAATAGACCTACAACTTTTGTTCTTTATATTTTTCAATTTGAGGTAGATAGAATGGGTCAAAACAGTCATCTTTGTGACTGTTATGTATTTGGAGGCAATCAGAGGGCGTCGAGCGAGCACATACGCAAGTATTGTGCTCCCGACGATGGAATATGCTATTATAAGTGATAAAACATAAATATGCATGACAATAGACATGTCATATAGCTAATATTTCTTTACTCATAATGGAATGCTTTAACATGATTTTTTAAAAGAAAACTTAATATTTTTGAGAAATAGAAGTTGATGAATTTGGTGTCCTTTGAGTTTTGACCTTGGACCCTATGTACGTATATCAATGGACATCAAATGTAGTTTTAAAGTTACCTTGCATAAACTAGATTGATATAGCTTGGTTTAGAGTGTTTTGAAAGAAAAACTTGAAGTTTTGAAAATGAAACTTGACGAACTTTGTGGCTTTTAAGTTTCGACTGTGGGAACATGTGATTGTGGCCTAGTTATGTGCGTGGATGGATAAGGAATGTAATTTCAAGATATATTGCACATAAAAGGTTGTCAAGCTCAGTTTATAATGTGTTTTAAAGAGAAATTTAAATGTTTTAGAAACTAAATTGAATTAGCATTGTATTACTTGTATTATGACCTTATAAGCAAGCATGATATAGTTGTCTATGCCTTTGAACATGAATGATATGTGCACTCAACTAGTTAAGCATGACATAAGTTATTTAAGCATGTTTTAAAAGAATGAACTATGTTATGTGTATGTAAATGAGATAGATACATGTGAGCATACTAGTAGAGGCTTATTAGTCCAATATATGGTTTAAAAGCTTATAACATTGAATCTTGTTAAAGTAAGTTGTTAAGCTTTATTGATTGAAATAAATCATTATGGAACTAAGTTGTTTGAATATGAACGACGTAGATCACGTATCTATAAACTTTAAATATGTGTCGAACACATAGCGAGTCAAGTGTGTGATATATGTATATGAATGTTGATGTCAAGAACGGATGGTTAAGTATAGCTATACATACTTACCTATTCTAAGAGTATGATAAGAAAGTGAAATAAAGGTTTTACAAACCTAGTTAAGAAACGATGCAATATTTATTATTATGTTAAGAGCATATGAAATGTATGACTTATGGATATGAATCCATGATTATATAACTGTGTAGGAAGACACGCAGCGCAGATAAGATCTAAGCAGTTAATTCGTAGTTGATAAAATATGAATCAGGCAAGTCTTTCAGTTCCTATTTGATATATAAATTCTATAACTGTTAGTTGAGCTACATTGTACTGTGAGAATGCTGATGTATATATATATATATGAAATGCATATGAGATATGTATGAATTTGAAAGTTGATCTTTGATGATATGCTTGTGAAGTAAATATCTATGTCTGTTATGTGAGAAGTAACATGCGTAGTAAATATTAATTGATTATGAATGCATGAACTGAGTATTTTATTATATGTTATGTCCTGCATGAAAACTGTTAGAATTGCTGGGCTATCGAGCTCACCCTTACAAATAACCACTTTTGCAGGTTAAGGACTCACGGTAAAGATTACGTGCTATATGATTGATAGAGTTCAATAGTATCAAAGGAGATTAATTCATTTATTTAAATATATACTTTTGAACCATGTTTAGGTTCTAGGAGATGTACAAGATAATAGTTATAATGTGTAATACATGTTAAGTTGTACTATGTTATACATAAAGGAATTCTAATCGAGATGTAAAAGTTTATACAGTAATTCGAATAGATTGAATTATAATATAATTTGATTTAAGGTTATAGAATTGATTCAAGTTAAGATATCAATAAAAGATTTATTTTTTTTAGGAGTATGAAAAAGTTTAAATTATTTCGTATATTTTTATAACATCGAATGTGATATAAGAAAGAAATGGTAAATGACCAAGATTAGAAACTGATAAAAGTTTGGAGTCATTAAATATATCCTAGAAATGGAAATAATTTATGTTCTAAATTGTAATAAGCAAAGTTATATTCATTAAGTTATGAATAAAAGATATAAGTAGTTTGACGATAATAGTATCTTGGCAGACTGGATCTGAGGATCGAAGGGATCCGAATTTGGGGCCGTCACAGGTTGGTATCAGAGCTATAGGTTATAAATTTTAGGTAAGAGTACCTTAGGCTATAACCTAAGAGAGAGAAAGATAAAGATTAAAATATATATAAATGAAGATTCAAAGAAGAATCTTGAAGTATCTAGAGACTGAGAATTCATGAGTTTCCTAACTCTGGTGAAAAAAAATATTAAGATGATTTCTATAAGATGAAGATGACAGAGATAATAAGAATGAACTCGAGTGGAGTTTAGTTGATAATGGGAAAGAACCCTAAGTTAACCGATGATTACGACATGATCAGAATGAGCTATGAAGTGATAAATAGTTTGTAACGACTAAGTGTGTATAGCTTGATGCTATAAGAGAATGTACTATGAAATGGTACGATATGAACTCATGAGGAATTGTATATGATGAGATACGAAGAATTCGTATTGAGCAAAGAGCAAGTTAAGAGTGAAATAGAGTTAAGTGAGATTTCAATTGAGGACCCATGTAAGTAGCTGAGTTGTATGATTTCTTATTATGGGTGGGGAATTGTACTTGGTGTAAAAATCACTTAGTTTTTGGCACTGATAATCATTGAAATGTCTGTGTCGCGCTATTTGCTATATACCTTTTGAGAATGTGATTCTTTTCTCATGTGTATAACAAATAGATATGTTATAGTTAGAGAATATAAGGTTAAGTTGCGAGTTCTTAAAACTCATACTTATGGTACGTTCGTGACTCATAATTATATAAAATATTTTTGAACCCCTCAGCGAATGGACGCCTATGGTTTGACTAGGATAAGTTCTTAAACTCATATAATTGTGGCAAGTTCCTGAACTTCCAAAGTGTGGTAAGTTTGATGAACTATACTGGGTATAGAAAACTTCTGAGGTAAGAATTAAGAAATTTTGGTGTTATAAGCATTGATGGTGTTAGAGATTGATAGAATGAAGCAATGGAGTAAAGATTGAAGTTGATGGAGAAACATAAATTTTCTAAATCTTCTAGCTCTGCTGGATTTTCAAAATTTATTGACTTCGTGCTGATGTTTGCACTTCTATTTTCTTGAAAAACTTTGGATCATGTGATTGAACCAATGATGTTTAAAAATAATGCCATTATTCTTATGTCTATGCTAATTGTTTCGACTAAGACAAAAATGATTTGAAAATTTTCAAAATGTATTTGTGACCATGTGCATCATTTGATATGGTGTTGAAAATGGTAAACGATGGAGTCATCAATGTAGTCGAACCTAGTGTTGGTTGTGATCAAAAGATCGTCAGCCCATTATGGTATGATATAATATGATAATGTCACATAATGACGTAATCCTCAATGTTCTACTAATCTGGTACGGTATCATGACGTCATAAAAGAATTTTTAGTTTTCTTTTAAATTATGAAGAAGGTCAATTAAGTTAGCTAAATTATTTCGATTGATGTCCGAGTTGTTAAAAGTCTAAGCTATTTGATAAATGGATGTTGAAAAATATTTATGGAATTCAAGCATTCTTGAGTATTTATGCCAAACCAGATTGCTCTGGTGCGGATTTACATGTTGAAAAGCTGAGGTGAACAACCCTATAAGGGGACATGTTTTCGAAGACAATGGTTCTGAACGTAACGTATATAGTCATTACAACACACTACTTTGTGGCCCAACGTAGTGGTACAATAGACTAAGCTCCTAGCGTACGCGTGGAGGGTGTTTTCAGTCTTTGTGATTGATAAACACTCTAGTTTGTAGTGTAAAGGATTTTGTTGAAGCGTTTGTAAACCTAAAGAAGAGTTCACGTTCTTGTGACCCCTCAGCATAATTTGGAATCTAAGATTATTCATACTACTTCCCGATTATTGAAAAATTGTGGAAGATTCTTATTCTTCAGAAGGATGAATGTAGTAAGTAGAATGTTCCTTAGAAAGGAGAATGTGGTAGAATGCAAGTGAGCAAGTTAGAATAAAACTTCCGAAAAATGAATTGATAAAATTATTCAAAAGAATATGTAATATTCGGAATAGCACCGAGTAGAGGAGGTTTCAGTTATTCCGAGGACGGAATTCTTATAAGGGGGAGAGGGTGTAAGAACCCAAATTTTAAAAAAATATTAAAATAAGAATTTAGTAAATAAAATTTTTAAGGCATAAGAAGGGTTCGAATAAGAATATATATATATATATATATATATATATATATATATATATATATATGTGTGTGTGTGTGTGTGTGTGTGTGTGTGTGTGTGTGTGTGTGTGTGTGTGTGTTATGAGGTATGTGGAATGGTGTTGCATGAGGTAATATAAACTATGCAATAAGTGATTTCTGTGTTTAATAAATAAATTATTATTATATATTTGTTTTTTATTGAAGAGGCGAGTTATTTGAAGTAAAGAAGATGGATAGAAATCAATCTATCGATATTAAATAACTTATGTGAAATTATTTTATCATAGTAAGTTGGTGACATTAAATATTTTTGATAATCACCAATTTCTTGAGTATGTACGAGTAAGTATCAAGTCTAAGGCAGTACAACTGTACCCTTTAATGGTGGATGTATAAGAGTCGGGCTAAACGATTCCTTCAGCGAGCGGAGGTATATACGAATTAGTAACCGATCTAACTCACTGTGAAAACTGTGCAGACGAGACGGAAACTAATTTGTTTGTTGTTTGTGGAAAACTACTTAGTGTACTATATTAAATACAATTAAAGACTCGATGTGTACTAGATTTAGACTTGTATATATGTACGTTGTTGACGAGAGAAGAAAATCGATATATCTTTAGATAATTATTGGTTAGAGATTTATTGATTAATATTGAGAGATGGTTAAATGTATAGATTAAAGAAATTGTGTTAAGACAATCTATAGAAAGAAAAGAGAAATGATTATAGTATATTTCTAATATAGGATATTAAAATATAAATTCTTGCATTTGATTATTTTAATAAAAGGGGGGATATTATTTTGATATTACCATATATAGCTTTGTACGAGGTAATTTGTGGGATTAAGTAATATGGTAAATATAGTAAAACATATTTGCTATATAAGTTGATGAAAACAATTTATCATAATAGAAAATAAACTTATTTTCTATATATAGTGTGTACGTATGTCGTGCATGTAAATATTTTAATAATACATAGATATTATATTAAGAGTAATATCTTGAGAAAATGAGTAAATAGTTTTATTATGATTAGTTCATATAGTTAGAGAAAACATGATAAAAACATCTTATGTTATGTTATGGCGAAGTACATAATTATGATTATAGTAATGTAGTGGGAAATGAATATGTAATGCGAATAAGTAATAAGCTTAATGTAAGATTGTGTGATATGCCTAGTGTGGCAAAGTGATGGAATAAACAATCATTAAATAATTTAATGAATGAATAATTGAAGGAATTAATTTGTATATACAATGATTATATATTATATAGTAGCTACAACTATATGACATGAAATGAAGTGTGACACTTCAATGGTAACTATATAATATAGGAAGTATTTGAATACTTATGTATAAAGACTAGTATGTTAGCACTATGTACAAGTGAGATAATAAAATATAACATGGTGCAATAGACCACTTCCATTACCATGTTATAAGATGTAATGTTGAGAATAATGTTATTTTGTGATATTATATTATTATAAGCTTGTGAGTTATTAATTACTAAGTTCACATAATTATGTCTTGTGTGGCATAACTAGTGAAGTTAAATCAAATGGGGATTTAATGGAAAATAAATGAAGAGTTAATAAATAATTGATATTAATTATCATTATGATAATTGGGTATATTTGAGACGATAAATTTTATGAAAAATGATGGGTTGAAAATATCCAACTATTTTATAATTAGCTCAATTAAAATATTATTTGAAATAAACCAATATACATAGATTATATAATTCTATGTGTAATGTATGAGTGGGTGTATATGTATGCTCATTTGTGGACAAATATCAAATAAACCTAAGTTTGTTAATAGTAATATGGAATGTTGAGTTATAGCTTTTATCCCATTTTGTGAGTCTCATCTCATTATCACGTGAAAAGACCATTGGCCTAGTCTAGCTTGCTTCTTCTTCTCAAACTCATAGCTTCCAAATGATGAAGGGAGTGATGGAGGAAGAGGAAGTTGGAGATGTGACACCCCCAAATCCTGGTTACTTTTGACCCCCGAGTTTGGTGCTCACGATCCATAATATAAATAACATTTAACTACCCATTAATTTTTAAATAGGAACATACACTCATTAACTGATATAGTTAATACATTACCCTAGGTTCTCTAACCTTGACATTACAAACATACCCTTTAGTTATACAAAAAGGGTTCACAAATGCAACATAATAATAATGTTCATAAAACTATGTTATCACTATGCCTTTGCCTTTGTTCTTCAAAGCACCTCATACCACTTCGTCCATAGCTGAAAAGTTTTATTTAGCAAGGGTGAGCAACAAATTTGCCCCGCAAGTTAAGATATACAATGAATGTATAAATATCAGAGCAATAGACTATCTATTTCGATAGAATAACTCCAAAGTTCGGGGAATGACTATCTATTTCGATAGAATGACTATCTATATATTTTCTATTTTAAAGTATTTTCAGGAAAGTCAGAAAATAAAAATATCAAAACCATCGCGGTAGCCCTTTAGCGACACTTTCTGTCATCTTAGGTGTTCTTGGCCTCAAGAACACTGACAAGTTAGTGTTCAAGCTTGCTTGTTTGACCGTTCGTGATTCTCAGTAAAAGCATGATTTGGGCTAACTTAGACTCTGATCATGTAGTGAAAATGTAAAACTACAATATCCATCCAGCATCTTGTCATACAACAAACAAACCATTAGATCTAAGCTTCTAAAGTTACTGTCAGAACGTTTCTTGGTTTTCCAGAAACCCATGTAGTTCGACTGGTCACTTTCTAGATCATTTTAAGTTATGTTCCAGTCATGATTCATGTAATATAATGGTTCAAATATGAAGTCCTTATGTCATAGAACATTCACAAAGCAACATAACAGTTTAAAAACAACAGGATCACCATGTATCATTCGGTCAAACTCTGCTAGAAACTTAGTTCATAGAGTTTCTGGAAATTCCCAGAAAGTTCATCCGTGATCAAATGGTCTAGTTTGACCATTCATTACAACCATCTTATGTGTTGTTTAAGAGATCTACTAGCATATATCTAGAGTCCACCTAACCAGCTACAAATATGTTACAACAACAACATCATAACACTAAATCAACTGACAGATCAATGAGTATAGAAAGGTTGTCAGACACTGAAATCAATTTCTGGGTTACCTAGATGTATACTCGGTCATGGTCGGTCAACCGACTTTGACCGATTATAACTTGACATCTAGACATTAAACACCTATAAATCCACATCCAGATCAAAAGACAACATGACAAAATATAGATTAAAACTTTAAAACAACAAAATCATAAACGAACAATGATCTGTGGCCACTGACATTAGGTTGTCAAACCACATTTCAAGCTCAAGAATAGTTTTGAAAAATCATCATTTTAAGGCACTTTGATGCTATTGATTCATGATGGATCACCATAGGTCTACTAAAAACATCTTTTAACACCTGATATAAACACAAAAACACTAACTCTATCTTAGCATACAAGATCAAAATAGATTTTAGGGTTATACCTTTCTGGTCCAATCCTTTGATCTTAGATCTCCTTAGCTGATATTGGTGTTTTAGAGAGGTGTTTTATGACTGATACACTTATGATTTTTGTAGGTTTAGGAGAGAGAGAGAGAGAGAGAGAGAGAGATTGGTGAGAGCTTGTGACCAAAATGAGCAAATACATGTATTTTCTCTCTCTTTATTCTATATATACAATGATATGTTGCTAAGATCTGAAGTTGCTGTCAATTGGAGGTTGATTTGCTTATATTTTAAGTCACCATGGTCAAATTAGTTGGTGAACAACTAAAGGTCTTGGCCATCTTTACAAATAACCTTAATAAAAATGTAAAAAGGTTATTTTTGTCATTGTTATTGTAATTTTAATGGCATTATGGTCAAATGTCCAAACCCTTAGGGTTTAACCCTATGGATCTAACCCTTAGGTTTTATAAACTCCAATTCTAAAATTTTCTAATTAAAGTTTTAAAATACAAAATTAAGAATTTCAAAAATGTAATTAGGGTTTTAAACAGAAATTAATATTTTTAAAGTATAGTTAGGGTTTCCTAATTATATTAACGTTTACTAATCACTTTAGGGCTTACTAATTAGGATTAGGGTTTCCTAATTAGGGTTTAGGATCCTCGAATTTAAAATTAGGTTTTCCCAGCATTTGATTAGGGTTTCTAACGGTACGTTAGGATTTCTAATCCAGAGATTAGGGTTTACTAATATTATACCCTACCCGATCAATCATTGATCAATAATTTCGTACAGTACAAGCACGTATTCCATAATATAATTATTAAAATTATATTTTCTACCAAGTCCCTATCCGAACTTAGGGTTAGGGTTTAAATTCTTAGTGAAGCACAACTCTACTCTTATTTCTTTGTCAATAAACAAATTGACTAATTCTCAGAACTCGTATCACAGATACACAGTGCAATATTAACAGTTAAAATTAATATTAAATAATAAAAAAGTTTATTTGTAAAATTCGGATTATTCGAAATCCCGAGTTATCACATTTACCCCTTCTTAAAAGGATTCCATCATCAGAATCACCGCTTTCTTATCCTCTATAGTATTTTAATGTTGTATCATCAATTCATTCTTATCAACACAATATTAATTTGTGTTTTAAATTCTAACCTGTGACTTGGATCTATAAAAGAAAATAATTCACAGCGATATCTATCCCATATTATTTGCGTAATTTAATTTCTAACCGAACTCATTACATGTTGCCTCTTCATGGGCAGCTGCTGCATTTGGAACTGTCATGCTAAAAGTGAATGATGTAGGTCTTCCCTACTGAGCTGATTCTTTGATCCATATTGTTCCGCTGCTGGGTCCCTTATGCACCCTCTTCTTTGAGCAATCACACACCAGATGATCAATTGATCCACATGCAAAACAACCTCATGTCTTTTTTGGAATGGGACACTCGGGAGACATGTGTCCCTCATGGCCAAAATTATAGCAGACTCATTTTTTCTTCAAACAACCTCCTTGATGACGCTTTCCGCAAACTACACACGGCGTACCCTTCCTCCTACACTCTTTTGGATTATTCCCTAAATTAACATTATCATTCATCTTACGTTTATTAAAATCACTTCCTCCATTACCACCTATCATATTATTTCCTTCAGCCTCCTTTCTTTGTTCTTGACTATTCTTCAACACAGCTTCCATTTCTCCCTCAGCGATAATGGCTTTTTCCAATTAAGTTAAAAATGAATTAATTTGCAGCACATCTAACTTCTCGAGTACCGACGATTTCAATCCGTTCCTAAAACATCTTGCTTTAAGCTCCTCAGTGCCCACTCGATGTGGAGCAAATTTAGCTAATTCGCTGAACTTGACAAAATATTCTGTCACTGACATATCCTTCTGCTTTAGATTGAAAATTTGTTCTTCCATATTTCCCTTTAGACTTTCCTTGGCGGCATTATCTGATAAAAATCTAACATTAATTCTTTTTCTCTACACATCTTCTTATTAATCGCACAATAAGAATTTAACACAAAGTTCTCATATAATCATATATTTATTCAAATAGCACACAGTACATTTAGCACTTAACACATAGCACTATCCCTTTTTAAATAATATTAGTATTAACAACATAACTTTAAACAAAAGTTGTAATTCTCCGACTTTAAACAAAAAGTCGTAATTCTCCAATCACACATAACTATTTCCAGTTCATCAAACTTACCACACCTAGGGGTTCAGGAAATTGCCATAATTATACGAGTGTATGAACTTATCTTAGTCAGACTTTTGGCATCCATTCGCTGAGGGGTTCAAAATATTTCATATAATTATGAGTCATGAACTTACCATAAGTATGAGTTTTAAGAACACACCAATTAATCTTAATCTTATATTCATATAGAAATAAAGATTTCATTCATATAAACATATATATATATATATATATATATATATATATATATTTACATATGTTCACACACTATCAAAAGATACTATCGCTTAAACTTAAGCTATCTACCATACACTCTCTTCACCAGTCTTCTTCTTGCTGGGACACTTGTTGAATCCATGACCCGTTCTCCTACATGAAAAACACTTTCTCATATTCGACTTAGGCCAATGTAGGGAAATATGTACTTCCTGCTTACAATTGAAGCACACGTTTTTCCACATCATGCATTCTCTCATACGAGTCTTTCCACACTCTCTACATACTTGCTTCTCCTTCGGGTTTGAATTTTTAGAATTATCACTGTCGTTGTCCGTCTTTCTCTTATTCTTGCCCTTCTGCTTAATTGTTCCTTCAGACGATCCACCACTTTCAGTCTTCATCCTTTCTACTTGCGCCTTCAGCTCGTTCCGTTCTTCAGTCATTTCGCGTAACGCTCACTCCGTCTTCCATAACTCCTCTAAGAGAAATACTTTACTCTGGAGTTCTTGGACTTTGACAGATTCATGATCTTTCTCTCTAACTTTAGTCTTATTCCCTTTCTCCACCTTAGCTTCTTCAGAATATGCCTCCTCATCATCACTCAGATACATCTCGGGATAATCATCATGCTCACTTCCCAGATTAACCATAGGTTCATCTTTTCCTACTTCTTCAACTGACTCGCTTTGCGCTAGCACCTCGGCTACTGGCACTGGTGCAACAACCGCTAGCACTTCTGTACTCAGATCATCTTCTCCCAACATCCTACTGTCAGTTTAAATAACTTGATTAATACTTCACTAGTACGAAATTCTCACACTATGTGTCCACATATCTCACTATCGATATGCTTCGGCAATCCCTCACTTAGTACTCTAAATGAGTTTTCTATATCTCACTTATGGTTATAATCTAGGGTTTCCCCCACCCCACTTAAGGTTTATAACCTACAGCTTTGATACCAACCTATGACACCCCCAAATTCAGGTTACCTGACCTCCGAGTTTGGTGCTCACGATCCACAATATAAATAATATTTAACAACCCATTTAATTATAAATAGGAACATACACCTCATTAACTGATATAGTTAATACATTATCCCAGGTTCTCTAACCTTAACATTACAAACATAACCTTTAGTTATACAAAAAGGGTTCACAGATACAACATAATAATAATGCTCATAAAACTATGCTATCACTATGCCTTTGCCTTTGTTCTTCACATCACCTCCTGCCACTTCGTCCCTAGCTAAAAAGTTTTGTTTAGCAAGGGTGAGCAACAAATTTGCCCCACAAGTTAAGAGATACAATGAATGTATAAGTATCAGAATAATAGACTACCTATTTCAATAGAATGACACCAAAGTTTGGGGAACTTTGAAATAGCTGAACAATTTGTTCTTCTATAACCAATCTTCTCACAACCTATGCAACACAATAGTTTAATAATGAAAGGATTCAACACTTTCAAAGTTTATACGTTATTCGATGGAATAATGATTTAGAAAAATTCTCCAAAGTTTAAGCTGAATGATCTTAAATTATCCTGAAATTTATCTTCTCGAGTAACTATCAAAGATTTACTTTGATATACCCAAATATTAAGATGAAATATTTTCCAGATTTATGTTGAGCGATCTGGTGGATCTTGAACTTCTCTTCTCGAGTAACTATCAAATTTTTGACTTTGATATACCCAGGTGTATTAGATAACCATAAAGATTAAATCATACTCCTCTGCAAGTATATAAAGTGATCAGCTTCATTATACCCTATATTATACATAATACTTAAAACGCGCGCAATAGCCGAATATACGACCAAATATGTTCCCTTTATATAAAAGGTTGTTCTTCTCAGTCTTTGAATCAGAATTTGATTTAACAACGAAATACAATGATTTTAATATCTAATTACTTCTCTTCTCTTCTCTTCTCAAACCTATCAAGTTTTTTTTTTCGATCTAACCGAAACAACTGGCATTGATTTATAAATAATAATTGAATTCTCTCCTCTTCTCTTCTCGAACCTATCAAGTTCTAACAAATATTTTTCTAGCCAAAACAATTATCTAAGACATATTCAATACGATTAAACAATAGATATAATTTAACTGTACTATTCGAAATCAATAATAGTTTATACGGATGTGAATATCCAACAACAGTTATTCTACAAGTATATTATCAGAATCACTAATTTAATTTGAATTAATAAACATGTACTAACTGCGAATAATTAACAATAAATTCTTGGACATGGTTTAATCAATAATAATTAACCATCATAATAATTGAATGAATATAACTCGAGGTTGAGTTAAGGAAACTTGCCTTCTGCGTTGATTACTGCTACACAATATACTTATCTGCGTTCAAAATACTTATAACCAATAATATTGGTCTCACAATCAACACAATAATTCACAACACACAATATTGTAATATACAGTCAATCTTTCTCCTAGGCACATTACTACATAGTCATATCAATTTTTACAACCTATATAAAAACTTATCAAGTCTAACTAATTCGGTCTGGTTGGACTTCGGTCTATTTTCGGTGTTCTGGTCACCCTATCTGACAATTTACACTTTTATTGTCAATTAAACTTGGTCTCTAAGCTTCAATATTATTTTAGATAAATAAATATTGTTTATAATATTTTTCGGAAGCTTTTAATAATTTTCTAATAATTTATAATAATTTTTCAAACACTTAAATCATTTTTAAATGATTTAATTATCAAATAATCTTATCATCATTAATATTTAATAATATAAAAACATTAATGTTATACTTGTCAAAATATTAAAGTTATTATTAAAAGCTTAAAATATTTTTAAATCATCAATATTCTACTTAATTGATTTTTAAATTAATTAAAATCAATTTTAAACCATCACCATTAATATTTAAATATTAATGAAATTATCATCAAAATATTAAAAGTCATTAATTATAACTTAAAATATTTTTAAATCATTTTTCTCATTTTTAAATGATTTTTAAATCAATAAAATCATTTTTCTATCATTTATTTAATTTACTAATTAAATAATTCTAACATCATTAATATTAATTTATTAATGAGAATTCTCCAAAAATATTAAAAATTATATTTTATAATTCAAAATATTTTTAAACACTTTGTTCTCATTTAAAATGATTTTGATATCAATAAAATCATTTTTAACTTATTTATTTAATACATTAATTAAATAAATTTAATATCATTAATATTAAATTATTAATGAAAATTTTCTAAAAATATTAATTACAACTCAAAATATTTTTAAATACTTTATTCTTATTAAAAATGATTTTTCATAATATTAAATCATTTTTATCTAATTTATTTAATATACTAATTAAATAAATTAAATATCATTAATATTCAAATAATTATAAATATCAATGAAAAATGTTCCAAATAATTAAAAGTTATTTTTCATAATTTAAAATAATTTTTAAAACCATTTTTATAATTTTTAGAATTTATTTTCTATTTTTAAGTATTTTTCGGAAAGTAAGAAAATAAAAATATCAAAACCGTCGTTGTAGCCATTTAGCGACACTTTCTGTCGTCTTAGGTGTTCTTGGCCTCAAGAACACTGACAAGTCAGTGTTCAAGCTTGCTTGTTTGACCACTTGTGATTCTTAGTACAAACATGATTTGGGCTAACTTAGACTTTGACCATGTAGTGAAAATGCAACACTACAATATCCATCCAGCATCTTGGTCATACAACAAACAAACCATTAGATCTAAGCTTCTAAAGTTACTGTCAGAATGTTTCTGGGTTTTCCAGAAACCAGGTAGTTCGATTGGTCACTTTCTAGATCATTTTAAGTTAGGTTCCAGTCATGATTCATGTAATATAATGGTTCAAGTATGAAGTCCTTATGTCATAGAACATTCACAAAGCAACATAACAGTTTAACAACAACAGGATCACCATGTATCATTCGGTCAAACTCTGCCAGAAACTTAGTTCATAGAGTTTCTGGAAATTCCCAAAAAGTTCATCCGTGATCAAATGGTCTAGTTTGACCATTCATTACAACCATCTTATGTGTTGTTTAAGAGATCTACTAGCATAGATCTAGAGTCCACTTAACCAGCTACAAATATGTTACAACAACAACATCGTAACACTAAATCAACTGACATATCAATGAGCATAAAAAGGTTGTCAGACACTGAAATCAATTTCTGGGTTACCCAGATGTATACTCGGTCATGGTCGGTCAACTGACTTTGACCGATTATAACTTGACATCTAGACATTAAACGACTATAAATCCACATCCAGATCAAAGACAACATGACAAAATATAGATTAAAACTTTAAAACAACAAAAATCATAAACGAGCAATGATCTGTGGCCACTGACATTCGGTTGTCAGACCACATTTCAAGCTCAAGAACAGTTTTGGAAAATCATCATTTTAAGGCACTTTGATGTTATGGATTCATGATGGATCAGCATAGGTCTACTAAAAACATCTTTTAACACCTAATATAAACACAAAAACACTAACTCTATCTTAGCATACAAGATCAAAATAAATTTTAGGGTTATACCTTTCTAGTCCAATCCTTTGATCTTAGATCTCCTTAGCTGATATTGGTGTTTTAGAGAGGTGTTTTATGACTGATACACTTATGATTTTCGTAGGTTTAGGAGAGAGAGAGAGAGTTGGTGAGAGTTTGTGACCAAAATGAGCAAATACATGTATTTTCTCTCTCTTTAATCTATATATACAATGATATGCTGCTAAGATCTGAAGTTGTTGTCAATTCACTACTAGAAATCGTTCTATAGCTACGGTCGCCGACCGTCGCTATAGGCCAAAAGACCGTCGCTAAAAGTTTTAGCGACGGTCGCTGACCGTCGCCATAGCAACCGTCGGTAAAACTTTTAGCGACAGTCTTTTGGCCTATAGCGACGGTCGTCGACCGTCGCTATAAATCATGGCAAAAACATGTATTAGATCTTTACCAATGGTCGCTGAAAGCTATTACTACGGTCATGATCGTCACTATAGGTGTCTAAAGCGATGGTCGGCGACCGTCGCTATAGCCTTTTTATATTTCAAAAAAAATAATAATGCACATTTATTCAACAAACACAAATACAATATAAAATAAAACATAAAAAAATATTTTATATATTATTTAAAATCATTTACAATACAATATTACAATATAATCGTTAGATAATTCATCCTCTAAAATATGATGAATATTATTATACCAAAATACAAAACTAATAACTTTAATCATCATCCTTATAATACAATAGTTCAGTGATATGTAGAAGAGCTAATACAGACAATAATACATACTACGGAGCTAAGTTCTTATGTTGCACTATCACTTATACCGAATGTGTGCACCTACAATTGCCTTGGTTTGTGCTGCAACAACCTCCATAGTAGCTATTGATTCTCTCGTTGCTCTAAAGTCTCCCCAACACATGCAATAACTTTCAAACCTGAGAAAGAGCATACACAACCTTATCTCCACCAAACTGAAACAAAAAATAGTGAACCCAAGCAGCGAGCAAGTAGAGCATTCTGAAGTATTAGTGTCATAATTGTGTCATAGTTGAATATATAATTGTTATAATTGGATAGGGAATCTTGTAGTCCAGCCTCCCATTTTATCCCTCGTACAAAAAAAAAGAACCACCAAAATATAGCTTCACTACTAATAAGTAGACTAAACAAAGTAAAAAATGTAGTAATTAACAATCTGGAATAAATAATACAAAATTCGGATGCATTGATGTCAAAAACTGAAAAATTAGAACTATAATGGCAGCAAAATATAATATAAATAAATTTTTATGGCAGAAAGATAATTTCTAAACTTGTGTTGCCACCCAATTTCTCAAACTGGCTAGTTATAATGTTGAAATAAAATGCTCAGCCCAAGCTTCATTTCTAGAACCAAAACATTTATCACATAAAGATAATGTTTGAACTATATCACATGACAAGTAGTTTCAAACTAGAAAGGGACCAAATGTAGTACCTTTATTGACAATTGCGTAAAGTGTCTCAAATTAGCAAACATAGCTTCTGAACCTGAAAGAAAAATTATGTCTCAGGAATGGATAAAGTATAGGATTTAGTATCTAAAAGATCACCACCACATATATAGTAACTTGCCTGTTATGCAAAGCAAGATTCCACCCAAGGACATCCACCCTCCTCTTTGGGGTTTCTTCATAAATCGGTACATGTAATATGGAGAGAGTGCTTGTTATGTAAAATTGCACTGATGCACTAATAGCACTGATGCACAAAAGCCATGTAATGACAACACGAGCAAACATGAATCCAACCCTATTGGTGCCATAATGTTGAAGGGAAAACAAGCCAATCAGTATGATACATGCAACTGGAACTTATACATCTGTAAAATTTTTACACTTTTTTCAGGAGGCAACACCAAGTATCATCTAACATGTGAAATCAGTAGCAATACTTCTGTATGTATTTGCTATAATGCAAAAGTTTGTTTATGCCAAAAGAATTTTGGAATCGTCACATGGGAGAAGGTAAAGAATCTTACATTTGTGATTCTCTTTGGACATAGCCAGTTCGACACCAGACACAACAGAAAACACTACATGATTGGTCATAATAAATTAACTAGTTCAGTAACTAACAACCCCAAAAGGTCCAATTTAGGCAATACAAAACCCCCTAAATGGAATTTAATGACATACCAGAAATAGCCGGTGTTAGAATACCATCACCAATCACCATACAAGCTCCAATCAGAGATAACACAAGCAAAAATCTCTGCAACACTCTATGCTTCTCGAAAGTGGATTTTACCCTCGACCCAAATTTAGTTGGGTCTGGGCTAGTGATTTCCTTTTTATAGGATGATAATTCTTCATCTGCTAATTGGTAATTAGGCAGTGAGCTCACTCTGGCATGCCTGCAGAGTAGTGAATACAGAGCAAATGTGCCTTCTTTCCCATTATCATCAGCTCTGAGCACAATAAACACATATTTGAGAAGAGGAACTAATGTGAGAGTCCAAAAAACAAAAGATAGAACCCCATAGATTTCTTCATTTATTTCTGAGTGTTCAATGTCTTCAACAAATGTGCTCTTGTATACGTATAAAGGGGATGTGCTTAAATCTCCATAAACAACACCCAAACTCTGATAAGCCAATGTCAAAACTGTTCTCCAAGATTCTTTCTGTAACAAATATTCTATCAATAAAATCAAATGGTTTGTTGAAAACAACTTAAAAACACAAATTAACACATACCCATCTTACCTTAGCAAGATTCTGATTAGACCCAGTTTCCAGATCCACAGTTGTTGTGAGCAATCTGGCTTGATGCTATGTATATACAAAGAGAAAACCCAAATTATTTAGTCGGTCAACTAAGACGAAAACGAAAGGAAGGAATCAGCACAAGAGGCAACTACTATAAGCTATGGTTTAACGTAGGAATGCTGAATAAGGAAGACAGAAAGTCATTAACATTAAATATTCTAGTAGACCACAACATGATGTTACAGTCATGGATCTCAACAATACATGTCAAGAACATTATCTTAACACCTTAAGGAAAACACTCCTCGCAAATTTGTACTTGGCACAAGGTTCACTGTGTGACAGCAGGAGCATCTCACGCTTGAAGCTCCATGGGTATAAGCAATGTACGACAACCTCCAAATATTAGTTGGGACATTTCCATTCTTGCAGGTTTTGCAATGTCATGGGTGATGCAGTATACAAAAATAGAATAACTGAATATTCACTACTCAAAGAATAAGCATTGTATATATAAAATGCATCAAATTGATGAATAACCATGAATAGTAATAGCTAAAGAGAATGACATCAACTCACATTCACTATTACCCTCCACTACAACCATTAAACAAGTCACTTAAGTAGGGATGTTAAGGAGAGAATTCAGTGATGATCTTGCCAAAACCGATTTGGACCAATAATTAACTTTGAGATTCAAGTTCTGATTGGACTTTAAGCCATTATAACTGAGTAGACATTAAATTACAAACTAGGAAAAACAAATTCAATTTATTTATGAAACCTAAGGTATTGCTTTTCTAAAATAAGCAAGATATTAACATCCAGAATCGGATCAATCAAGCTGAACCATGTCTCATCCAGTTATACTACTATTTATGTGACGCCCCCAAATCCGAGTTCTCAACCTCAAGTTTGGTGCTCACTATCCATCATCAACATAAGCATTCTATATACTATTGCGGAATAATATACATACGTTGTTCATTATAATAAAGTCTTATACAATACCCCAAGGTCTATTACCTTAACATAAACACACCTTACTTAAGTTACATAAAGTAACACAAAAGGTTTACACAAATATCAAACATAGTATTTCATGATACTTAAACATTTATAATAACTATTCTTGGACCTTTCCCTTGCCCTTGTCCTTCTTACTTGAACTCTCTGGCTTAGCTGAAATAAATGTCATGATATAGCAAGGGTAAACAACTAATTTGCTTAGCAAGTTTAAGTACAAAGAAGATATATCATGATTAGTAAGAAATTTATCGTTCAATGTTCAACAATAGAAATTAATTGCGAAAGAACATGAATTAAGTCTTGATAACTGAATATTCGAATAACAGATACTGAGTGGTCATAATGACCATGAACATCTGCTAAGGTTGTCAGTATTTAAATTGGTCCTTTTAATAAGTTTTGGTAATCAAGGGGATCAACCTTTCATACCCGGTGTATTATGCATAAACACTTAATTTACGAGCAATAATTGTTTTTCAATAATGCTTTAATCAAATTGTTCTTTTTCTCAGTCTTGAGTCCTTACCAAATCAATTGGTGAAGAACAACTTTTAACAACATATTTGATTAAACAAATTTAAACATACTTGATCTAGCTGATACAATGAGCATAGATCCATATCTTAAACAATTCATGAATAAAAGAACTTTAACCAATTCACAGTTCAATAACAATAGAACATGAATTTAATTGCACTAACTGCGAGCATCAATAATCAATATGGATGTGAATAATAAACAATAATTATTCACTAACATGCTTTGAAAAGAATAACTCAAGTTTGAGTTAGAGAACTTGCCTTGACTGCGATCTACTGCTACACAATTTAATTTAATCTCTTTATTGTAAAGACATATCATTGTTAAGACTGATCTTACAATCATCATATCATACTTTATATCATAATACAATTACTCTATTAGCAATTTACTTATCCACATAATCAATTACCTGAAAACATTCTTATTATTATCATTCTTTGATAATATATTATTTACTTATCATATTTCTTATGATTTAACACTTAATATTTTCCTTTTATTAGCTCTTCCTTATAATCTAGTAAGCTGAATACTAACATCATAGTCTAGATTATTCAAGCATGCAATCCAGCCACCTGGATTGGCTAATCCAGCAAACTAGATTCAACAAACTTCTAATCCAGCAAGTCTGGATTCCAAATCATGCAATCCAGCAAGCCTGGATTCTAAATCTTTCAATCCAGCAAGCTGGATTCAACATTTTTTCCAATCCAGCAAGCTGGATTCCATATCTCCTTTACGAAAATACCAAATCAACTTATTATTTGTCTATCCTTTGGCCATACTTATATACATGTATTTCATACACAAAAAGTATTTTCTTGTAATTTTTTAATTTCTTTTACTATTTTTCAAAAATCATTTTTAGTGCGTGGCTTAAGAAATTAGCCCCATCATTCTCAACTCTAGAAATTCCCATCTCTTGGCATAATCTCATATATGTTAACGTGACCCTCCAGTTTAAATTTCGTGGCCATCGGAGTTATAGAACTCCGATTATAGCAATTTTCATCCGAAAAACCTAAATATTGAAATGATCATAACTTGGTCATTTTAAGTCGGAATGAGCTCATTTTTGGACAGGAGCTACTTTATGTCATATATTTTCATGTCCCAAAAGGCCGGAATTTATTCCATAATTTAAGTGACTGAAACTGCCCTTTCTAAATTTTGGGCAGACTCCGTTTTGGAATTTTTAGCTTTTACCTACTTTGTTAAAATCACTCCAAACGGAAATCTACAACTCCTTTTTAGGTGAGTCCACTTGGGTTTGAAAGATAACTCATCATATTACTCTCCCAAATTTTTCCAAAATTTTTAAATGCCAGAAATATGACAAAAATACCCCTTTCATTGACTGTCCAAAAATAGTTTATTTTTGTTTCAAAAGACCAAACTATTTTTCCTAAAACAGTTGCTACCACTTGTGTATTCAATATTTTTGAGTTCTACCACTTCGGTTTAGTAGTTAACATACCTATCTAGCACCCCTCTTTGACGGATCACAAAAAGAAGGTGTAGATTAAAAATGGTAGATGATCAAATGAAGTGAAAAAAACTAGATTTTTCTTACAAAACAACACTAGTTTCTTTTCTATCCTTTATATTCACTTCATAACACTCAAATATGTTAGATCAATACATGAAACCATATAAAACATGTAAATAGAGGGTTTTAGACCTCTAGATCATAAACCTTAGATAACCAAAATCAACCAAAATAAAAAGGAAATCCACAAGTTTAATAGATCTTTAAGCACTTCTTCTTAATCTTCCAAAGTAATTAACAAACTTAGGATGAATCAATGGTGCAACACCTTTCTTTCTCTCCTCTTGCTTCCACCGTACTTCTCTCCCTCTCTCTTTTTCTCTTGTGCTTTTGCTTGGCTAGTTTAAGAGAAAATAAGACAAAGAAAAATAAAAGTGGAAAGAGAATATGGTTTAATATGTTGGACAAATGTCTAGAGATACAATAGTATATCTATACATTTCTACTAGCCTATCTCCTCTCTCTATATCTCTTAAATATTACAAGATTACTTTACTAATATGTTGGCTCCATACTAGAGTTGACACCTAGCCAATCTTGCACTTATCTTTGAAAATTTGGGAGCTTGAAATGATAACATTCATCCCCCCCTTTCTCCTCCTTACTTGGCCGGCCAAGTGGCCTTCTTATCTCCAAGCTTTGCTTTTGTTTTTATTGAAAAATCTAGCATACAAAATGTCTAAAGTACCCTCATCAATTGGGCTACAAGTTGGGCCATATAAAAAAAATGTTTTGGGCTTTCCATAAATAACCAATTGGACTTTTAATTAACTAGTTTGACTTACTAATTAATATGAACTTGGGCCTCTACCCTTAAATAATTGTGCTACTAACGTACTTGCCCATTAAATTTAATAGTGGTCTAGCTTAACAATTAAATTATCTACAAGTCCAATGCTTAAATAATTATTGAGCTTGTTTAAACTACTAGCCATCCTTAGTAATATTAACCCTATTATCACATGAACTATTACTCATTATTATTGATATTTACACATTCACATCAATCAATAATATTTATTAAGTTACATAACCAAATTAGACTTGTCTTATTCAAGTTTATTGAGTACTTACTTAGGGTTTAACATCCAAAATCTATTTCCTAGATTATTAAAATACTTAAGTTAGTTCACTAACTTATATAACTTATTAGTGAGACTTTCTTTAAATATTATATCATACTAACCATATAATCACGTCATCATCCATAAAATATTATCGATTATGTAATACTTATTTACAATGTATCACAGAAATTCTTGGTTATTAAAATTTAAATATGAATCTTGGATCTTAATCAATCACTTAAATGGAATCCTAAAACAATCTAATCCAAATCTGTAGACTGATAAGATCACACCCAATGACCGTCCTAATTCCTAATTTTTGGCATTGGCCTAATTTTATCAAGTAGACATAATAGTACAACTGTACAAGTCAATCCATGTTTACTGCAGGTATTTTCTATAACTAGTCAAAACAAAGGACCATAATCCTAATGTGCACCCACTTGAAAACACAATCCCCTTCTTCATAACATTTATACAGGATGACCTGGAAACACATAGTTTATAGATCACCTACAAACATTAAGTGCTTTCTTATTAAGAACTATATTGAAAATAAGTGATAGGTGATACTATGGGGTGGAACCGAAGTAACAACATTGCACATTACACAACAAACATTTGTAGCTCCTCTAGGATAAAGAAGAATGGTTCTACACCCACTGCACACTAGTTGGCTATGCATAGCTGTAATGCGCAAACATTAATATCCACATATGAAGTGCTACCTAAAATAAAGTTAAAGATATTTATGTAAAAAAAGGAATCTATTAACATTTGTCAAACACATAGGAGAGGGGAGGTGGAAAAACTAATTAATTAAACTATGTTGTTGTCGGCGTCACATCTCTGTATCATAAAAAATTATATAGAACTGGAATGAATCATAGGACAATCCTACTAAATATCGAGATGATTACCATAGATCTTAAGAGTTTTGGAATGGTGCATAACCAGACGAACTTTTCCAGTCTCCTTGTGCTTCAAAAACTTCACAGTACCAGCCTCTCTCCTTCCACCGATTTCCATCTTTAACAAATCTATAGAGGTTTGATTTACTGCACAAAAATTCAAAATTATTAAACAAAAAAACAAACCCTAAATTTTGCTCTAACAAATCGATTAACAAATAATAGAGTGAGAAAAAGTATAGATCGATGATTGCATCTTCATCTTCTTCACTTGTAGTGATGACGCCGCTTTTGGCCTTACTATCAGAGCGACTTGTGCTCCGGTATCTTCATCTTTGTCAGCAATGGTTTCTTCCTTTTCTCTTTACTCTGGATCGTTGTTGGCCATTTAGGGGTTGGGTAAGATGATTTTCTCTTATGAGATTTACGGTTGGGTATGAGAGACTTACAATTGGGTATGAGAGATTTAGAGGACTTGAGAGCGATTTAGTTTTTGGGGGAAAATTAGAATACTGATAGCTTTAGCTGAGACTTGAGTTTTTGGAGCCTGAAAATAATGGAGGGAGTAAATTCAGTTTGGAGCGAAATTCCCATTACCTACGGCCAAATAAAAGGCCTCCGTAATAGGGCCTTTGTTATGCCTATAGCATTGGTCAAGCGACGACCCTTGCAATAGAGCTGTGTTTTCTCTCTATACCGACAGCCAGTCTATGACCGTTTCTATAGACACTTTATAGCGACGGTTCCGTCCCAACCGTCGCTGTAGCTCGTCGCTATAGGTTAAATTTCTAGTAGTGATTGGAGGTTGATTTGCTGATATTTTAAGTCACCATGGTCAAATTAGTTGGTGAACAACTAAAGGTCTTGGCCATCTTTACAAGTAACCTTAATAAAAATGTAAAAATGGTATTTTTGTCATTATTCTTTTAATTTTAATGGCATTATGGTCAAATGTCCAAACCATCTAACCCTTAAGTTTTATAAACTCCAATTCTAGAATTTTCTAATTAAGGTTTTAAAATAGAAAATTAAGAATTTCAAAAATGTAATTAGGGTTTTAAACAGAAATTAACATTTCTAAAGTATAATTAGGGTTTTCTAATTATATTAACGTTTACTAATCACTTTAAGGCTTACTAATTAGGATTAGGGTTTCCTAATTAGGGTTTAGGATCCCCAAATTTAAAATTAGGGTTTTCTGGCATCTGATTAGGGTTTCTAACGGTATGTTAGGGTTTCTAATATGAAGATTAGGGTTTACTAATATTATACCCTACCCGATCAATCATTGATCAATAATTCCATACAGTACAAACACGTATTCCACGATATAATTATTAAAATTATATTTTCTACCAAATCTCTATCCGAACTTAGGGTTAGGGTTTAATTTCTCAGTTAAGCATAACTCTACTCTTATTTCTCAGTCAATACACAAATTGACTAATTCTCAAAACTCGTATCACAGATACACTGTGCAATATTAACAGTCAATATTAATATTAAATAAAAAAAATTATTCATAAAATTTGGATTATTCGAAATCCCAGTTTATCAGAGGTGACCAACTCCTCTATACCCAATAGCTTCTTCCTTCTTCCTTTGGTTTGATTCATGGTGCAAAACCCAAACATGGTCCATGGTTCTTCTATAAATAGAGACCCCTTCTTCATTCTTCACATTTGAAATTTTGAGAATTCTAGTGAGTGAGTGGTTAAGAAGTTGGGAGAAATCAGAAGCTAAGATTCAAGTTTGGCAATTTTGCTTCAAGAGGTATAATTCTTAAACTATGTTCATAAATTAAAGTTCTGCAGGATTCTTAAAAAAGTGCTAAAATACATGTTTTAAGTCAAAAAGTTTATGATAGAAGCAAGATAGAATGTGTCAATTGATGCTAGACATCGTTAATATGGTTGAATACGAAATCAACGGAAGTTAAACGAACCAATTTGGTTTAGAAACGAATTCGTAGTGAATGAATTTGCTAAACTTTTCAAAACATGAAAATTTAGTATGAACATGAGATTTGGGTCAAGAATTAGGTTAGTTAAGATTTCTGTAAATTGTTATAATTCTAGTATGTTGTAGTGCTATGAATTACGAATCCATAGAATCGAAAACGGACTAATTTGGATATGTATAACTCAAATTATGAAGGTTAGAAAGAAGTTTGGCATGATGGTCCATACAAGGAATGAAATTTCGAGTTTGTAGTAGCTAGGCCTGCCCCGACGGGCTATTTTTAGGGCAAAACACCCGCCCCCGTGGGGGAGGGGGTCTGGTCTGATTATAGATGTTGAGAAAATCTGACAGAACTTGTTTTACTAAAATGTGCATAACGTTTTCATACGAACTTTGATTGAGGAGATTCAAGATGATCCAGAAGTAGAACGAATAGACCTACAACTTCTGGTCTTTAAGTTTTTCAATTTGAGGTCGTTAGAATAGGTCAAAACAGTCATCTTTGTGACTATTATGTATTTAGAGGCAAACGGAGGGCGTCGAGCGAGCACATACGCAAGTATAGTGCTCCCGACGATGGAATATGTTATTCTAAGTGATAAAACATATATATGCATGATAATAGACATGTCATATATCTAAGATTTCTTTACTCATAATGGAATGCTTTAACATGATTTTCTAAAAGAAAACTTAAAGTTTTTGAGAAACGGAAGTTGATGAATTTGGTGTCCTTTAAGTTCTGACCTTGGACCCTATGTACGAATATCAACGGACATGAAATATAGTTTTAAAGTTACCTTTCATATACTAGATTGATATAGCTTGGTTTAAAGTGTTTTGAAAGAAAAACTTGAAGTTTTGAAAATAAAACTTGACGAACTTTGTGTCTTTTATGATTCGACTTTGTGGCCTAGTTACGTGCGCGGATGGACAAGGAATGTAATTTCAAGATATATTGTACATAAAAGGTTGTCAAGCTCAGTTTAGTATGTGTTTTAAAGAGAAATTTAAAAGTTTTAGAAACTAACTTTAATGAGCATTGTATTACTTGCATTATGACCTTATAAGCAAGCATGATAAGAGTTGTCAATGCCTTTGAACATGAATGATATGTGCACTCAACTAGTCAAGCATGACATAAGTTATTTAAGCATGTTTTAAAAGAATGAACTATGATATGTCTATGTAAATGAGATATATACATGTGAGCATACTAGTAGAGGCTTATTAGTACTAATATATGGTTTAAAAGCTTATAACATCGAATCTTGTTAAAGTAAGTTGTTAAGCTTTATTGATTGAAATAAATCATTATGGAACTAAGTAGTTCGAATATGAACGACGTAGATCACGTATCTATAAACTTTAAGTACGTGTCGAACACATAGCGAGCCAAGTGTGTTTATATGTATATGAATGTTGATGTCAATAACGGATGGTTAAGTATACCTATACATACTTAGCTATTCTAAGAGTATGATGAGAAAGTGAAATGAAGGTTTTACAAACCTAGTTAGGAAACGATGCAGTATTTAATGTTATATTAAGAGCATATGAAATGTATGCCTGATGGATATGAATCCATGATTATATAACTGTGTAGGAATACACGCAGTGCAGATAAGCTTTAAGCAGTTAAGTCGTAGTTGATAAACTACGAATCAGACAAGTCTTTCAGTTCCTATTTGATATATGAATTCTATAACTGTTAGTTGAGCTACATTATGCTGTGAGAATGTTGATATATATATATATATATATATATGAAATGCATATGAGATATGTATGAATTTGAAAGTTGCTATTTGATGATATGCTTGTAAAGTAAATATCTATGCCTGTTATGTGAGAAGTAACACGCGTAGTAAATATTAATTGATTATGAATGCATGAACTGAGTATGTTATTATATGCTATGTGATGCGCGAAAACTGTTAGAATTGCTGGGCTGTCGAGCTCACCCTTGCAAATAACCAGTTTTGCAAGTTAAGGACTCACGGTAAAGATTACGTGCTACATGTTTGATAGAGATCAATAGTATCAAAAGAGATTGATTCATTTATTTAAATATATACTCTTGAACCATGTTTAGGTTCTATGAAATGTACAAGATAGTAGTTATGATGTGTAATACATGTTAAGTTGTACTATGTTATACATAGAGGAATTTGAATCGAGATGTAAAAGTTTATATAGTACGTAATTCGAATAAATTGAATCATAATATAATTTGATTCAAGGTTATGTAATTGATTCAAGTTAAGATATCAATAAAAGATTATTTTTTAGGAGATTGAAAAAGTTTAAATTATTCCGCATATTTTTATAACATCGAATATGATATAAGACAGGAATGGTAAATGACCGAGATTAGAAACTGATAAAAGTTTGGGGACATTATATAGATCCTGGAAATGGAAAGAATTTATGTTCTAAATTGTAATAAGCAAAGTTATATTCATTAAGTTATGAATAAAAGATATAAATAGTTTGACGATTATAGTATCGTGGCGGACCGGATCTGAGGATCGAAGGGACCCAGATTTGGGGGCATCACATGTGTACTATGATCTGGAAATGGAAACAAGGTCAGATCATGTATATATTGCAAGATATAAGCAGTTAAAGTGCGTTGACCGAGCACGAAAACTGGATTTCTGGGCAACCCAGAAACCCAGAATTTCTGATAACGTTTTTGCAGGCCTTTGATCTTACTGATCTTTGATATTTAGGCCATGTTGTTGGTCGGATCTTGTAGACTGACATGTAGACTATACATCTAAACCTTTAGATTACCCAGATCCTTAACAGTATCAAATTTATTGATGATCAAATACAGGTTGACCAATTGCTCAAGAACATTTCTGGAAAACCCAGAAATGTTCAAGAACATGTATTCTTACATACTTTGACCAGCTTTAATCTTGCATGTGTGATGATGTTAAACTGAAATAACAACATGTTGTTGTACCCTGACATCAAGACTATATAATTGAACCATTAGATTCTACAAAATAAACCTAGAACTTGAAGATTGATAGGCTCAAAGTATGACCTACGAACTGTTCTTCATTTATGGGTAACCCAGAAATGAAGAACCGCTCTGACAAGTATTTATAGGGCTTAGATCTTGCTGTTCTGATATGTGCAGCACATGAAAGTTGTTTAGGGTTGTAGTGTGACATGAATATAACAACATTAGTGGATAATCAAGCCCATAAATCAACTGGAACATAAAATTAATTGTGGTCAAACTTGGACCCTGTTAACTGCTTATGATGTTATGGGTTTGGCTAAGAACACTCAAGAACACCTATAGCGACAATTTTGTCGCTATAGGCACCCTTTAGCGACAGATAAATTATAAATTAATTATTTTATTAATTAATTAGAGAAAAATAGTTTTTAATTATTAAAAATACATAATAAATTCCTAAAAATTATTTTAAGGCATAAATATGGGTTTTTAATAATTTTGAATATATTTCATTAATATTTAGTATTTTTAGAATAATAATGGTATTTAATTTATTTAATT
Organism: Panax notoginseng; assembly: GCA_016801055.1. Classification (NCBI taxonomy): domain Eukaryota; kingdom Viridiplantae; phylum Streptophyta; class Magnoliopsida; order Apiales; family Araliaceae; genus Panax; species Panax notoginseng. The sequence continues at coordinate 89,266,233 of CM029020.1, read as the reverse complement.
ATTATATTAATTAAATTACTTAAAAATGATTTTAACACTTGAAAAATTATTTAAAATTATATTATGGTATAAGAAAATATTTTAAGTTATTTTTAATGACTTTTCATATGTTGTGATGAATTTCATTAATAAATTAATATTAATGATAATTATTTATTTAATAAATATATTAAATAAATTATGGAAAAATATAATTAATGATTTAAAAATTATATAAAAATAATTTAAAGGTTATAAAAATATTTTAAGTTATAAAATATAACTTTTGATATTTTTTCATGAAAAATATTAATATTTTAATATTAATGATAGTTAATTAATAATGGTTTTAATTACTTTAAAATCATTTAAAGGCAATATTAAGGTATTAAAAATACTTTAAAATATTATAAATTAATTATAATATTATGTTGTGTATTTCATTAATATTTGATATTAAATAAATATAAATGGCAATGGAATATTATGGTATTTAAATCATATAAATATGATATTAGTGATTGAAAAATCATGATAAATGATACTAATTACTTAAAAATTATTATAAGACTTTAAAAATTATTTTGACTGATTAATAAATTATCTAAGATAATTGTGTTGTGTTTAGACAGAGTCCTATGAATAATAGGCTCGTGAATTATCCGACTTGGCCGTCGGGATGTCAGAATTGTGTCGGATTCAACTCAGACTATAATAGTTTGACTTGATACTAGGTCTTGTGTGCTGTATAGACTGATAGGTTTATGCGTTTTGTGTTTAGGTTATTTTATAATTATATATAACAGTATTATATTGTGATGATATTATTCAAATATTTGAAGTTCGGTATTATCTATATTAGGTATTCAGACAAAGATAAATAGATTGCGTAATAGTAATCAACTGAACAGGCAAGTTCCCTTACTCAATTATTGTGCAAGTTCTCTAACTCGACCTCGAGTTAATATTTCTGAAATATGCTTGTGGTTAATCATTACTGATTATACTATGCCTATGAATTATTGAATCGCACTCTATGCATATTGCATGTGTTCATCAGGTATGAAATGCGGATCACCTTTGTTGGAGTGTGATTATTTGGGTAGTGAGAGAGTCCTTATTAAAGTAAGATTATATTTCTTTATTTGGTGGGATAAAGAGGTTTAATTTGGGAAGGAATCTATTAGCCGTTAATTGAAGTTATATGGTGATTCTGAAAAGGACTCCTACTCCTATCTATAAATACATCAATATGCAAGGGATTGAAGGAGGAAGAACACAAATACACAACTTGTACTCCCAACATTATTATAGTGAATTACTCTCTCTCTCCGTGGTTTTTCCCCAATTGGGTTTCCACGTAAATTCTTGTGCTCATACTTTATATTTATTTATTTACGTTTATGTGAGTGTGTTTCGTGAGTTTGATTTCACAACAATTACTCCATCAACCGTTGACGCTATTTTGGCCTGCTGCTTTGGTGATTTCGTCAGGCATACAAAATCGGGCGTTAACATTGGCGCCGTCTGTGGGAACAAGACACTTGTTCTAGTGTCGATTTAAAATCACCGATTCACCGAAGGAGATAAGTGATTCTTTTTTATTAAAATAAATATATATGTGTACGTGTGTATATATGTATTATATCAATAGCAATTGAAGCATGAAATTAATTGATTATTGATACAACTTTACATACTCTCTATCTTATATTATGCATGTAGTGGTAGTATTCAGATGATGCATGTAAAATCTAAACATTAACACTTTGGTCCAGGTGATGATAAATTGGTGCTGAGTCACCGCACCAGTAACAAATTCAACCAGCGCAGAGATAAAAGTTTAAGCTTTTATATCGTTGAAGTGCTTTAAAGGCGAATTCGATTTCATCATCAACCACAGACTGAAGGAAATTCGGATGTTAAAAATCCAGCGGATAAAAATCCAGCGGATAAAAATACAGCGGATACAAATCCAGCAGATATAAATCCCGAGGATAAAAATTTTCGAGGAGACTTTTTGTATACTCTCTTATTTTAAGTTCCTTGTAAATAAGAGACTGGGGGGCAATGTTGGAGTGTGATTATTTGGGTAGTGAGAGAGTCCTTATTAAAATAGGAGTGTGTTTCTTTGTTTGGAGGGATAAGGAGTCCTTCTCCTAGTTGGATTCGGGTGGAGGTGACTTCTATATATACGGCTAGCAAGCTAGGGAGGAACAAGAAAGATAATAAAATAGAATATGAAAGGGCACAAGAGATACAACACAAATACACAACTTGTACTCCCAACATTATTATAGTTGATTACTCTCTCTCTCCGTGGTTTTTTCCCAATTGGGTTTCCACGTAAATTTTTGTGTTCATACTTTATATTTATTTATTTACGTTTATGTGAGTGTGTTTCGTGAGTTTGATTTCACAACAATTACTCCATCAACCGCTGACGCTATTTTGGCCTGCTGTTTTGGTGATTTTGTCAGGCGTACAAAATCGGGCGTTAACAACCTTCATTACCATTTGATCCAGATATAGTTGTTCATGTTCAATGTTCGTTCAGTTATGAAATTTTTTTCATGCTAGTTCACAATTATATTATAGAATTTTTGCCAGCTTATTGTTCAATTCCTTCCCATCATGATATATCCTTAATTTATTATACTTAAACTTGCCGGGCAAACTTGTTGCTCACCCTTGCTATATCATCATAAACATTACAGATTAAAACCAATAAGTCGGATACAGAAAAAGTCAAAGACAAGTCCAACTTTAGATTATATGTGCAGCTAAATTTGTAATAGTATTGTATGATAATGACATTATATGTCAATTAGGTTATGAATTGTGTATTAAGTGAAGGTTCTCGACCTTGGGGATTAGTGTGTATAGTTTAATGTATAAACAATTTATGTTTATATCTTCCGCAATAGTTATAGAATTAGTGTACTAGATCTGCGGTGATTAGGACCCGGATCTGGGGACGTTATAGTTGGTATCAAAGCTATAGGTCATAAACCTAGGGTAGGTATACCTTAGACTAATAACCGCAGTGATTAGGATAAGAAATAACTCAAATAGAGTTAGTGCATCGGTAAAATTCAAAGATGGATCTCGGCGGGTTATAAAAGATACGAAGTTACCTAACTCTGATAATAAAGGTGAATAGTAGTGATGAATAGATATAGTCTAAAAGACTAAAAGAACAAGGATAAGAGATCGTAAAACAAAACGATCATGGTATAGAAATGAATCATAATATATACGATGAGATCACCCCCGTGATCTGATAAGGTGATAGTTGTGAGAAGAATTAATCTAATGATTGAAAAGTTTACAACATATTATTGTATATCAGTTGTACTATGAATTGGTATGAGGTAAATTCAGGAAAGAACTATGAATACGGTAAATTGGATTATATGTGCAGCTAAATTTGTAATAGTATTGTATGATAATGACATTGTATGTCAATTAGGTTATGAATTGTGTATTAAACGAAGGTTCTCGACCTTGGGGATTAGTGTGTAAAGTTTAATGCATAAACAATTTATGTTTATATCTTCCGCGATAATTATAGAATTAGTATACACG